>OX638299.1:6260329-6716262 GCA_951812265.1 Taphrorychus bicolor
GGCAAGATTTGTTGTCACTGAAAAGAGTTTTTTCACAGGCACTATAGTCTCCAGATACATAGATAAAACATGAAAGAAACTGGTCTTAGCAGATCAAACATCCATCGCTCTCTGCTTACTGGTCTTGCTTATTTGCTATAAACATTTGTTACACCAATGAATGTTAATTTGGATTAATGGGTCCCTCAAATCAACAAAATGAATGAGTTTGGACTCTCTAAAATCCACATACAGTGCAGGACAACCGAGACCAACGTCGAGAAGTTGTCAATGTGTGGATTGGCATTTTGGGGCGCGCTGTATTTGGTTTTCCAATGAGATTTTGTCTGTCATAGAAGAGTCCAGCACTTAGCAAGGGTTTTTTGCATGCAGGATGGGGCCTCGCGTCACACAGCACTGCAAAATAGACACTTTTGAAGTAAAACATTTGGAGATAGATGAATTCACCTCAATAACAACAACAACAACGAACACCCTTAATTGGTGACAAGAGACAAATTGTCATGTCATCGTGGTTGTCGTATTGCTAAACTAAAATGAATTAGACAACCAGCCATACACAAATTGGAATGATTTTCCTTTTACTAATTATGATTATTATAAACGTAACTTTTACTTACCTATAATTTAAGAACATTATCGTCAGGTTTTCCGTTAATTTTCTCTGCATAATCACGTTAATTACTACATGATAGTCCCTCCAAATTAATAAGAAAGGAAAATCGGCTCTGAGTCTGACATAAGAAATTATTATGTTGGCGACACTGCACATGCATGGTGGGGGTGACGCGCCAAATTCAAATTTTTGCACTTTTCGAGGCGTTTTTCCAAAAAATGGCCAAAACTGTGGTATTGAAAAAATTACAGGATGATAACTGACTATAAACTCTACAACTTTACTCTTAAAAGTTTTTCAATCAAATCAACCGTACAGGCGCAAAAAAATAAAAACCGATTTCCCATGTTAATCTCCTATGTCCAGGGTTCTGCTGGACACCCGGTATATATAACAGTGATAGACAGCGTTGTAAATATCCTAACTGTAAAGGAAAGTCACAAGTTTCATGTGAGAAGTGTGATGTGTATTTATGTCTAAACAAATACCGTAACTGTTTTTACTCGTTCCATTCGGAATGAACTAATATTTTCTATTATGTTATTTAAGTTAAGAAAAAACCGTTTTTTTTTGTTTAATTTACATAAGTATCTGATGTAAAGGCTCTTATTTTATTTTATTAAATAAAAATTTAAATTATTTTTTTTTATCTAATACTGTCCCAAATTTGGAACATGTGAGCAATGTCATTTTTTTTGTGTAGTTGGTGTTGCAGATTTTTTTTGCTATTTTTCTATTGTTTCGGAACGTAAAAACTATCAAATATATTTTTTCCGAAATGAACAAAAAAATCATGCAGTAAGGGGTTAATAATAATAATTTAAAAGAATTATATACAATATCTATTGTTTTTTTGTCCATATAGAGCAATAATAATAATTCCATTAACGGAGGCAAAGCAAATTAAAGTATGCAAGTACCAGGAGCTCCAACACGTAACGTCTATTTGACAGTACACGAGTCAGAAAGTTCTGCAAAATACAGAAACTGATCTGCTGAAAAGTGATTCAGACTCAGCAGATTTCCTGTCATCGCGGGCTAGTTTGATAGATACTAAAACCAAAAAGCTCTTCAAATTCAAACTGCCCCCAGTAGGGTTGAGCCACAAAGCGCTTATATATAGGACATAGAGACCATCAGCGCTATTCTTGACCATTCGTATTTTTCCATGTTGCTCGCATCGTGGGATAGTGCGAATAGAAACATAAAACTTGCATTCTTGACTGTTCGTACGATTATCGATTATTCGTTTGAAACAGCGAGCGGTTTTTATTAAACGCAACACGTCCGAGTGCTTTCACATCTGACAATTATATGTTAGTTTTACTTCGTGAAGTGAAAACAAACTGTAAATTGAATCATTTTACGGAAAACGGACGACCTCCAGTATATCGAGGTAATCGAGAATCCAGAGAACGCAGAAAATCCAGTTGAACGGCACAATCGGTTCAATAACTTAGATCCATTTAAAATTTGGAGTGAACAACAATTTGTGAAAACATTTAGATTGTCCAAGGAGCTATGCAGATTTCTTATTGAGACTGTACGACGGTATATGACATCGCAGAGAAGAGCTACAGATTTGTCTATAACAACCAAAGTAAGTTTCTCTGGAGTTTGCAGAACTGTGTAACATATTGGTGAGTGGCGAGAATTCTATGTAACATTTGTTTTTTTCGTTTTCAGGTTCTTGTTGCATTACGTTTTTTGCATCGGGAAGTTACCAAATGGATATTGGCTTAAATTTATTTCTAGCTGTTTCTCAGCCAACAGTTAGTCGATGCATAAAGGAAATTACGTATATTTTAAATGAACCAGGAATTTTTAATGCGTGGGTGCATTTTCCAAGGAATGTTCAAGAGCTGAATGCGGTAAGGTTGGGTGAGTATACTTTTACGTACCTAAGGCTTTTTTGGAAACTTATACTCAGATTACTTCAAGGGTTACTTATCCGCGTACCAAGTAGTAGAAGTAATCTTGGGTTTACTATGCTACTTGGTTTTTATTTTTTTTTAACTTAACTTTTGGGTTATCGGTTATGGTGATCAAGTTGGCCCTATAGTAGAATGTTTTTGTAATGTTTTATAAGTAATAAACATCAAATTTAAATGGAACATGGCGCAGGTTTTACAAAAAATTTAATTTTCCTGGATTGGTTGGCTGCGTAGACTGCACCCATGTAGCAATTTTCACACCGAAAATTGATGATCCCCAATTTCCTGAACATCTAGGTTTTCTCAACAGAAAGGGTTACCACTCTATAAATGTGCAACTGGCAAGTAGATTAGAAGTTAATCTTATTTGTACTTTTTAATAAACATTTGTTATCTACCAAATTAGATATGCGACAGCAACCTGAAAATTCTAAATGTCAATGCTCGGTATCCAGGGAGTACCATTGATGCTTTTATTTGGAACAATTCCAACATTTTGGACGTCCTAAAAGCTCTCCATGCCAGGGGCCACACATTATTATTTATTAGTTACGTTTTCTCAACTTTATGTGAATTAGTGTGTTTAATTTATCTGTGATTTAAAGGAGACTCAGGGTATCCTCTAAGAACATGGGTGTTGACACCCCTTGAAGATGAACCACCGGAGAATACAGCAGAGTATCGTATAACTCGGAATGTGATTGAAAGATGTAATGGAGTGCACAAAATGAGATGCCACTTCTCAGTCATAGCGTACTGCATTATAGACCTCAAGTAGCCTGCCGAATTATAAACTCTTGTGTAGTATATTTACCGGAAAATGAAGAAAGACTCTTCAACTTTGATTTTGGAATGATGAATTTAGGTGAAGAACATGAAGGCTATAATGATGCAATGAGATGTCTAAATCCTGAACTTACTGCAGGAAGAAGAACAAGAAACCGTTTAATAAATAATTTCTTTTCAAATTTTTAATGAAATACTATATCATAGAAGTATTTTTTTTTTCAATTATTTGCAAATGAAAATGAATGTCTAACTTGTTTTTGATTTTATTCCCAAATTGCACTTTATACTTCATAGAACAAGAACGCATTTTTCAAGGTGAAATATGTAATAGAGAAAAACGGAAAACATATTATATATATTACCCTTCAACGGTAGTAAAACAAATTATCTACTAAATAAATATCAAACTAAATAAACTTTTTTATGTAACTAATTCATTCCATCTTGTATTCCTTCCAGTGCTCGACTAATATCTGCAATGTGTTCGGCAATTTCTTCTTTTGCTGCAGCACTTTTCTCATTTGCTACAACAATTCTTTCTAAAATGTCCAACTTCTTTTCACAATACATTCTTTTAATTTAATTTTTCTTGTCTAGAGATTTCTTGTAATTTTCTGCCGCTGCAGAAGCATATACTAGTTTTTTCCGAGATGCTCGAGGAAACAGCTTTTTTGAAGTAGACACTTGTTCAAGAGGCTCATTGTTGATTGATGTAGATGCTTCTTCACGGGATATCGTCACCTTGTTTAACAGAGACGATGTTACAATAGTTTGTCGTCTAGGATTAGTATTGGAGGGCCTACTCTAAAATTATGTTGACATTAAGTACATTATTTGTTAAAAAAGACATATAGGAACTCACCTTGCTACTTGGTACCGTATCCACGTCTTCAGGGACCTCAAGAGTGATCTTCGTATTGTTTGTTGGTGAAAATGTTAAAATATTCTCAGAAAATTCTTGTGTGTATTCATGTTCTTCTATTTGATTAGTATCATCAAAAGTAAATTTTGTCACAGATTCTTCTACATTGGTGTGTCCTTCTACAGAAACAGCTTTGATTATATCTAAAACTTGAGCATCAAAGGTTGTGATCGGGTTTTCTTGGTATGGCCCTCCTCCAGTGCCTCCACGTTCCCTTATATATTTCCCACTTTTTATTTTTGTTCGTCACTTTAGAAATATTATGAATTAGGTACCTACTGACTAGTTACCGATATGAAAAGAGCCATGAAACGAAATCCAATCCAAGAATGAGGTAATACTAAAAAACAAAAGTCAAATTTATTACCTTCCTTCAGCTTGTTAAATTTTTCTTCGCTCCTGGGCAACTATTTAATGATAAAGTGAGTTGTTTCCAAAGACCTTGTGCTTGTTTTTGGAAAAAATCCTGCGAAAACTTGCCACTTTGAAGTTTAGGATTTTTTTTAAGGAACTCTAATAAGAGCGATTTTTGTACCGCAGATACAAATTTTTTTTATGGTGCGCCTCCATTAGTTTTAAAAATGTAAGCAAAAAAACCCCAAAAGATTCTTAAGCAAAAAGTTTTCTTCAATGAAAAATAACTCGGCTCTGACAAAAGCCTTGACAAAACATATAATAACCCCACAAAATATAGCGTCTCTTACAAAATTGATGAGTTGCCAAATGTATTTTGCATGCGAATTGAAAGCGTGCGATTGCATATGCGAAGATGGAATAAGAATACCATTTTTCGAAAATCTTCGCAAATAAACTATTCGCACCAACACGTACATGCAAAAATTCGAATCATGTCAAGAATAGCGCTGCAGGTGTCAATTAATTATTTTAAAAGCCTAAATTTATAAAATAGATTTCACTTGAGTTAACAAAGAATGCAAATATACCCACTCGGTACACCTGCCCTCCAGTAGAGCTGTAGACAGTTTTCCTATAAGACATTATATACAATTTTAAAACCCACTCTTCCAATTGTAAAAAAAATTGCTCTTGTTAATAATACTTTTACGTTTAGTAGCATTTCCAGCTTAAGAAAAAAAATGAGAGAGAAAAATTAAATTAAATTGTTAATTAGATGGTGTGTTTCAAACATAGTTATAACTTAATTTTTAGGTTGATGGAACTATAAAAAGTATCGAAACTATAAGTTTAAAGCAACAGGAAAATTCTTAAAGCCCATCAGATCAGAAACAAATCCTGCAAAATATATTCTCCTGTAACATATGTCAGGCAAGGACTTTGAGGTGTTTTAAAATGGGAAAAGCGAGTTGCATAGAGGACATTTCTTAGGGAAAGTTGGAGGATTAATAGGCAAAGAGACGGATGCCTCATGAACCCATGCAGAGTTTTTGATATGTAAAAAAACACTATAAAGCTTTTCATTAATTATATTTTTCGGAAAAGTAGGCCATGGAAATTTGACAGAGTGCCCCGCGTATAACATTTGAACTGTGTCAGTTTTATTGGTTAAATTGACATAATTTAAAGGTTATAAAGTGCTGCCATAGGTTTCGTGCAGCACGTGACCTGTCATCGAACTTGGTGGTAAAACAACCTCAAAAAATTACATTGACGTAAATGGAAAAAAATCTGCCTTCATGCATATAAATCCGTTTTTCTTTAATATTTGTTAAGATATTTACCCTGAAACAAAAGTGAGTTGTTCTAAGCAGTACATTTCCCATATCCAGGTCGGAGCTATTGGATAACATTGCCTCATAACTGTACAGGAATTACATAAAATTGGAACTTTGCAGACTTTGCCTACACAGACCTGTAATCTGCTTCAGGTACAGTTTAAAAATGTACTTTCAAATCACACTATTGATATCTGAGCATTGCGTGATTGGAGCAACTGTTAAGAAGCCCATTATTTCAACTCCAAATATTTTGGTAATAAGAAATGCTGAAATCAGAATTTTGTACGTTTCTACTTCATAGTGCTTAACTTAACCAAGACCAAGGAGTATACAATATTACTAAGGAGGTGCTTAAGTACAGAATTATACCCTCATTGTTGCTTAACATACAGTTCCAATTATATTATTTTTGCAATTTTTTTGTAATTGTTTAACTGGAGTAACGTTTTTAATATGCTAATAGCTTTATTGTTGTTGTAGTGTATGGAAATAATAAATAAGTAGCCAAGTAAGGAAACAGAAGCCATTCCATATAAGTAGTATGTAATGCAACGAAAGGACAAATATATATTAAAAAGAAGATAGGAAAAGAGCTTTGTGGCATATATTCTTAATAGCTATTTATGTAACCAGTTACGAAAAGTCCGATTTTGTGTAACGAATGAATGTTTGCGGGACGAGCGCAGCGAGTTCCCGCAATTTGAATGAGATACACAAAAAAGGTTTTTCGTCACGTGTTTCATACAAGATTTTTTTTAATTTTGACTACAAATACCTACTTAGAGAGAGAATTATTATTATTAAACTTCAATATTTACTTTTAAACCACTTTGTATCTACTTAATACCGTAAAACTATAGCAACGGTGTGCCACAGCCGAAACCTGCAACTGGTGGTGACACCAACTTTTCATCACTAGTTACGAAAGATTTTACTTTTCGTAACTAGTTACAAAAAGTAGGACGTTACGTCACTGTCATCAGTATTGAAAAGTGCCACTTTATATGTCAAAATTAGAAAAACATATTTACTTCAATAACGAATTTATTTATATAACTTAAAAATATATATTTATATTCTAGCAGTATCAGTGAGATTGTATTGAAGAAAATCTTTGAATAATTGTTTGTTACAATAAAATGTGTTCCATTAAGAGACAGGTTTTGTTTTAAATTTAAATTCTTCGATAAACAATTATAACTGCAAAAGTAACAATGTTTTAATATTAAATTGTGGAGGAACATTTACAATTTATTCTAAATACCACATCTTAAAAATTATTTTGCCTTAATTTATCACTGCACAGTTCAAGTGTTTGTTGTTTCTATTTCTGACCACAGTAATCACCAAATTTTTTCGACAATTATTTCCTCATAGACATAAAAGTGCTTGATTTATATGGATTTGGTGCAAGACTTCCAAGTCTAGGGCATATATGACTCAGAATTCACACCTACGAGTGTCTAAATATCTTATTTCATCTTCCAGCCAAGTAATCACATTATACCTTTTCACAATCTCCTTTCTAGTTTTTAAGGCACTAAAATCAATTGGGAACACCAAACCTCTACTTCCATGCTTCTTTGTCTAAATTTGAAGTAGTTTTGAGGCATAAAAAGTTGGTGGTACTTGGTGGTAAATCTAATCCACAAAATATTGCTCTCTTACCACTTATTTCAAGATGTCAAGAATTATGATTCTAGAAGGCCTCCAGCAAAATTTAAGTTTCACTCGATTTAAGATAATTGAAAAAAATTTTATTAAATGCAAAGATGTCATTAATTTACATGTATTTTAAATGGGTGAGGTTATGTTGTCATACCCCCAGGTTCAAATTGTGACGTCACGTGCACGAAACCTATTACAAAAAATGTTGTTGCCAGAACTTACCAAAAATAATAGGTGTAAGCGAAAATAATAAATCCATGTACGACAGCTGATAAGATGCATTACGAGCAAAAAGTAACTTTTTTGCTCTAGAGTGATTGCCAAACTTCACTCTCCCAGCAAAAAAATTGTACTTTTCGCTCTTAATACATAAATAACTATTAAGAGAAGGTTTGTTAACACTGAACCACTAAAAGGTCTTACATAAATGTTTCTTATTCCAGGAACCAAAAAATCTTTCTATTAAAAGTTCCTTTGCAGTTATCTACTGCCACCTAACTGTATATGAGCTCTTTTACAAAACGTTAACATTTCTTCACTGTAAAAATCTACAAAAACGGAGGGACATACTCATGCTATGAAACAAGCACAAGTACACATAAAATGCATTCATACCGCCGTCAAAACTTGACCAGGAACAGTGTTATCTGCAATTCGGATATAGTAGGTACAACATTCTGCCTCAGAACACTAGGCTTCCTTCCAAGGGTTCGATCGGCAGAGAAATTAAAACCGTTATTTTTGAATGGGCTAGCTACTGAGTGATTACCCTCTTTTTATACGTCAAAATCTTTATCAAAAACATTTTAAGCAGATCAATCGATTTATATCGTCGTCTTGAAGTAATGATTTCTGTAGAACAACCCCACAAACCCGGCAATTTAGTAAGCCTTGACAGTGTTTGACGGCACGGTTACCAGGGTGACCGTCTTTGTAACCAATAGGAATTCACTTCTTGGCGCAAAGGCTAATAGTAAATTTCAGGCTTACTACCACTGTCGATTAGTTTGCATTGAACTAGAAAATTTTCAGTTTTCTCTATTCTGGATCTGGATAAAGGATTAAACAAAAAATATGTTTAATTAGTGCAGATGTGTATGTATGGACTTTACCCGTCCTGAGACAATTTCCTGTAACCCTTAAAAATCACTCAACAAATCCACATTCACGTTGTGGATCCTTTACCGGGTCGAGTACTGGGCTAGCAACGTCGAGGAATTTAAATTGATTTACTCAAAGTAAAATTGATGGCAGATATTAAAGCAAAACTACATTAAACCACCATAACAACTTGTAGGGAACTTGTTATTGGCATTTACCTTCACCTGTTTTTAATTTACTGGTTAAAATCTTGTCAATCACACTTTTGGCAAATCAGTTTGTGGATAACTAGTATGTCGCGTTTTTGGCGGAATCTGTCCTTTACGGTTTTTATACATAACCATTAACATTGACATAGTTCAAAAATTATATAGGGGTCATTCAAATAATAGCCTTTGGAAAAACTTTATGGAACGCCTTATACCTATAGCGTCAAAGTCCGCTCGCTGTACTCCAGTAAGTCCATGAATGAGTTCTTGCGCATGGAAGTATGGACTGTCCCGAATTTACGTAATCATTTGTTACCAGCTTCTAGAAGGTTAAGACCGCTTCGAGGATCGTTTCCTTTACTTCTTTACAAACAAGATTAATATTATAACTTATGTTTTTTTCATTCAGAGCCACAATTTATTACCAATAAGCCTTGCACACCGCAACTAACCACTAACCACTATCCAATGCCAATAACAAATAATGCATCCTGAAGAACACGATAAAGATGGCCAAAAATCTCACTATTGAAAATAAATGCTTGCGGTAAAAATTGACTTTTGAAACTACATAAGGCTCCAAGGCTAATAAAAGCCTCAAGGCTTCATTAGCTTTGGAATGTGAACTTTTTATTTTGTTATATTTTAGTAAACAAAAAGGAGAAATGTATAAAAAATAAAGATTGCAAAGGTAACAAGATATTGTTACTAAGCTTAATAGCTGACCCAAGGAGAAATTATTTAACTCCAATGAACCCTGTTAATGTGTAAGAGTCACATCGAAGTTGGGGACGCATTATTTTCTTCTAAGGATGATCAAATAATTATATGGTAAAAAGGTCATAATTATTCATAAGTTAGTTCCTAATCTTGTGCAGTATTATAGATCAGGATGGAGCTTGGAATGTTAATTGTCATATTGCAACTGGTGCTACCAGTTGCAATACGTGTTGCAATATATGTTGCAATAAGCACACCAGTGCTTTGTGACATTCGTTCAGGTAGAAATTATCAGTGTGAGTGCACAAATGCTTGATGGTGTGCATAAAATGGTCAGCTGGAAAGTATCTCAAGAAAGAGCACTAATATTTATTCCATTCAATTTTTTAATCAAATAAATAAATTGAAAGAAACAAAAAAGACCTTTGGCATGGCGGATCATGGCCCCCTACTTCATGTGTTGGATGGCTATGGGATGAGGGGTGCCACATTGCAGCTGATTGGCTGCTATCTGCTTAACAGTCAGCAAATGATTTGCATCCAAAGGAATAAACTGTGTGGCTTTTTTTGATGCTGTTAGGGTTTCCCAGGGATTAATTTTTGGTCCAATATTATGTACCATTTATTCAAACAGCTTGTTAACTGCCTTTCTGGAACAATGTGTGGTCAATAGTGGTCTCAGGGATTAGTGTTATTAGGTACTGGTCTAGGAACTCTCAGTCTTTAACAATGAGGCAATCAGCATTAGGAGTATTAGGACTGGTGTCATATCCATAATTTAAGGCTTAATTGCTTAAACACCAACTTAGTACACTTTGCAAAGGCTTCATGTGTATCTGTGTTAGTGTTGGTCAGAATGGGTGGCAAATTGGTCCCCTTGGTAAGTGGAGCCAAGTTCCTTGTTATTCATATTGACTCTGCCATAACTGGGGCAGACCATGTTTCCCAACTGGCTTCTAAATTATCAGGCCTTTGTGGGCTTGTCAGGAAATTGAAGGACATTTCCTCAGTTGACGTGCTTCACATGTTTTGTTTTAGAAAAATTCAATCTTTTCTTAAGGCATTCTTTTCTGGGGTTCCTCATTGGGGGTTATTGATGTATTCAAGATACAAAAGAGAATTTTGTACTGGGTGTTTTGTGCCAGTCTTACTGATTCACATATGCCACCGTTTAGACAATTCGATGTGTTAATAGTGCCATCTCCAAACTTTGTGACCTTCCGGTCTGTGACCTTCCCATCCATAGGCTTCACACCATCCGCAATAAGTTAAAGGATCAGATAGAGTTTATTACTGACATAACCCTTATTTACATATAGGGGGTAGTCATTTGAATATGTCAACTAGTTGGCTGTGAAATGTGAAAGGCAAAAGACAAAAGAAGAAAAGTTAATGCACTTTGATTATGGATAACATATTAAGCACTCAATAAACAGATAAAATCTGTTAGCTTAATTATCCATGATTATTTGTCCTAAAGAACCTCTCGAACACCTGACACCATTTTAGAAGTTTCAATATGTAATTATTTGTTATCACTAGGTTTTATTAAGAGAAGAATTTTAATCATAATCTTAAACCCATTTAGGAATAGTTATGATCATTTAAGTACAGGATATCCCATTTTGGACACTTTTGTGGGGTACCACTCTTATTTTTAAACTTAGAGAGTGACAGTTTTTCTGACATTTTGCTACAAATAAATATGACTTAAAAGTTCTACATTAATATATTATGAGTCTTATAAAGTTCTTAAAAATAAAAGTCAATACTGGTAAAGATCAAACCATCAACTTGACAATCAACTAAATATTGTAACAACAGAAAATGAGTGGTTTTGTAATTTTGTTCTCTAAGTGAAGCAAATTGATTTAGTGGACACTAAGCTCTTGGGTAACAATGCCGCAGTTTACACTATTATTGAGCGACTTGTGAGATGTCACTTATGTTATGCATCAAAGGTCATGTCCTTTCAAAGTAATGCTGAGCAAAGTCTTACCCCTACCTACCTTTTCTTACCCCACATTTATTAGAAGACGAGATCTAGCAGGCTATGAATTTTTGAGAGAAAAGGATACCATAATCAAAGTAAATGGACTCTTGTTTTTTCATTTTTTTTCCACATTTCACAGCCAATTAAATGACTAGAAATGAACACTCATTACATTTATATCCCAATATTACAATAGTGTTTTGTACTATTTTTTTATTTATAGTTTCCACTTAAACTTTGGAGAACACTTACACATTCATGTATTAGCAAAAAGCTTATATAACCAAAATTTAGGCAGGACACCCGTACCATTTGGAGTTCTAGACAAACGCCTTGTAACTATAACTTTTCGCATATCCATTTCCTGACAGACGTTTTATTCAGCCTATTTTAGGAAACCAATTCAAAAGACTCCCCATGCCAGACATGTGGAAAAATCTCAACGAATGTGTCGGTCACTTCGGTTATATTGATTTGGAACTTCCAGTTTTCCATGTTGGATATTTTAGGAGTATTATATCAATTCTTCAAACTATTTGCAAAAAATGTGCTCATGTGCTTCTCGAAGACTTTGAGAAGGGCCAGTTTAGATTCAGACTTGCAAACCCCCATCTCAACTATATGACAAAACGGGCCATTAGAAAGAAAATCATTGATAAATGCAAGAAAGTAGGCAAATGTCCTCATTCTAAATCTACTAATAGGTTTGTAAAGAAGATGATGGCAAATAAAGATAGCACCAATAATACTGTTTTGAAAATCGTGCATGAAATTTATCGCGAAAAGGGTAAAGAGAAGTTGAGGGAAAAGCTATCAGGAGAATTTAGTTCTGCTATTGAAACCAATCCCGATATTCAGTCAGCTTTCGAAAATAGTGTCTCTCATATATTGACTCCGATAGATGTTTTTAATGACTCGTCATTGCTTGATGAAGATTTGACATTTTATAAATGAACATCCCATACTTGAGATAACTAGAACCAACAACAGTTCGAATCTCAAGCTGCACAAAAAAGAAGCACTTTAGTGATTTTTGGGTGCTGTGACTACTGTGTATATTCAGTTTTATATTATTGTATTGATATTAATAAATATGCATTTATAAAAAGTCTTGCAAACATTTATGACATGAAAATTGTTGTCTTTTTCTCTAGGATTCAGCTATAGCCATTTCAGAATTTCTTTGAACTATAATCAAGCATATAATTGGGACAATGAAACAAAGGGTTCAGTTTTTATAATATAACATATGCTCACAGTCAGCTTTGAGCTCAAAGTCAGCATTATTGTTTCATTTACAAGCTTTCAATTGCCGCAGCCATATATCATTGTCCTTGTCCTTCCATATCTATATTTCACTTTTCTTGGTCCAAAAAAAAAAACCTTTTTCTGCCAAAAAACCTCAGCCCATTACTAGATTCTCAGTTTTATTAATCAATATTATTAAAAACTTAAACAAATAAAGATATCTGGCAACTATGTAAGTATAATTGTAAACAATAATTTGAACCTCACACCGATAATAATCATTGTCACTGTGTGTTATGTTATACTGGGTGAAATATGTCAGATTTCCAACGCCTACTTGGCGACAATAATAACTGAATGGATTATAGGTGGCCACCAATTTGTCGATCAACCCATCTGCATACTAGTTTCGGGTTGTACCCCTCATCAGTACAGCTTTGGCTGGTCGACAAATCGGAGACCGTGTATCGCGGCTTTAAACCGAAAAAGCTACAGAAGAGCGGCGAGATGTTGTTCAGAGCAGGCGACATCCACCAGCGTGAGAGCCATCTGCCATGCAGTATTAGATCTAATACGCTGGCAGATGTCGCCTGTTCAGCACAACATCTCATGGCTCTTCGGTAGCTTTTTCGGTTTAAAGCCGCGACACACGTCTCCAATTTGTCGACCAGCCAAAGATGTACTGATGAAGGGTAGACTCCGAAACTAGTATGCCGTTGAGTTGATCGACGAATTGGTGACCACTCACTCTTTATGTATGTGGTGTTGCCGTTTCGTCCCGGGGTCTAACTTGGACTTGTCAGTAAGGCGTGGTACACCCATTATAGGCCTGGGTGAGAGTTCATGCTTGCAACTTGTATTTGAAGACAAATTCGGCGGTGTGATGTTAAGAAGGATTTCGACTAATGCTGCCACCTGTGTGTCGGTGGGAGGAGTTTTGGCGCTGCCACCTGTGTATTCAACCAAGAAGGTGGCTTTACACTGATGAGCTTTCGTAAAACAAATTTAGATTTGATTAATCATTAGCTAATCTATTGCCATTTACTGTTCATTCGATACTATCTATTGTTTATGGGTTAATCGATCTATCAGTTTATGCTCGAGTACCTTCAGAAACTCGATACACATAGACTCTAATCTAGGTGTTTATGCTTGAGTTTCTGAGGTGCTCGAGCATATAATCAAAGTGGCCTTGGGCCATTAATGGTCCGGCCTATAATGGGTGTACCAAGGAAACATCCAACTATAAAACTTCGATTGAACAACTTCGATGGAAACTTCTTTTCAGTCTGAAAATTTCAATAAAGACTATTGCTTGAGCCGCTACAGGTGTGGTTTTTGTTGACCGAAGATGCTTCAGGAAACACACAGAGTGTTGTGAATTTGGGAAATACAAGACTTTTAAGGAAATAAGCCTTAAGTGATTATGGTGCAGTATGTAGCAGACAACATACTGGAAATATTAAATGATAAAATCAGTTTTATGGAATGTTTGAATATATCCCATTCGAAAAAAAGGTTTCAAATCAAGTAGTCTTGCAGAAGAAACTGATTAGTTTGAAATTCATCGAGAAACTACTACACTAAATGTGTTCTAAAATAATATTTATTATTCACGCTGCAACTTTTGTTTTTTCATTATATACTCCATAAGAATTTCAAATTACAATCAAAACAAGACGAGTGTTGAAATGAAAGAAATTTGCAGAAATATATAAGAGGCGTCTACGGGGAAATTGAAATTAGATTAAGGGCTAAATCATTGTCTACAAGCACAAATTTTGATGTTTTTGGATAAATTCAATTTCAGTATCATTTCACGTAAAATCTGTTCAAGTTTTCTAATTTGTTGATTTTGGTAAAATTCCTGTTTGAATCAAAATATGTAAAATTTGACTAAAAATATTTATCTCAGAGCGTTAAGAAATGCAAATTTGGTGTTTGTTGAAATGCCGATAAAAATCAGGGAAAAAATTGACAGAAAATGACTTAAGGAGTCTAAAGATGCAAATTTGCAATTTTTGGAAAAATGAAAATTACGAATAAGGCCAAAATTGGTTAAAGATTGCTCAAAAAGTTAAAAAATACAAAATTGAAGTTTGTGAAAAACTGAAGGTTACAATTGGGACCAAAATAGGATAAAAATTATTCAAACTCATCAGGAATGTGAATTTGAAGTTTTGGGTGAAATCCAGGTAAGAACTAGCGTCAAAATCCATTTAAAAATAAGTCAAAACTTTTAAAATGCAAACTTTATTGTAAATAATTAATTTTCCTTGTAGAAAAAATCTGTGATGCTGCAAAATACATTGTCTGAAAATGCAAATTTTGATGTTGGACAAATTGAAATTTTAGAATAAAATTAGGCAAAATATATCCAAATCTTCGACTTTGTTGTTTTTGGTTAAATTTATTTTTGGATCGAAATGGATTTTTGAATCAAAAGGAAAATTTTTATTAAAATTTGACTAAAATTACTTTAAAAGTAAATTTGATTTGGAGAAACTGAGGTGACGACTAGGGCTAAAAATCATTAAAATTGAATTAAAGCCTGTAAAATATAAATTTTTTTTTTTTGGAAAAGTTCAGAATATTATTATCGACAATATCGGTTAAAAAAATGACTTAAAGTTTCTAAAGATGTAGGTTAGAGTTAGGACTCAAATTGGCTAAAAATAATGCATATCCTCTGTACAGAAAGTCAAGCTAAGATTCAGGCGAAAATCGGTTGATGATTCCAAACCTATAAAAGTACCAATTTGGAGTGTTTCGAGAAATGTATATTTTGATTGTTGTTAAAATCGGTTAAAAATGACTGAAAGCTTTAAAAAGTGCAAATTAGAATTTGAAAACAATCGATAAAACCAAGAATTTTTAAAATATATTTAAAAAAATCGGCTAGAAATAACTGTCAAAATTATTCCGAGCGCTAAAATATGCTATCAAAATATAAAAAATTGTATTAAAATTTAGTGAAGAAAAAATAGATTTGGTGAAAATCTGGTTACGATTAGGGGCAAAAAATCATTAAAAATTACTTAAAGCGTGTATCACTAGAAAATTGAATTTTTCTGGAAAAGCTCAGAACATGATTATCGTCAAAATCGGGTAAAAAAAGATTTAGACTGTCTAAAAATGCAGGTATGAAATAGGGCGAAAATTGGTTCAAAATTTCCCCTATCATCTAAATACAGAAATTTTAATACTTTTCTTCACACTTTAATTCAATACTGATTCAAATCTTCTGATTTATTTTTTTTTTGGTAAATTACACTTTTGGATTAAAGTAAAAGAACTTTGGGTCATAAGGCCTCAAATAGCAAATTTGGGATTTTTCGAGAAAGGTAAGTCAACATTAATGCAAAAATCGGTTGATGACTTTAAACGTAGATAAATACAAACTTGGAGTGATTGAAAAATTTCATTTTAGGATTGTTGCTAAAATCGGTTAAAAATGACTAAAAACATTTAAAAATTTAAATTAGAATTTGGAATTACTACAGGCGTCAAAAAATCGGCTAGAAATCACTGAAAGCGTCTATAAAAGGTTATTAAATATTCAGATTAAGATTAAGGCTAAAAGCGGTCCAAATAACTCAGAACGTTAAAAATGCAAATTTGGTGTTTGCGAAGAAATGCAGGTTAGGATAAGGAAAAATAGGCAGAAAATGACTTAAGGTGTCTAAAGATGCAAATTTTTAACTTTTGGGAAATTACAGAATACGAATGAGGCCAAAATCAGTGAAAAAATTATTTTAAAATTATTTAAAAAAACAAAATTGAAGTTGGTGAAAAATTCAGGTTACGATTGGGCCCAAAATATTCGAAATTCAGGTAGGAGCTAGCGTCAAATCGATTTAAAAATGAGTTGGAACGTTTAAGAATGCAAATTTGGAGTTCGTAGAAAAAATCTGTATTATAAGGCTAGGCTCAAACTCGTTTAAAAATTTGTCGAACGAGAGAACATGCCACCTTTGAAGAAACTGAGGTTAGAATTAGGGCTAAAACAAATTTTGATGTTGTTGGAGAAATTTAATTTTAGGATAAAATCAGGCAAAATTCATTAAAATCTTCTAATTATTTGTTTTTGGAAAATGTCATTTTTGAATAAAAATATCT
Organism: Taphrorychus bicolor; assembly: GCA_951812265.1. NCBI lineage: Eukaryota > Metazoa > Arthropoda > Insecta > Coleoptera > Curculionidae > Taphrorychus > Taphrorychus bicolor. The sequence goes on from OX638299.1 coordinate 6,277,346, forward strand.
AAAATTTTACTAAAATTACCTCAAAGGAAAATTTGAGTTGGAGAAACTCAGGTGACGTTTAGGGCCAAAAATCATTAAAGTTGAATTAAAGGGTGCAAAAATACGTTAAGTTTGAAGGTAAGTTTGAATTTTTTGCAAAAAATTGAGAATTTGATTATGACCTAAATCGTTTAAAAAATGACTGAAAGCGTCTAGAGAATGCAGGTTAGTGCTAAAATTTATTAAAAATAACCCATTTCCTCTAAATACTGGAATTTTGATATTTTTTGAGGAACTTTTACGACGGAATAAGGCAAAATTGCCTCAAAAACATCTTTAAAATATTCAATTTAAGAGTAAGGCTAAAATTGGTGCAAATAACTCAAGCAATTAAAAAAATGCAAATTTGGTGTTTGTGTAGAAATGCTGGTAATTATTGGGAAAAATCGGCAGAAAATTACTTAACTAGTCTAAAGATTCAAATTCGCAATTTTTGGAAAAAAGCCAAATATGGTTAAAAATTACTCAAAGTGTTTATAAATACAAAATTGAGGTTTGTGAAAAAACTCAGGTTACGATTGGGGCCAAAGTCGGTAAAAAATGATTCAAACCGTCCAGATATGTGAATTTGAAGTTCTGGGTGAAATTCAGGCAAGGACTAGAGTCAAAGTCGATTTAGAAATGAGTCAAAACGTTTAAGAATGCAAATATCATTTTAGATCATTAATTTTCGTTGTAAAAAAATCTGGAATGCTGCCTTTGAAGCAACTAAGGTTAGAATTCCGGCTAAAACATTGCCCAAGTACATTGTCTGAAAATGCAAATTTTGATGTTGGGGAAATCTAAGTTTCAGAACATAATTATGGACAAAATCGGTTAAAAAATGACTTAAAGTGTCTAAAAATGTGGGTAAGAATTAAGGCTAAAATTGGCTAAAATAAACCCATTTCCTCTATACAGAAAGTCAAGTTAGGATTAAGGCGATAATCGGTTGATGACTTCAAACCTATAGAAGTACCAATTTGGAGTGTTTGGAGAAATTCATTTTAGTGTTGTTGCTAAAATCGGTTAAAAATGACTGAAAGCTTTTAAAAAATCAAATTAGAATTTGAAAAGAATAGATAAAAGCTGAGCATTATTTAAAAAATATTTTCAAAAAATCGGCTAGAAATGAGTGAAACCGTCTAAAAATAATTTTTAAAAGGTTCAGGTTAAGATTAATGCCAAAATGAGTCCAAATAATTCAGAGCGCTAAAAAATACGATCAAAATATAAAAAATTTTATTAAAATTTCTTGAAAAAAAAATTTAATTTGAAAAAAATCTTGTTACGTTAAGGGTCAATAAGTCATTGAAAATGACTATAAACGTGTAAAATTCAGGTTACGAATGGGACCAAAATTATTTAGACCACACAGAAATTAAAGGTGGAGGTTTTAGATGGAATTCAGACGAGAACTAGCGTCAAAATCGATTTAAGAATGAGTCAACGTTTAATAATGCAAATTTGGAGTTTGTAGAAAAAATCTGGATAAGATTAGGCTCTAAATCGTTTAAAAATTCTACGAATTAGAGAAGATGCTGCCTTGAAGAAACTGAGGTTAGAATTAGGGCTAAAACAAATTTTGATGTTGTTGGAGAAATTTAATTTTACAATAAATTCAGGCAAAATTCATTCAAATCTTCTAGTTATTTGTTTTTGGTAAAATTCATTTTTGGATCAAAATATATAAAATTTGACTAAAATTACCTCAAAAGAAGATTTGAATTGGAGAAACTCAAGTGACGATTAGGGCAAAAAATCATTAAAATTGAATTAAAGCGTGTAAAAACACAACTTTGAATTTTGGAAGAATTGAGAACTTGATTATGACCAAAATCGTTTAAATGACTGAAAGTGTCTAAAGGAAGCATGTTAGTGCCAAAATGTATTAAAAATAACCCATTTCCTCTAAATACCGGAATTTTGATGTTTTTTGAGGGACTCTTACGACGGAATAAGGCAAAACTGATTCAAATCTTCTGACTTATTGTTTTTAGTAAATTGTTCTTTTAGACTGAAATACATGAAATTTGTCTAATTAAGCTTAAGGCGAAAATCGCTTGATGTCTTCAAACGAATTAAAATAAAAATTTGAAGTGTTTGGACAAAGTCATTTTAGGGTGGTTGCTAAAATCGGTTTAAAATGACTAAAAATAATAAAAAATGCAAATCAGAATTTGAAAAAATTCGATAAAAGCTTAAAATCGTTTAAAAATTACTTACACCGTAAAAAATTCGGCTAGAAATGACCGAAAGCGTCTAAACAATGCTTTAAAAATAAATATTCGGGTTAAGATTCGAAGGTAAAATCAGTCCAAATAAGGTTGGCAAAATTGGTGTTTGTGAAGAAGTGCAAGTAAGGAACAGGAAAAAAATAGGCAGAAAATGTCTAAAAGAATGTAAACTTATAATTTTTGGAAAATTACAGAATAAGAATGAGACCAAAATCGGATAAAACTTACTCAAAGCGTTTGAAAATACAAAATTAAAGTTTGTGGAAAAATTCAGGTAGATTGGGGCAAAAATCGGTTAAAAATGAATCAAACCGCCTAAAAATGCAAATTTGAAGTTTTTAGTGAAATTCAGGTAAAAACTAACGTCAAAATTGTCAAAGAGAGTCAAAAACATCTAAAAATGCAGGTTAGAATTAGAGCAAACAATTTAAAAAAATAACCCTTCTCCCCTAAATACACACCTTTTGATATTTTTGAAGAAAATTTATTTCAGAACAGAATAGTTCAATTCTGCCGATTTATTCTTTTTGGTAAATTACACTTTTGCATTAAAGTAAATGAAATTTGGCTCATAACGCTTCAAAATGCACATTAGCGTTTTTTGAGAAAGAAAAGAATTAGGAAAAATCCGTTGATGACTTCAAACGTACAAATTTACAAATTTGGAGTGTTTAGAGAAATTCATCTTCGGAATGTTGCTAAAATCGGCTAAAAATGACTAAAAACGTTTAAAAATGCAAATTAGAATTTAAGATTACTTAAAGCGTAAAAAAATGGGCTAGAAATTACTGAAAGCGTCTAAAAAGGGTTTCTAAAATATTTAGGTTAAGATTAAGGCTAAAATCGGTCCAAATAACTCAGAGCGTTAAACATGCAAATTTAGTGTTTGTGAAGAAATGCAAGTAAGGATTAGGAAAAAAATAGGAGAAGAAGAAAAAAAAATACTTAAAAATAGGATAGAAAATGACCTAAAGTCTAAAGATGAAAATATTGAATTTTTGGGAAATTACAGGAAAAACAGAACACGAATGAGGCGAAAATCGGTTAAAAATTACTCAAAGCGTTTAAATAAAGTTTGTGAAAAAATTCAGGTCACAATTGAGGCCAAAATGTGTTAAAAATTATTCAAACCGCCCAGAAATTAAAGGTGGAAGTTTTGGGTGAAATTCAGGTAAGACTTAGCGTGAAAATCGATTTAAGAATGAGTCAGAACGCTTAAGACTGCAAGTTTTGAGTTTCCAGAAAAAAACCTGGTTAAGATTAGGCTTAAAATCGTTTAAAAATTTCACAAACGAGAAAAAATGTTTTCTTTGAGGAAACTAAGGTTAGAAATAGGGCTAAAACAAATTTTGATATTGTTTTAGAAATTTAATTTTAAGATAATATCTGGCCAAATTTGATCAAATTTTCTAATTATTTGCTTTTGGTAAAATTCATTCTTGATTAAAAACTTATAAAATTTTACTAAAATTACCTCAAAAAAAAATTTTAGTTGGAGAAACTCAGGTGGCGACTAGGGCCAAAAATCATTCAAATTGAATTAAAAAGTGTAAAAATACAAGTTTATATCTTTTGCAAAGAAATGAGAATTTGATTATGACTAAAATCGTTTAAAAAATGATTTAAAGCGCCTAATGAATGCAATTCAGTGCTAAAATTGATGAAAAATAACCCATTTCCTCTAAATACTGGAACTTTGATATTTTTGAATTTATTCTTAGGGTAAAATAAGGCAAAACTGATTCAAATCTTCTGATTTATTGTTTTTAGAAAATTATATTTTTAGATTGAAATACATGAAATTTGCCTCATAAGTCCAATTAAGTTTAAGACGAAAATCGGTTGACAACTTCAAACGTATAAAAATAAAAATGTGGAGTGTTTGGAAAAATTCGTTTTAGGATTGTTGCTAAAATCGGTTAAAAATGACTAAAAACATTTAAAAATGCAAACTGGAACTTGAAAAAAATCGATAAAAGCCAAAAATCGTTTAAAAATTACGTAAAGCATCAACAAAATCTTCTAGTAATGTCTAAAAAAGTATTCTTTTAATAAAGATTCAGGTTAAGAATAAAATTAAAATCGGTCCAAATAACTCGCGTTAAAAATGCAAAATTGGTGTAGAGATTAGGAAAAAATAGGCAGAAAATGACTAAAAGAATGCAAATTTATAATGTTTGGAAAACTACAGAATACGAATGAAACCAAAATCGGATAAAACTTACTCAAAGTCTTTGAAAATTGAAGCTTGTGGACAAATCCAAGTTGTTAAAGCAAAAATCGGTTAAAAATGACTCAAACTCAACCAAAAATACAAATTTGAAATTTTTAGTGAAATTCAGGTAAATTCTAGCGTCAAAATCGTCAAATAAAGTCAAAAACATCTAAAAATGTAGGTTAGAATTAGAGCAAAAATGTATTAAAAATAACCGGTATCCTCTAAACACAAAAATTCAGATATTTTTGAAGGAAATTTATTTCAGGGCAGAATGGTTTAAATCTTCTGATTTATTATTTTTGCTAAATTACACTTTTGCATTAAAGTAAATGAAATTTGGCTCATAACGTCTCAAAATGCATATTAGCATTTTTTTTGTGAAAATCAAGAATTAGGAAAAATCGGTTGATGACTTCAAACGTATAAAAATAAAAATTTGGAGTGTTTGGAGAAATTAATTTTAGGATTGTTGCAGGAGCGGGAAAAAAAATCACTGAAGGGGGGCAAAAATGCGAATTCAAAGTTTTTGAGACAATACCAATAAAGCCAAATATCGTTTAAAGAAAATACTTAAAGCGTTTAAAACAAAAATTTGGTATTTTTTGAAAAATGCAGACAACTAGAACCAAAATCATTCAGTGTGTTAAAAAAATGCAAATTTAGAGTTTGTGGTGAAATGCTGGTTAGGATTACATTAGAGACAAAAACGACTTAAAGCATCTAGATGCAAATTTGGAATTTTTAAAAAAAGTGCTATTTACGATTAAGTCCATATATGTTTTGCGCCTTTTACCAAGTTGAAAGAGGTGGATAGCAGGTGTAGGACATAAACAACACTTCACGTTTGTGAAATTAGCAACGTTTTGACTTTTATTGAACTCTTCCTCATTGCGTTTTCAATAAGCGAAATTTGTTTGTTACAAGAAGCTTGTCTGGAAAAACAATCCACTCTATCGTCATACGAAACTGCCATACGAAATTACGAGCAAATGAAGACTACTCAAGTATGACACACACATGAGTAAACAGCCTATCCACGACATCGTAGTTTCGTATGGCTCTTGGATGTTTTATTTAATGGGGTAGTAATTTTTCCAGACAAACTTTTTCTTATTGAAATGTAGCCCTGAGGAAACTCTCAATAAAAGTCAAAACGTTTAAAAATTTTACAAACGTTTCGAAGTTTTGTTTATGTCCTCCACCGGCTACTCACTTCTTGTGATTACGATTGGAGCCAAAATGGGTTAAAAATCACTTACAAATGAGTTTGTGGAAAAATGCGGGAAAAGATTAGGGACCAAATATAGTTTAAAAATGAGTCAAGACATGTCTTATCGTGTTTTACTAAGACAAAAATGTTAAAAAGTAGACATGACAGCACAAAATAAGCTGCCTCATGACAAGGCGTCTTGTCTTGCTCTTTCTTGCGGCATCACTAAAAGAACAGTCATTTTAGAACGTAACACAAAACAGTCACCATAAAGTGACAATGATTGTGACATTATTACGCTGCCACTGCCCAAGCCATTTTTAACAACCTTCTATAATTTCACAGGGGGTTGGAGAGTGGCGGGCTGTTTGGGCAGCCAGCGGCAAAATATTAACTCAAAAGGTAAATTTGGCCCATTGTGCTCCCGCTTGCTTTCTTTCACACCGGATTAAGAATTCTTGTGACAACTAGATTTATTGTTCAAACGGTGAGGTGCGTGGTCCCTGGTGGGCTCAGTGGCGTGACCCCACATATTTGAAATTTCTTCTATAGTTAGCACAAATCGGTATTATTATGAGGAAGTGGGCAAGCTTAGACTAGTTTGGATTCAACGTTGTGTTTGAAGCCGTATTTAGATGAAATTTATTAAGCTGGACGGTGGGATGACCCGATCTGAACCCGAGCGATATTTTGACGTCTGGGTGGGCCGTGCACCGTGTGAGTGCCACTCTCGTTAACCGGTGTGTGACACCGGTTAATCTCGTATGGGGTGGCCGATCGGTCCGGCGATATTTCGAACGCGGCGCGACTCGGGCGCCACAACGCGCGCCGGATAACATCAAAAAGGATAATTGGACCGGCGGAGGGCCCAGGAATTTCGTTCTCTTTTCGGATAACGATGTTGAATTAATTTGGACAACTGTTCGAGATGTTTTCTACTGCTTCGATTTCGATTTAAACATTCAGCATTCGCTCGCGTTTGTTAATGAAGTTTTTTTTTAATGAGCCTGCATAAAAGTTGCCAACGCAGGGCCCGAGGGTGGATGCGAGGTGAAAAAAAAACCTGCTCCTTTGTTTTTGAAGACGATCAGGAGTCTTGAGATAGGAATTCGAAAAATTATACGTTTTTTTCAGTTTCCTAATGGATAAAAAAAGAAGGATGTTTCGAAAGTAAAAAACGGATGGTAGACACCATGACTTCTGAGCCGCGGAAATGAAAGAATCCTACACACATAAAATATTTTTTTGATATAACAAAATTCGTTCTTTTAAAAATACTATTTTTGTTAAAAAAATGTTTTATTAGATCAAGCAAATTTTTCTTCGACTGCACTCTATTTTTTAGACGAAAATGGTTTTTCGAAACTATTGCCTTACTTCAGATTTCATTTTGTTCAAGTAAAACAAGATAATCAATTTTGTTTTTCTTGAAGATTCTCATAATTTTCTTATTGATTTCTCTTACGAATAAAATATGTTTTTTTTTCATCAAATTTGTGCAAAATAATTATTTAATATGTTATACTTACGGAAGAATCCAAATATGTTTTTTCAGACAAAATAGTTAAATTTGTGTTGTCTTACATTGATATCGCCAACAATTTAAATAAAGAAATATTATTTTGGAAAAAATGCTAATCTATTCACTTTCTTGACGTGAATAACCAATTACTTAAAACTGTTTTCTTAATTAAATAGTATATTGTTTAACGAGTGACGAAAATGGCATTTTCTCTCGCAAGAGAACAGTTTACCAACCGAGGCGAAGTCGAGTTTGGTAATGTTCTCAGGCGATAGGAAATGTTTTTTGACGAGTAAAACACTATACTTTTTCTTCGACCATGCTAACATTAAGTCTTCATTAACTTTAGAAACAATCTCTATACAGTATTTGTTTCAAAAATTAAGGCGCGTCATTGTCAACGTGACACCTCTACTGTCAATGAGTTCCGTTTAGTCAAATTTCAACACTTTGATTCACTTTTCTGAGGCCCGGGCAGGCAAAATATACATGTTTTTGTATGATATCACCACTTATCATGGCGCTTTATAAGATTAGACCAGTTAAATCGCATATAATTGGCCATATACAGGCGAAATTAGAACAACTTACTTTCGTTCCTAGAGACGAAAGTTAACGTTATGGGATTTTCTCTCACTAGAGACGAAAGTTACGTTTTCGGCTAGGGCAAGGTACGACGAAAGTTATTTATTTATTTTGACATGGTCGTAGAAAAAATGTTTTGGTTAAGTATGTCTTAATTTCGAACGGCAACCATTACATTTTATTTAAGCCATTTACAATCATTTCCAATTAATACAAAGGTTCAGTCCAAGTTTTGAAACCTCGAGCTATTCTCGAGATATTTACACAATTCTTCATTTTCCAACATCGATCACGAAGTTTCTGTTTTTGCGTAATTTATTTTCTTCCAACAAACGTGGTAATCTAATTAATTTTTTTGGAGTCTCAATTCGTTTTCAAGATATTTAACAATTTACTAATTTTTCAAAAGAAATCCGTAAAGTTTGTGTTCATTTTCAGTTAATTATTTCCAGTTAAAACAATGGTTCAGCACAAGTTTTTAAACCTCAAACGGTTCTCGAGATATTTACACAATTTTTCAATTTCCAAAATCGAACACAAAGTTTCTGCTTAAGCGTAGTTCCTTTTTTCCAACAAACATGGTAGGTAGTCTAATGCATTTTTTGGAGTGTCAAGCCGTTCTCAAGAGTGTTAATAATTTTCTAATTATTCAAAATAAATCCATGAAGATTGTGTTCATTTTCAGCTAAATATTTCCAACTAAAATAATAGTTCAGTACAAGTTTTGAAACCTCAAACGGTTTTCGAGTTATTTACACAAATTTTCATTTTTCAAAATCGATCACAAAGTTTCTGTTTCTGCGTACTTCATTTTTTCCCACAAATATGTTAGCCTAATGCATTTTTTTCGAATCTCAAGCCGTTCTCAAGAAAATAAATAATTTTCTAATTTTTTAAAATAAATCTATTATGCTTGTGTTCATTTTCAGCAAATCATTTCCAATTGAAACAGTGGTTCAGTGCAAGTTTATAAACCTCAAACGGTTCTCGAGATATTTACACAATTTTTCAATTTCCAAAATCGAACACAAATTTTCTGCTTAAGCGTAGTTCCTTTTTTCCAACAAACATGGTAGGTAGTCTAATGCATTTTTTGGAGTGTCAAGCCGTTCTCAAGATAGTTAATAATTTTATAATTATTCAAAATACATCCATAAAGATTGTGTTCATTTTCAGCTAATTATTTCCAATTAAAATAATAGTTCAATATATAAGTTTTGAAACCTCAAACGGATTTCGAGATATTTACAAAGTTTTTTATTTTCCAAAATCGATCACAAAGTTTCTGTTTCTGCGTACTTCATTTTCTCCAACAAACATGTTAGCCTAATGCATTTTGTTGGAATCTCAAGCCGTTCTCAAGAAAATTAATAATTTTCTAATTTTTCAAAATAAATCCATTACGTTTGTGTTCATTTTCAGCAAATTATTTCCAATTAAAACAGTGGTTCAGTGCAAGTTTTTAAACCTCAAACGTTTCTCGAGATATTTTCCAAAATCGATCACAAAGTTTCTGTCTCTTCGTAGTTTAATTTTTTCAACAAACATGGTAGTGTAATATATTTATATATACATTTAAAGCATTTTTTTGAAATCTCAAGTCGTTCTCAAGATATCTAATAATTTTCTATTTTTTTTTAAATAAATCCCTGAAGTTTATATAAATTTTCAGCTAATTATATCCAATTAAAATATAGTTCAGTACAAGTTTTGAAACCTCAAAAGGTTCTCTAGATATTTACACAATTATTCATTTTCCAAAATCGATCACAAAGTTTCTATTTCTGCGTAGTTCATTTTTTCCAAGAAACATGGTTTTCTAATGCATTTTTTGGAGGCTGAAGCTGTTCTCAAGATATTTAATCATTTTCTAATTTTTGAAAATGAACATATGAAATTTGTGATCATTTTCAGCCAATTATTTCCAATTAAAACGATGGTTCTGCACAAGCTTTGAAACCTCAGCTCTTGAGATATTTACACAATTTTTCAACAAATATGGTACTCCAATGCATTTTTTTCGAGTCGCAACCCGTTCTCAAAATATTTGATAATTTTCTAATTTTGCAAAATATACCCATAAGATTTGTATTCATTTTCAGCTAGTTATTTATAATTAAAACAATGGTTTAGTGCAAGTTTTGAAACCTCCAAATGTTCACGAGATATTTACACAATTTTTCATGTTCCAAAATCGATCACGAAATTTCTGTTTGTGCGCAGCTCTTTTTTTCCAACAAATATGGAAGTTTAATGCACTTTTTGGTGTCTCAAGCCGTTGTCAAAATCTCTAGCCTCTAGTTGTAAAAACTACAGGGACATCAATTGAAGAGTCTCAACCAATTTGTTTCTTTGTGATTTCGGTTTAAAAAAAAAGGTTTAAATGCGCTTTATACTACTGCTGCAAGAGGACGCCAAATCCGAATTTAGAAAGTTTTTGGAACTTGATTTGAAATCAAGTCGTCAACATGAGTAAAAAGACAAGACAACAAGAGTAAAGACAATTCTTGGGGTTATTTTTAAAGATTTTGACCCTAATTCTAACCTGCGTTTTTCTATAGCCCCAAATATGCACTTTTTTTAAAGCACTAAGTCATTTTTAGCTCTAATACTTACCGCATTTTTTCCAAAAAAATTCTTTCTAGACACGTTAAGTTATTCCTAACCGATTTCAGTGCCTATCCTAACTTGGATATTTCTACACACTCCAAATTTTAATTTTTCAAGACTTTCAATTTTTTAACCCATTTTGGCCTTGATCCTAACCTGTATCTTTCCATCATTTTCAAACCTACTATCTAAAGCTTATTTCAAACCGATTTTGGCTTTAAAATTCTTATTTTAATTACTCCGAAAGCTTTAAATATGCACTTACATGTTTTTTAGGCGTTTTTTGAGCGTCATTTTTATTAAATTTTTGACCTTAAACAAAATGAATTTTAATTGCATTTTTAGACAGTGTTTTAGCCCTATTCTAACCACAGTTTCTCCAACCACTTATGCATTTTATGTGGTTCGTAAAATTTTTAAACGATTTTGACCCTAATCATACTCTATTTTTTTTATTTACTTTTTTTAACAATTTCGGGGCTGGTTCTTAGATGAATTTCTCCAAAAAACTTCAATTTTGCATTTCTTGAAGCTTTGAGATATTTTTAACTGATTTTGACCCCAATTCTAACCTGAATTTTTCCAAAAACTCCAATTTGTTTTCCTAAACATTTTGGGTTAATTTTTACCGATTTTGGCCTTAATTGTAATGAGTAGGTGGTCACCAATTTTCCACCCACATCTCACCGCTTAATCCTAAACTGAATTTTTTTAAAAATTTGTAGTTTGCACTTTAATACCATTGCGGCATTTTTAACAGATTTTAACCATAATCCTGACCTAGACCTTCCTGAAAATTAAAAATTGCATTTCCAGTCGCCTTAAGTAATTTTTAACCCACTTTGGCCCTATTCATAACCTAAATTTCTTCAAGCAGTCCAAATTTTTATTTTTACACGCTTTGGGTAATTGTCCACCGATTCTGACATTAATCCTAACCTGTAGATAATTCTCTAAAAACTATAACTTTGCATTTTTAGATGCTTTTTGTTGTTTATAACCGATATCGGCCCAAAATCTAATCCAACTTTCGCCGAAAACTCAACGTGAGCCTTTTTAAATGCTTTTTGTGTCTTTTTTAACCGATTTTAGCGATTATATTTACGAATTTTTTTTACGAACACCAAACTTGAATTTCGAGGTTATTTATAACCGGTTTCGGAACTAATCTAACCTTACCTTTACAAAAAACACCACCCTTTCAATTTTGAGTCGTTTTTAGTCAAACTTCACTTTTAGTTTAAAACTGTAATTTTACCAAAAAACTACAAATGAGGAGATCTGAGTGATTTTTGCCTGATTTTGTAATAAAATGACTTTCTGCAAAAACATCAAAATTGCGTTCTTAAATATGTGGATCACTTTTAACCAATTTTAATACGATGTAATATCTAAAAGATTCTTACTCAAATCCTTGTCTAAAAATTTAAAATTTGCATTTTTAGACGCTTTGTGTTATTTTTAAGCAGTTTTGGTCATAATCTTAGTCTTAGTCTGTATTCTTTCTCAAAACGTGTAAATTTTTTTTTACACGATTTGAGTAATTGTTTATCGATTTTGGCCCTAATCCTAGTTTGAACTTCTCGATAAATGCCAAATTTACTGGAATTTTGAGCCAAATATCACCTATTTTGGTCCAAAAATGCATTTTTACCGTTAATTTGATTTTGTTGTAAAATTGGATTTCTCCAAATTGGTCAAAATTTGCAACATTAGACAAGGTAGGATAATCTTATATCGATTATAGGCTTAATGTAATCTGAATTTTTCCAAATACTTCATATTTTAATTTTCGGATGCTTTGTGCATTATTTTTACCGATTTTGACCGTAATTCTGACCTGGTTTTTAAGTTAGTTTTAGATGACTCTGGTCTTTAGCTTAACTTGCATTTTCCAATACCTTTTGCATTTTTAAATTCTTTGAAACATACCATTTTTAATCGCTTTTTCCCTTAACCCTAAGCTGACTTTCTCGTTGGACGTTAAACTTGCATTTTGATTCTTTTCAGGCTAAAATATTAAATTTGTATTTTTAGGCTTTCCAGTCAAAAATTAATTTTTATCAAAAGAACAAATGGGAAGATTTGTATCAGTTTGCCTAATTTTACATATTTCGCGTAATATAAAACATCAGACCCTATATTTATAGCCGATTTTAGCTTTAGTTTTAACCTGAATTTCTCTAAAGGCTTCAAAAAACTTCATCTTTTTCTTTCGACATTTCACAGATTCTCATTTTAATTCAACTCACTTCAGCGTTGCTGTTTGAATTCATGTCGGCTTTTTTGCGATTTTAGTTATTAGTTTTTCTTTTCTGTATCATTTTTTGTGGTTTTGATATGTATGTTTATCATCGTTTCAACTTGACTCACAATCACCAATGGCCAAGAGAACTTTAATTATTTTTGTGGGTTTTACTCTTTTTTTTTATAGTGGTTTTGCCTGTGTCTGGAAAATCTAAGGAGGAGAAATCTGTATCAGTCCTGACGCCTTTTGGATTTTTTTCTGAAAATGTAGGTCAAAATTAAGGTAAAAAATGGACTCAAAGCATTTAAAAATTTAAATTAGAGTTTGTGAAAAAATTTAGATTATGATTGGAGCCAAAATCGGCTAAAATGACTTAAATTTTCTCACGATGCAAATTTGGAAATTTCAGAAAAATATATGCAAGGAACAATGCCAAAATCGGTTAAAAAGTAGAAAAGACAACACAAGATCAGCTAGTGTTGTGCAGCAGAACTTCATCCACCGACTCATTGGTGCCGATACTTCACCCACCAACTCACAGGTGGCAGCATTAGCCAAAATCCTCCATAACATCACACTGCCTTTCCTGCGTCGAATTTGTCTTCAAATACAAGTTCCAACTATGTCTTCCCAGTGGTATTTCCCGGAATAACAAAAATCTTTTCTGGGAATACATTTCCTGTCTATGGCTTATCATTTATAAGAATTTTCGAAAATAAAACTCTTTCAATTCTGACTCGTTTTTTGGCAAATTTTACTTTTGTTCCAAAACTATATTTTTACCAAAAAACAAAACATGAGGAGATTTGAGTAATTTTTGGCTGATTTTGCTATAAAATAAATATCTCCAAATATTTCAAATTTGCATTTTTAGGCGCTTTGTATTATATTTAAGCGATTTTTGGTCAAAATCTTAGCCTGTATTTCTCCAACCACTCCAAATTTTTATTCTACACGCTTTGAGTACTTTTTTACTGATTTTCCTAATCCCAGTTTGATTTTTTCGATGACCACCAAATTTGCCGGAATTTTGAGCCAAATTTCACCTATTTTGGTTAAAAAAATGTATTTTTGGCATTAAGTTGATTTTGTTGTAAAATTGGATTTCTCCAAATTGGTCAAAATTTGCAATTTTAGACAAGGTTGGATAATTTTATATCGATTCTAGGCCTATTGTAATCTGAATTTTTCCAAATACCCCATATTTTAATTTTCAGATGCTTTGTTCATTATTTTTACCGATTTTGACCGTAATTCTGACCTGAACTCAGACTTGCGCATTTTTAAGTCAGTTTTAGATGATTTTGGCCTTTATCTTAACTTTAATTTTCCAATAACTCTTGCATTTTTAAATTTTTTGAACCATTTTTAACCACTTTTCGCCTTAACCCTAAGCTGACTTTCTCGTTAAACATTATACTTGCATTTTGAGTCTTTTCAAGCAAAAACATTAAATTTATATTTTTAGGTTTTCCAGTCAAAAATTAATTTTACCAAAAGCAACAAATGGGAAGATTTGTATCAGTTTTGCCTAATTTTCTTCTAAAACTGAAATTCTCCAAGGAATCTACACTAAAATTCTCCACGAAGCATCAGAACCTATACTTATAGCCGATTTTAGCTTTAGTTTTACCCTGAATTTCTCCAAAGGCTTGAAAAAACTTCATCTTTTTCTTTCGACATTTCACAGATTCTCATTTTAATTCAACTCACTTCAGTGTTGGTGTTTGGATTCATAACGGCTTTTTTGCGATGTTAGTTATTAGTTTTTCTTTTTTGTATCATTTTTTGTAATTTTGATATGTATGTTTATCATCGCTTCAATTTGACTCACCACTGGCCAAGAGATTTGGTTTTTTTAATTTTAATTTTAATATTTTTTGGGTTTTACTCTCTTTTTTTATAGTGGTTTTGCCTGTGTCTGGTAAATCTAAGGAGGAGAAATCTGTGTCAGTCCTGTCGCCTTTTTGTTTTTTTTTTCGAAAAACACAGGTAAAAATTAAGGTAAAAAACGGACTCGAAACATTTAAAAATACAAATTAGAGTTTGTGAAAAAATTTAGATTAGGATTTAAGCCAAAATCGGCTAAAATGACTTAAATCTTCTAACGATGCAAATTTGGAAATTCTAGAAAAATATATGCAAGGAATAAGGCCAAAATCGGTTAAAAAGTAGAAAAAACAACAAAAAATCAGCTAGTGTTGTGCAGCAGAACTCCATCCACCGACTCAGTGGTGGCAGCGCCGAAACTTCACCCACCAACTCACAGGTGGCAGCATTAGTAAAAATCCTTCATAACATCACACCGCCTTTCCTGCGCCGAATTTGTCTTCAAATACAAGTTCCAACTATGTCTTCCCAGTGGTGTTTCCCGGAATAACAAAAATCTTTTCTGGGAATACATTTCCTGTCTATGGCTTATCATTTATAAGAATTTTTTTGAAAAATAAAACTCTTTCAATTCTGAATCGTTTTTTGACAAATTTTACTTTTGTTCCAAAACTATATTTTTACCAAAAAACAAAACATGAGGAGATTTGAGTAATTTTTGGCTGATTTTGCTATAAAATGAATATCTCCAAATATTTCAAATTTGCATTTTTAGGCGCTTTGTGTTATTTTTAAGAGATTTTGGTCATAATCCTAGCCTGTATTTCTCCAACCACTCCAAATTTTTATTTTACACGCTTTGAGTAATTTTTTACTGATTTTCCTAATCCCAGTTTGATTTTTTCGATGACCACCAAATTTGCTGAAATTTTGAGCCAAATTCCACCTATTTTGGTAAAAAAATGCATTTTTACCATTAAGTTGATTTTGTTGTAAAATTGGATTTCTCCGAAATTTGCAATTTTAGACGAGGTTGGATAATTTTATATCGATTATAGGCCTATTGTAATCTGAATTTTTCCAAATACTCCATATTTTTATTTTCGGATGCTTTGTGCATTATTTTTACCGTTTTTGACCGTAATTCTGATCTGAACTCAGCCTTGTGCATTTTTTAAGTTAGTTTTATATGGTTTTGGCTTTTATCTTAACATGAATTTTCCAATACCTTTTGCATTTTTAAATTCTTTGAACCATTTTTAACCGCCTTTCGCCTTAACACTAAACTAATTTTCTCGTTGAACATTAAACTTGCATTATGAGTTTTTTCAAGCAAAAACATTAAATTTGTATTTTTAGGCTTTCCAGTCAAAAATTAATTTCACCAAAGCAACAAATGGGAAGATTTGTATTAGTATCGCCTAATTTTCTTCTAAAACTGCAATTCTCCAAGGAATCTACACTGAATTCTCCACAAAACATCAGAACCTATATTTATAGCCGATTTTAGCTTTAGTTTTACCCTGAATTTCTCCAAAGGCTTCAAAAAACTTCATCTTTTTCTTTCGACATTTCACAGATTCTCATTTTAATTCAACTCACTTCAGTGTTGGTGTTTGGATTCATAACGGCTTTTTTGCGATGTTAGTTATTAGTTTTTCTTTTTTGTATCATTTTTTGTAATTTTGATATGTATGTTTATCATCGCGTCAATTTGACTCACCACTGGCCAAGAGATTTGTTTTTTTTAATTTTAATTTTAATATTTTTTGGGTGTGTCTGGTAAATCTAAGGAGAAGAAATCTGTGTCAGTCCTGACGCCTTTTGGATTTTTTTCTGAAAATGTAGGTCAAAATTAAGGTAAAAAACGGACTCAAAGCATTTAAAAATATAAATTAGAGTTTGTGAAAAAATTTAGATTATGATCGGCAAAACAACACGAAAACACGAAAATCGGCAAAAAGGACTTAAATTTTCTCACGATGCAAATTTCGAAACTTCAGAAAAATATATGCAAGGAACAAGGCCAAAATCGGTTAAAAAGTAGAAAAGACAACACAAGATCAGCTAGTGTTGTGCAGCAGAACTTCATCCACCGACTCATTGGTGCCGATACTTCACCCACCAACTCACAGGTGGCAGCATTAGCCAAAATCCTTCATAACATCACACTGCCTTTCCTGCGTCGAATTTGTCTTCAAATACAAGTTTCAACTATGTCGTCCCAGTGGTGTTTCCTGGAATAACAAAAATCTTTTCTGGGAATACTTTTCATCATTTATAAGACCATAATGGCTCATCATTTATAAGACCATAATGGCTTATCATTTATAAGACCATAATTGGTGACCCTCGACAAAAGCAACACGCAAACTACCGAGCACGAGGCCGCAACAAGGATCGCTTCAACGCCACGAGATTACCAGAGCAGCATCTCTCTCATACCCACCGCACGAAGCATTCAGCGAACTCTCTCTTCCCTAGCAACAACGCGGAATAATCTCACACTAATCACTCTCTGGTACCATTCTCGGCAACATTGGCACATCCTTCATCACTCAGCTCGCTCAGGCAACAGCGACACAACTTCGTCCCCTCAATTCGCAAAATGAACTTCGCTTCTCGCCCATCATACTCTCTCTCGTTGTTGCTGAGAGAGAAGTATTGGGAGAACTTCATCCACTGACTTACGGGTGGCAGCGCCGAAACTTCACCCATCGACTCACAGGTGGCAGCATAAGTCGAAATCCGTCATAGCATCACACCACCTTTCCTGCGCCGAATTTGTCTTCAAATACAAGTTCCAAATATGAACTCTCATCCCGGCGTATAAGGCAACCACGCCTTACCGACGAGTCCAAGGTAAACTTTGGGACCAAACGCCAACACCATATGCATAGGCTATAACGATGTCAGGTCGTCCAAGTGGTGTTTCTTTGAATAACAAAAATCTTTGCTGCGAATACATTTTAGAAGAGCTTAAAACACATCAGTTTTGCTTTAAATATCATAACTAAATGGCTAATTATTTAGATTACCAATTTCATTGCTTTGATACCCATGTAGGGTAGAATACCCAGGCACGGCAATATCTGGGTATTCTACCTTGTCATGTTATTAACTGGATATTCTACTCTACAGAGATATTAAACAACATTCTAAAAGGTTCTTCTTCTGTTCTAGTAGAGTATAAGTTCTAGATATTGCATGACAAGAAGTCCCTACTGGCAGGAATTTTCGAGCCATGAGCCGTCCTCAACAAATAACTATAGGGAAACTTGATACCTCTCGGCAAATCATTAAAGACAGCGACATTGCGAAATGAACTACGCGTTTACGGCAAATTCCGTCAACAACACTACACATGCTTTGAGAAACTTGCCATTGTTTCAAAATAATCTGCATTAATCAACCCGCTTTGCAGTTCTTTAACCTAATAATCTTTCATCAAGAATAGCTGATGAGATGCAACGGCTGAAACAGCATGCTTTGATGATATTATCAGTCATTTGATACAGGAAAACAAAACAAAAGTTTATTGAAAAAATCTCAGTTAAAAGTGAGATATTTAACCTTTGTAGTCAAAAAGATTTCTTGAGGGTCAAGCACTCGATACCTGATTCCAGGCTTTTTTTTCAAACCATGAAATGAAATGTATGAGACATCGCGTTTTGGCGGTATTTATAATCACTTGATAAAGGTAGAACAAGTCAAGAGTTTATTAAAGAAATCTCAATTAAACCGAAGAATTCATCTTCTGTACTTCAAAAGGATTTCTTGGGGGCGAGCAGTCTGATATCTGATTCCAGGTCATGTTGTTTTGGGGCCAGCAAAATCGTCTTAAACCGCAAATCTGAGGCTATTTTTGAATGATGGGTGGGTCATGTTTCCACGCCACTGACCATAAAAGACGAGCCAAATCCGCCTCGCAACAATATTCGAAAATATTGAAAAGACCCTACAAATAGAGGCGTTAGTCGGCAGATCGAGCACAAGAGATAAGTTACCTCGTATAATACTCCTCACCTGGGGGTTGCAGCTTATGCTTCATCTCCCAACAGGGTGTCCAGCCGGCGACGGGGGTTCAGCTACGAAACAAACGACCGTTGGGATTTATGTATACAGGATGCGACACGAATAAGGAACCGTAATTGGGCACAATGGCGGTGTGTGGCTGGCAAAAGGTGGGAGCAACTTGAATGGGCTTCGCTTCAAAATGCCGGTGTTTCCGGATTTAGTTTTCTTTAGCTGCAAAATCTAGGATAAACACGTTAGTGTCAAAATATGGGTGCCAACCAGTAAAGAAATGTAAACAATAACCTTTGTCGTTACGAATAGGGACTGGTTAAGTCCTCTTCTGTCCGATGTTTTCGTTAAGGACTCAAGACCGGCGCCAGTTTTAATTGGTGACGAATGACCCTGTCGATCAAGTATATACGTCATCATGCATTTTATCAAGTATGTCGACCGTAAACATAAAAACGGTCGCGTTCTTCAACGTCCATTCGTTCTGTCTTAATATGTCGTCAGTTAAAATAACCACATAATTTTGGTAAAACTATACAGAGAAAAAAAAATAGTCCTAATTTGTTATTTTTAACGCCTAGGGCCCTTGTAAGGGCACTTCACCAGGCAAATCTGCAGCAAAAACTTGTTCACTTATTATACCTGAAAATTGCTCTGTCTTGAAAGGCCTATCACAGAGGCGGATTCATTTTATTCAACCCTTCACCCCTCTTTACCTGCTCTACCCGGACAATATTACCTAGAACCATAATGAGGTCCTGGTGTAGCAGCAGTGCACGTGCGGTAGGTCCCCACCTGAATGGAACATAGCTGACACCCCTGAATGAAAAGACCTTCGTATGTTGGTGAATAGAGCCGTCACGAATGTGAACAATAGCGCTCTATAGTAAATATTTCGATTTTTTTTCTGAAACCTCGAGAGGATCGTCTAGAGATATCAAAGAGACGCCACCGCTATCGTTTGCAACTGGGAAAGCCGTTTTTGGGGTGCGATCTTTTCAAAAACACGGAACACCCCAGGTGAGCAGAAGCCGTTTTTCATGCGGCTCAAGTGTGAAAACACTGAGTGTCAGTGTTTCCGGCGACGAATCGTTGTGATTTTATGGGGGTGTTACTCCTGTTAAATGGTATTATCGGGGGCAATAAAGGTGTAAAAAAGGTTGTCAAGGCAACGCCTTTTAGGGCACACAAAAGGATCGCTTTTTTGTTCACAAATTAATTTAAGTGGCAGAACGAGTAATGGGTGTCGTTATAGATATGCTGTCGATTTTATATTAATTGCACGAACCCCTTTTCATAGAAATTATGATTTAGGTGTGTACCAATAAAAATTTTTTTGCATTATTAGTAGTCGGTACTCCCACAGGTCTTGCACTCAAATCTATACAAAAAATACAAAAAACTGCAGGGATGTAGAAAAGAATTCGCGGCTTTCTAAAGACTAAATGATTTTGAAGCGAGAGAAAAGGTTGTGATTATGATGATATAGAACCAGCTGGACTCAGACGTGGCAAAGTTGGTGTTTGCCATGTCTGAATTTCTCCATGTCAAAGCTGGTTATTCAAAATTAAGAAGTTACCGTTGCTGAGAATTGCATAAGCTATTGTAAATAAGTTTTATGATGAAGAACTGAAGCCAACCAAACTCATTTCAAACATTTTTTGTGTATTATGGTTTCATTTAATTAATCATTATTCAGAGGGTTTCAGTTCAATATCTCGAAAACGGTTGAGAATTGCCCATTATTTCCGATTATTAACTGATAATTGAAGTTGAAACTGATAGGAGTGGTCACCAACAATTATTATCTTTAAAAACACTCACCTTCCCTGTAAACCCACCTTAACTAAACGTTATGTTATAATGATGACGATTTTCTAATTTTAAATTCTATATAGCATTAATGTAAACGTAACAAGTTTAATTCATTTCCAGTTCCTCTAAGGGCATCATTACAATAAAAACCGTTTTTTTTTAGATTAAGCTATTTGAAGAGCTGTGGAAACAAAGCTTCTCTGGACCCACGTCCATGACAACTTTTTTTCTCTTATTTTTATATCAGGAGTATGGCGCTTAAACGTTTTCGTTTATTTTTGAATCACCCTGTATAGAAGTAATGAAGTTGGTTAAATGGAGAATGTGCTAGGCAATTTTGTTAGTAGCATAACGATGAACAGTGTGGTAGGCCTGGGCCTAAACATTAAAATGTTTGAGAAATGTTGGAAAAACCAAAATGATGCATTTATTAAACAACAAATTAAAATTTATTTTAGAGATAATCGAAATTTGTCTAAACATTTCTGAAGCAATTTTTTTTGGACAGAAGCAAAAAAAAATAAGTTTCAATCGCATTTAACAACTTTGCCGTAACTTTGCTCTATTTTAGAAAATAAAGAGCTTACACTTGGCAGTCATATGAGGTTACCATCGAAGACGCTTAAAAATAATATCAAAATGGCAGTAGTAATGACAAAACTTCACTTATTGAATGCACAGTTCTAGATAATTAAATTATTGCAGTTGAAAATTAATTAAAAGATAGTCTAAAATGCACGAATTTTATTTCCAAGGCAACAGAGATGCTCAAATTGCAAAAATTGGGAGAACATTCGGATTGATAACTGACTTTAGTCTAGTTTTAAACAATAATTTATGTTTTAAATCTGTAAATTAATTAAATAAAATAATGGATGATAATCACAATAATAATTGGCGATTTTAACGCTAAGATTGGGAGAGGGAAAGAAGAGGATTTAGTAGGCGATCATAGGATTAAGAAACCATATAGGAAATCGACTTCTTCAATTCTACAAAGAACAGCAATTGACAATTAGTAACATCTTCTTTCAACTTCCACCACGCAGACTTTATACGTGGGTTGCATCAGGCGATACAGTGGACCACACTATTACCTAATCAAATGGGTACCCAGCAACCCAGCTAAGCAACAAAATAGATATTCGCAGGCTCAGGGAAGATGCAATTAAGCAGAAAGTAACAGAAGAACTACAAGCTGGATTGGAAGAAATAGTGGCAGCCCCACAGGAACCCCTACAAAAATGGAACAGAATCGCCCAAGTTATTAGAAACACCAGTGCAAAGTACTTAAAAAAGACACGTGTGAAGAAGAAGGAATGGATGACACACGAGATCCTGACCCTAATGGACCAGAGAAGAATACTTAAGAACAAAAACCGGAAGGAGCATCATTCAATACACAAGACAATAAAGAGGGAATTCATGGCTGTACAGAAAGATAAAGAAAATGACACATACCCAGAAGAAAACCACAACAGGAGCCCTGGTAGACTCAGATGATAAACTTATAACAGAAGTGACAGATAAACTAAAGACGTGGAAACAATATAATCAAACAATAGTAGCAAATGGAGAGAGCTATCCAGAATATACATAACAATAAATCGACAAACCTTGATGATACCCTCAAAACTAGGCATGACTCGATCCCCCTTTCCATTTAAAATTTTAAGATCGATGCTCACCTCTACTTGGAAGTTCAGGTTAAATGGTTGAAACTGCTTTGTTCCCCTTAAAACCTAAAGTTGACTATGTCCTAGCGATTTCCGATACTCAATTGGAAGAAAAACGGGGTGTGAATCTAGAGCTTTTATCAAAAACTAAGTGTTCTTCAGATCCACCACTAGATTTGATAAGTATCTATGCAAAACTTAATACATTGTGCAAATTTCCACAATGTGTAATGCTCTACATTTGCAATAATAGATATGGAATCGTATAAGAAAACAGTGTCCCACATTCCCTTCTCAAGCATCGACAACTCATGTTCCTCTTGTGGTATCATTTGAATGTAAGATAAGTTTCAACACAAAACTCTGACAAGACACACATGGTAAATTTTGGATTGGCTTGATCAGATCCTTCAAACTTGGCAAATGAACAAACTTTGATGAGACCCTCAAAACTAGGTATGACTCGATCCCTCTTTCCATTAAAAATTTTAAGGTCATTGCTCACCTCTACTTGGAAGTTCAGGTTAAATGGTTGAAACTGCTTTGTTCCCCTTAAAACCTAAAGTTGACTATGTCCTAGCGATTTTCGATACTCAATTGGAAGAAAAATGGGGTGTGGAGGTAGGTTATGTGACAGGTTTAGGTACAAAATTTTTCATTCTGGAGCTTTTATCAAAAACTAAGTGTTCCTCAGATCCACCACTAGATTTGATAAGTATCTATGCAAAAGTTAATACACTGTGCAAATTTCCACAATGTCTAATGCTCTGCATTTACAATAATAGATATGGAATCGTATAAGAAAACAGTGTCTCACATTCCCTTCTCAATCATCGACAACTCATGTTCCTTTTGTGGTATCCTTTTGAATGTAAGATAAATTTCAACACAAAACTCTGACAAGAAACACAAATGGCAAATTTTGGATTGGCTTGATCAGATCCTTCAAATCTGGCAAAAGAACAAACCTTGATGAGACCCTCAAAACCAGGTATGACTCGACCCCTCTTTCCATTAAAACTTTTAAGGTCTATGCTCACCTCTACTTGGAAGTTCAGGTTAGATGGTTGAAACTGCTTTGTTTCCCTTAAAACCTAAAGTTGACTATGTCCTAGCGATTTTTGATACGCAATTGGAAGAAAAACGGGGTGTGGAGGTAGGTTATTTGACAGGTTTAGGTACAAAATTCTTCAATCTAGAGCTTTTATCAAAAACTAAGTGTTCTTCAGATCCACCACTAGATTTGATAAGTATCTATACAAAACTTAATACATTGTGCAAATTTCCACAATGTGTAATGCTCTACATTTGCAATAATATATATGGGTGTGTGTGGGCGTGTGATACAGAATGTGATACAGTGTCTCACATTCCCTTCTCAAGCATCGACAACTCATTTTCCTTTTGTGGTATCCTTTTGAATGTAAGATAAATTTCAACACAAAACTCTGACAAGAAACACAAATGGCAATAAATTGAACTTATCATATATTCTACAGTGGTTATTCGATTTTTTTACAGCATGATGGACTTTACTGAGAGGACTGACAGGATTGTTTTGCTTTGTTGCCTCTTTAGGTAATGAAAAATTGGAAAGTAAAAATACGCAGCTTGCTGAAAACGGCGGTGAGTGAAAGGTCGCTGCCCAAACGAAGGGCAGAAAAGAAAGTCCAGCATAGTTGGTCGCAGAGCTTTTAAAAGGTGCTTCTAGGGGGTAAACCGAGAGCTTTGGAATTGCTTTCTAGCCTTTTCGCCCTCTTTCTGCGGATATTCTTTTTTAAATAGTTTCAAATACTCAACACAATCAAAAAACTCAACAACAAAAAATGGCCCAAGAGAACTTTTCATAACAAGAGTTAAATTGTGTGAAAATGTGGAAAAGTACCAAATGTTCAATAATGTAAACTGTCGCTACAGCTACGATATTTTGATCACCTATTGATTGTAAATTGCTGAATTTCTACAGATTATTCATTGATAGGCTTCCAGGGGCCTATCAAGTAGACGGTGTTAATGCCGTCTACTTGGTAGAAGACGAAAACCATGGAAAGACTTGGAATCATGACCAGGGAGCTCTACTAGGCGCAGCACTGGAGGCAACTAAAGTCATCTTCGTGGGTAGAAATGGCCAAGTCCGTCCAGGCTCAGTACGAGGTGTCCAGGTGAAAGGTTTTTCACGTGGAGAGTCGTTTCTTCCTCTTCACTACACATCCTGAATTCTGGATGTTGTTCCCTTCTTATCTGGTAGAGGTTCTATCTCTTGTGAACATTCGGTCCAACATAAGCCGTGTTGTTTCCTTAATAGGGCCTTTATTTCTTCCATGGCTCTTTGCTGTGCAACACAGCACGTCGATTCCGGTTAGCTCAGAATAGTTCAGATTAGCTTAGATTAGTTCAAGTTGGTTTAGGTAAGGAGATGCGTTTCTTTCTCTTCACCACACTTCCTGAATTCTGGATATTGTTCTCGTCCCATTTGGTGTAGAGAGGTCTACACAGCGCATCACTGCCGGCAACTAAAGTCATTTTGGTGGAAAGAGATGACCAAGTCTTTCCAGGCTCAAAAGAATTGCTTAACATGCTAAATCAACACAAAATTAGTGACTTTGATGGCAAGGTAGAAGAGCATGACATGCAAGACGTCAAAGATCACCTTTTTTCCTCTTGAAATTTTTCAATTTTTGATGATATTTTCACTAGTTGAGTAATAATTTCACTTATGTGACATATTGCACTTGTTCCTTTACATATATTTTCTCCCCTCTTCCCATATTATATTTTCTTGCAATCACTGTCTCTGGTTAACCATCTACGCGGATCAAATTCGGATTTAATCAGATGGTGGATCAAGAATTATTTAATTAAACAATATTCAATATGTGTCTTCCCAAAGAAATCAATAATCGTGCTGATGCGCATTACTGCTGTTGTTCCATTACATGATATCCAATGTCTGACTCCCTACAGATCTTTGCATTCGCTTATCACATGAAGACTCGTTTCTTCCTCTTCACCACACATCCTGAATTCTGGATATTGTTCCCTTCTAGTCTGGTATAGGTTCTATCTCTTGTGAACATTCGGTCCATCATAAGCCGTGTTGTTTCCTTCATAGGGCCTTTACTTCTTCCATTGCTGCTTGCTGTGCTACACAGCAGGTCGATTCCGGTTAGCTTAGATTAGTTCAAGTTGGTTTAGGTAAAGAGATGCGTTTCTTTCTCTTCACCACACTTCCTGAATTCTGGATATTGTTCTCATCCTATTTAGTGTAGAGAGCTCTACACGGCTCATTACTGCCGACAACTAAAGTCATTTTAGTGGAAAGAGATGACCAAGTCCTTCCAGGCTCAATACGAAGTGTCCAGGTGTAGGGTTGGTCTCTAAGGAAATTTCATAAAGAATTACTTAACATGCCGAATCAACACAAAATTAGTGACTTTGATGGCAAGGTAGAAGAAATGACATGCAAGACATCGAAGACTGCCTTTTTTCCTCTTGAAGGTTTTCGATTTTTGATGATATCTTCACTAGTTTAGTAATAATTTCACTTACGTGACATATTGCACTTGTTTCTTTACATATATTTTCTCCCCTCTTCACATATTATATTGTTTAATTAAGCAATATTCAATATCTGTCGTCAGTCCTGTCTTCCCAAACAAATCAAGAATCGTCCTGATGGGTATTCTTCCATTACATGATATCCAAAGTCTGTCTCCCTACAGATCTTCACGTCCGCTTATCAGATGAAGAGTCGTTTCTTCCTCTTCACCCCGCATCCTGAATCCTGGATATTGTTCTCTTCTCATCTGGTGTAGGTTCTATCTCTTGCGAACATTCGGTACAATGTAAGTCGTGTTGTTTCCTCAATAGGGCGCTCACATCTGTTTCTGATGGCTATTTGCTGTGCCACACAGCGCGTGGCCACAAGAACTTTAACCCAAGAAACCAACCAACCAAATTAAACAATCCATGTTATCATGTGTTCTTCATCAAAACAAAGATCCAAGCACGAATGATCGATCACCTTTATGCTTTGTTATGTAGTTGTTGGTGTGGTTGATTGGCCTGGCCCCAGTAACAAAGCCCAAGTAGCATTCTAAGCCATAATTTGGCGATTTTTCTGTAATCCTTGCTAAATTCGGCGACCATTTGGTGAAAAAAGCTGCCAAAAATGCCAATCTATTACGAAATTATTACGGCACCTTGGCGAAAATGGGGAAGTTTTATTTCGTCATTACTCGGCTTTTCTGACCAATATTTAGGTCAGAATGTTGGCCATATTTCAGCAAAAAATGCTAGATTTTATAGAGTTAATAGATAAAATTGAAGTGATAAAAAATAGCTTTTATGACTAAAAATGTTCCTACATTTTGATATCTTGCAAATGAACTGTGCATGGAGATTCAAAATGCCGATATGACATGACTGATTGTTTTGTGTGGATATATTTTCAATAGTTTGATTGCAGATTTTACAATTGTCGCAAATAATGGACTAAAATCTTAGTACCAAGGCAAATTTACTGTAAATGTAGAGGAGATGGATGACAAAAATCAATGCGCCAAGATATTTTTAATTACTTTGCAACCTATCATTTACACTAATAATAAAAAATAATTGATCTTAAATTAAATTTTCTGATTTTTTACTTTCTCTACTACACGCCTTGTGATGACTCAATGTATCAAAATGCTTTTATGTTAACGCTAAAAATATGATATAATTCAATAGTTATTATATAATTTATTATTTTACATTATAAAGCATTATAAACACAACAATTATAAAGTTTAACAGCCATTATAATTAATGGCCGCCCGGTTATTGCAGATATTTATCGAAGCTACAGCGATCGTCAAGAGGCTAAGAGCGATCGTTCCGTCATAAAAACCAATCAGTGGCCAAAAAATAGCTATGTCGGCCATGTCGTTTATTTTACGCCCTCTGACGGCTCTCAACGAAGTAAAATGTAAAGTCACATGCTGCAACATCTGTGAATGTTTTTTTTTGTTACAAAAACTTTGCATTATAAAGTAAATAATAAATATAAATCAAAATAATAATTTTAATTTTTGCTTTTTCAGTTTTATTTATTACCAATTCCGTAGTAGATCATAGACTTATATGAAATAACTAGCATAATAAGGATATAAAAGAAATCTATCACTAATAAATTGACGTGACAACATTGTCCAAAATACATTTGGGTTAATCGGTATAGGTACAGATACTTCCTCTTACCCATGTTGAAGGAAGTTACAGAAGAATGATAATGGTTTCTGGAGTTGCTGGAGTAGAATTCGAATTTGTTTAAGGTTAACAACTTTTAAAATAAGCTTTGGCGTTTGGATAAAGTTAAAGTTGCTACTTTATGGCTATCTTATATCAGTATTCCGTGGCTACATAAATTTTGCAGTCATTTTGACGAACACAAGTTTTAGCTATATTTCTGGTTAAAAAAGCCACAAATTTACTGAAATAAACTAGACATTTTATCCAGTAAATATTCGGCAATTTTTGCCAGGCAAAAAAATGTGATGTTTACCAAAATTTTTGCCAAATTATTGCCATCAAGGAAAATGCTACTTTATGACCAAATCTTGGCAATAGATGAGACTTTATGGCTTGTTTTTTGACCAAAATGTATCTTGCATAAATGGCCAAATAATCACCAAATCCTTGCTTTTTTTACTACTTTATGACTAACTTTTGGCCATTAATGCTATTTGGTTATACAATGCTACTTGGGAGATAACAAATCGGGTTTCTTTAAGACGATAGAGATAGATTAAAAGAAATTACTTTGTAGACATTTTGGCAATAAGTTGTATCGCCATGTCGATGTCTAGTAATCGATGTTTCTATTTATAAACCAGAAAGGTTGTACTGTATTTTTGCAATCAGTGTATGTCATCACCCTGGCAGGTGAATGTGGAAGTCGACAAATGCGAGTTTTAATTAGCATATTTCTACGTCTTGGGTTCATCAAAAATTAATCAGAAATTATGTGCTACATAGCACGTCGGTTTCGGTGAGCTCAGAGTAGTTCACGTTGGGGAGAGGCGAAAGAGAGGCGTTTCTCTATCTTCTCCACACTTGAATTCTGAATATTCCTCCCATCTCGTGTAGATATTTTCTCAGGGAACTCTGTCCTGTGATCAAACTAACGGCATTCCTCAGTTGCTCCCTTCCCTGATCCAAGAATCCATTTGCCCTCTCTGTGCTTCTATCTTCTATGAACATTCCGGTTTGCTTCATACCAGAGAATTTGCCTCAGTATAAATCATGTGGTTGCCTTAATAGAGCCCTCACTTCTCCTATGGTTGTTTGCTGTGCCACACAGCACGTCGGTTCTGGTTAGTCCAGGTTAGTTCAGGTTAGTTTAGATTAGTTCAAGTCATATCCCGCATTCTGTTCTAGCTAGTTATCGCCAGTTTGTGTGCCCTCTCTCTGGTTCTATCTCCTACTAACATTGGGATTTGCCTCATGTCAGGGAGTTCGCTATATTATGAGTCGTGTTTTTTTTCCTTAGTAGTGCTTTTATTTCTCCTGTGGCTACACAGCACAATTCTGGTTAGTTCAGGTTGGTTCATAATAGTTCGGGTTAGTACAGTTTAGGTTCATGATTTAGTACAGTTTAGGCTATTGTAGAAAACTGAAGACGTCTTTTTGGGTGAAATTATTTCAAATGCCCCGAACAGAATTTATTCAAAAATAAGAAAGATATATAGAAATACTCACTTTTGGAAGTCAAAAGCGCAGTTTCTCAATATGAAAAAGTCTGCGCAAACAGCGGCAGACTTTTTCAGATTGAGAAACAACTTTCACTAAGAAGTTAGGTGTAGTAGAAAGCCCAAGTAATTAAGAAAGGGCGTAGTGTTTGCCCCAATTCGTTGCAGTAAACCTGTCAATATTAGGAATGAATTACATGCTGCTTCTATAAGCTTCCTCAAATTATCTTATCTGATTGTTTTTGATCGGTCCAAGTTTATGCAACTGTCTATTTTCAAATTTATGGAGTTTTAGGAAGAACCCAATCGTTGATGGTTAAGGATTTAGTAAAAATAATATTAAATTTGAACAGAAAAAATCTGGAAAACAAAGCTGCCTAATTCAGAGGTTGCAAAATTTGGATTGCAAGCGAACATTTTTCTTTTTAACAAATACGTGGGTTAGCAGGATGCAAAATCAATCCTTAAAAGCATTTGCAACTATCTGGACAGATCTATGTAAGGAAATGTTAAATCTTTCAAATATTTTTTTCAAACATTGACCAAGAATTAAAATATAGCGCGCAATAAAATTAAATATATGTTTGTAAGCAAGGCAATGGAGTACAGGAAGATCGAGCAATGTTTTAAATTTGTTCAGTTAAGAATCATCAGCAGCACCAACTTGTGGTTGTTTTCTAAATAACTTCGTCCTTAACAAATCTCAAAGTGGTGGCAAACAAATCTCGATTGACGCTCATTGCAAAACTCATTTGAAGGCAAAAGAGACTGCAGCAAACTTTCTGGATGTGGTACTTTCATTTTAATGAGCATCCTAAGAAGAAATTTTTAAAGAAACTATCAAACTTGTTCAACTCTATTTTTTATAAAGTACAGTCGCTTATATGGCAACAAGGCCTAGAAAGAAGGTTATTACTCGACCTTATTATTACACATTACTCCACGTATGAAAAAATTGTATTGTAAGAAATTGTATATATCACAAAACTGTAAGCGACTCGAATTCACTGAGAATTTAGATATGACTAAAGAACTTTTCCAACACTGATTCAATCTCAACTGACGCAATAAACCCCTCTCTAACAGGACTGATTTATTAAACAATATCTTATCCAACGAGGCCACAGAGAACTCTAATCTCCACTTATTATAACGTTTGTCAAAACTTGGCTTGAGAACCGTCCATGATCCGCCAACAGGTGCGTCAACCTAATCTAAACCTATTAAATAGTATACCAAACAACCTGTATTCGAATGATATTATTTTCGTTGCTCTAAGCCGTAAATCACCATATAAAATAGCCTCCCATTATAAGCCAGACAATAAATATACAAAGACCGTTCGAGCGTGTAAATTAGTGATTTGCATAATGAAGAACAAAAAACGCTGTTTTAAGATGCCGAAAGACATCACCTGGCCGGCGATGAGTAATCACTTTAGCAAGAATTGCTCGAGTATGCTAATCCCTCAGGTTCTGCTGCGAATGACGTGTAAGCGTCTTCTACCTGGTTGATTTGGCTAATTTTTCATGGTTCTATGCGGAAACCAGAACACTTATATTGAGACAAGCTTGAGGTCTCAACATTATTATCCCAAAACTTAAAATGAAAATATGTGGTAAAAAATGAGAAGAAGAGCCAATTCTGTACGTGTAGTGTAGGTGAATGAATTGGTTAGGCGACGAATGTCAACTTAAGAGTACTAAAAAGAAAAAATTATCCTGCTGAAGATTCATGCAAACAATTTAACTTATGTCAGGTTAAAGAACTATAGAGAACGATGTAAGCGAAAACAAACAATTTATTGTTGCAAATCGAATAACAACGTTTACTAAGCACATACTTTATCTGCTGCCATTGTTTGTTAAATTCCCATATCTTGGAACACCTGTTATTTATTTTTATGGAATTTGCATTATTGCAACTTATGGGTCATCTGTCGAAACCGTTTCCTAGATTTTCAGAATACTGACCGTTTTTTTTTGCATGCCGCCACTATGTCTGATGTGACAAATCTACGTTTTAATACATTTTTTATTACAATTAAATGACGTTAAAGTATAGGACAAGAAACAAGTCTAGTCCGACAGACGACATACTTCTTTCACCACCAAGTATCGAACACTAAAGAGCTCTATATTAGAAATTGAGATGTGGATCAGATCCGATAAGAAACAGGGGTTGCTAAAATTGAATATCGAGAAAAAAAGATGAAATACCGCATAATCTGGTTATTTAAAAAAATCGAATGTTTTTTTGTGGTTTTTGATAGAAATGAGACGATTTCAATCCTATATGAACGTGAAACTCAACACAAATCAGTGTGTCTCATAGGTCGATGAGTTTTTTAAAAGTCATTTATCCCAATGTGTTATAAAGAATAAGCTATCAAAATTGGAAACTTACCCCTCCTTTAGTAATTTTCTTGTTCTTGATAGAAATGAGACGATTTTAATACCCTATGAACGTAACAAAGTTAAAACATGAGTCAGAGTAGCCCGATAATTGAGTTTTTTAAAAGTGGTTTAAAAAAGTCGATTTTAAAAGAGCCTGAAACCACTAAAAGGGTCGAAATTATTGAACCAAAAAGACTTCCGTTAGAGGAAGGTGAAAGAGGACATCGAGAAGAAGAAAAAACTATTGTACTCACTCCAATCAGAGCACTCGTTCAAAAGTTGTAGGACATCAAAATTTGAATTTCGAATAAAGAAGGATTACCCTTTGGTCACTTTCGAAAAAATATTTGAATTGTTTTTAAGTTGTTTTTTGATAGAAATAAGACGACTTCAATTTCTCGTGAACGTCGTAAACCCAACATGAGTCAGTGTAGTCCCTTAACTCAGTTTCTAAAAATTGGTAAAAAATGGATTCTAAAAGTGCATAAAAATCGACCACTAAAGGGGTCTATCACCGAAATGCTGAGAGGAATCAAGAAAAAGAAAAAAACTGTTGGATTTACCCCAATCGGTCCATTCATTTTAAAGTTATAGCCCATAAAATTTGAAAATTTAGGAAAAACGTGGTGAAACTTCATCCAACTAACCTGTGAGTAAGGTGGCGGTATTAGTCGAAATTCTTCATAACATCACACCGCCTTGTGTACGTCGAATTGGTCTTCAAATACAAATTCCAGCTCTGAACTCTCACCCTATACGGCAGGGGTCTACCACGCCCTACTGACGAGTCCAAGGTAGACTCCGGGACGAAACATACATAATCCACAGCGGACCTCAGATCGTTCTACTGGTATTTCCCTGAATAACAAAAATTCTTTTCTGGGGTTACATTTCCCATCTGTGGCTCAACGTATCCACGCCATAATTGGTGACCCTCAACTAAAGCAACACGCAATCTTCCGAGCAGAAAGACCGCAGCAAGGATCGCTTCAATGCCACGAGATTACCAGAGCAGCATCCCTCTCACACCCATCATACGCAGCATCCAGCAATCTCTCTCTTCACGTACTGCACCGCGGAATTACCTGACACACATCACTCCTTGCTACCATTCTCAGTAATACTTGCACATGGTCCGTGACTCATCTCGCTCAAGCATCCCCAACACAACTGCCCTCTCAGTTCGCAAAATGAGCCTCGCTTCTCTCCTCATCCCCATCGTACAACTTCTGCTCTCGTTGTCAGTGGGAGGGGAGCATTGTGGCGTTCGTCCACGGACTCACAGTGGCAGCGCCGAAACTTCACCCACGCACTCACAGGTGGCAGCATTAGTCAAAACCTTTCATAACATCACACC
The DNA here is from genome assembly GCA_951812265.1 of Taphrorychus bicolor. Taxonomy (NCBI): domain Eukaryota; kingdom Metazoa; phylum Arthropoda; class Insecta; order Coleoptera; family Curculionidae; genus Taphrorychus; species Taphrorychus bicolor. The sequence goes on from OX638299.1 coordinate 6,309,825, forward strand.
GGCTCTCCTGCGCCGAATTTCTCTTCAAATACAAGTGCCAATTATGAATTCTCACCCCGGCGTATAAGGCAGAAGTCTACCACGCCTTACTGACGAGTCATAGGCTACAACGATCTCAGATCGTCCCAGTGGTGTTTTCCTGAATAAAAAAAAAAAAATTTTTCTGGGAATACATTTTCCATCTATGGCACGTCATTATTCGACGCTATAACTCCAATTTTGGTCATTTAAAAAAAAATTGGAACTATTTATACTGCTTTTGATAAAAATTAGACGACCTTAATCCCCTATGAAGGTAACAAACTCAACACGAGTCAGAGTAGTCGCCTAACTGAGGTGTTGAAAGTGGCGGTAAGGTCGATTCTAAAAGTGCCTAAAAATCGAAAATCGAAGGGGTATATACCCCTTCATATTAAACCAAAGAGACTTCCGTTAGTGGGAGGTCAAAGAAGACATCGGCAAGAAGAATTCTGTTAGATATTCTCCAATAGATCCATTCATTCTAAAGTTATAGGACATCAGATTTGGACATTCAAAAAAAAAACCCCTTTTGTTATTTTCAAAACAATGCTGGATTGTTTTTATGCTGATTTTTAATGCATATGTTTTTGATAGAAATGAGACAACTTCAATCATTTGGACAGATTAATAAGACTTTCTTTAGATACATTATTAGATTTTGATGGATTACCTTGTTTTTGTCTGGATTCAAAGGTAAGAAAGCTTTCAGAAAACTACGTGTGTTGTTCTTTTGTTTGACAAGCGTGAATTGTAGCCTGGGGTTAAAACTTTTAAAAACGCCCAAACATAACTTTTTGTAAAAAAAAATAATTTGAGTTTGTGTGATTGTTTTTGGTTTTAAGCTAATCAGTTCAAGTTGTGTTTTAATAAGTGCTAAACGTTTTCTTTGATGGTACCCTATAAATGCAGAAAGACCTGCTGTAGCATCTGTGAGTTCAGAAATCGACAGCTCCTGATGTTTCTCCACTTTATTATCCGAAAACCAACCACACTCTATAGCTAAACACCATGTTATTGATCGTTGATATATATCGGTACGGTAGGTAAGGAAAAACTATATCACAGATAAATTTTCGTCATCACGCTTCCGTCTTCCCTACACAATACATGAGTCTATTACCGCAAATAGACAAAACTGCTGACTAAACATGTTCTTGAAGGACTCCAATTCTTTTTGACTGCCACACAGCAAAAGATAAATTTGTGGTGTTTTTTTCTAGTTTCTCTCCATCTGATGGCCTTTAAAATTATGTCTCGATAATACTTTTTGATTAAAATTTCAGGATTGGAACTCACCCTCTGTTAAAAGGTTTGAAAGTTAAAGCTTTTCGACGACTACCAACAAACTGCTGTCACCCTAAATAACGAAATTGACGGGTCCTAACTTTTTGCTACTTTTTTATCTGGAAATTGAAAACATGAGGTGATTTTAGAAAAACGTTTTGAATTTTTTTATGCTATTTTTGATATAAATGAGAAGATTTTAATCCTATATAAATGAGTCAGAATAGCCCCGCAACTGAGTTTTTTGAAAGTGGCAAAAAAGACCATTCTAAAAGTTCCTAAAAATTGACAATTGAAGGGTCCATCTCCAAAGTTAGTGAACCAAAGGGACTTCTGTTGGTGGGTAAAAGAGGACGTCGAGAAGAAGAAAAAACTGTTGGACTCACTGCAATCGGTTCACTCGTTCTAAAGTTATACGCCATCAAATTTGGAAATTTAGAAGAAAGAAGAAATACCACACCCTTTTGGTCATTGTGAAAAAAAAATAAGTTTTTTGTATGCTGTTTTTGAGAGAAATTAGACGATTCCAGTGGCTTATGAAATCGACCACTGAAAGGGTCCATCTTCGAAACTATTGAACTAGAATATCGAGAAAAGATAAAAATGATGGATTTGCTCCACTTGGTCCTCTCGTTATCAAAGGTGGAAATTTGGAAAAAAGAACAAATTCCCCCCCCCCTCCTACCTTTGGGCATTTTCATAATAACTTTTGAAATTTTGTTTTTGCTAGAAATGAGATGATTCCGACCCCCTGACATGTGCAAAGACAACACGAGTCAGAGTAGTCATCAGCGAATCTGATGAGTTTGTCGGGCAACACTGCGTTTGCATCTTGAGGTTCAATGATCGTTTTTCCACACAGTGAGTATCTCGATCTGGCAATAGACGGGCAGTCACATAGGACCCGCTCAAGTGTCTCATCGTCCTCCAAGCACAGCCGACACTCCGTCTCTTCGGACTGTCCGAGTCTGCGCATGTGAGACCTTAGGTGGCTATGTCCTGTGTACAGTGCAATAGCGACTCTGATTTGTCTCCTATTTAGTCTGAGAAATGTTTGGGCTTTTGCCCTCCCTGTTCCCGTGATAAATTTTGGAGCGTGATAGTTCTGGTAAGGGTTCTCCCACCAGTCCTGGCATTGCTCCATTTCTGGAATTCAGCCTTGACGAGAGGGTGTGGGACTCCCAGTGCCGGCTTCGGGCCTACGAATTTAGAGCCCGCCGCCCTCCTAGCTAGAGAGTCGGCCCTCTCATTGCCTTCGTGACCACGATGGCCCTGGATGCCGGGCCAGTTTGACGATATTCTTCTGCGATAGGGTGTTCAGGATCCTGTGGCAGGTCCAAACAGTTTCAGGATCAGATCTTTATTGACCTATTGTGTCCCCCTTCCTCTAATAGGTGTCGGGCACACCATTCAATGGCATGAATCTCTATGCCTGAAACACTGTGGTGAATCCGCTCAGACTCTCTTCTATGCAGATGCCATCCGATTTCCCTTACACTCCGGAGTCAGCCACTTCATTGGTTTTGGATTCGTCCGTGTACCAGGTACTTCTGCCAGTTGTAAATCTTCGCCTCGTTCGTTTCAGTCTGCCTGTGAGGGAACCCTGACGACGTAGCGAGTGTCCAATGTACGTTTTGATGCCATTAGGTTGGAGACCATGTTCAATACCGCAAGGCCTTCCAAGCCAGACGAGCAAAGCGCCTCCGACCGTTGGCGTTTAGTGTTAAGAATTTAAAATAAAAAATGCTAATTTTGTGGTTGAGTGGTGCCCTCTGTTAATGTTTGTAGTTAATAGTTACAGGGATCCTAGGAAGGTAACAGTCAGTGTCAGTTGTCAACGTAGTCGGTAAAAGTAGAGAGTATATAGTAAAAAGACAAGAATCGAGGTCAGATAAGAAAAAGGAAATAAATAGAACAGTTTACTGTTTAAACTTTTTTTGTTTAACTAATATAAAATAAAAGCACAAAGTCCGAGAACACAATAAAATTTCAACAGGTTATGCGCCCGGGCACCCAGGCAATCTAGTAGTGGTGTGGTGTGTATGGTGATTACCATACAGACATAAAATAATAAAAAAGATGGCGGAAAATTGTGAGGAAATTTCGCATATTGAAAAACTCATGAATAGCGAAACTTACCATGTATGGAAGTTTCAGATCACAATCTTGTTTAAGGCCCATGGATTGTGGGAGATAGTAAATGGTGAAAGAGTTCTAGAAAGCCTTAGAGATGATAAGGAAAAAACCGATTTCCTAAGAAAAGATGCACGTGCCCAGATAGCTGATAATTACTTCTGTAGACAAGAAGCAGATGATGCATATTTTAAACTGTACAACTTCCAAGGAAATGTATGATAAGCTTAAAACTATTTTTGAAAAACTAACTGAAGATGAAAAATGCTCACTATTACAGCAGTTTTTCAATTTCTCATATGTTAAAGGTTCAGACATCTCTATGCACATTAGTCAAATTGAGAACTTGGCTTATAGACTAAGCGCACTTAAGCAAGACATCTCAGATAACATGCTGGTGTCCAAGATATTAGCAACTTTGTCTGATAACTTCAGACATTTTGCCACTGCATGGGAGTCTACTCCACTATCCGAGAAGACCTTGGAAAATCTAACAAACCGACTGATAGCTGAAGGGGAGATGTTTAAAAAACAAAATGAAAAAGATGGTTCCGTGGCTTTTGAAGCAACCAAAGAAAGACATAGATTTGATAAAAAGAATAGTTTCAATAAACATCGAGATAACAACTTTATCTGTTTTAAATGTGAGAAACTAGGGCATAAAGCTAAAAATTGTCCTGGTGCACGTCAGTGTAGTATTTGCAAAAAGACGAACCACAATGAACAGAATTGTTTCTTTAGAAATAAACAAGGAGGAAGAAACACACAACGAGAAAGAAACACTCATGGAAGAGTAGCTTTCTTAGTTGACAATAATGATCAAATTAATGAAAAGTACAACTGTTTGTCTTCTGAAGCATGTGAGGTTTTTGTGTTTTATTCAGGTGCTTCTTCTCACATGGTAAGCAACAAAAATCTACTCACTAATTTGAAGCCAAAAGAAAGTAATATATCTGTTACAAAGAAAGACTCATTTATGTCATCTGTAGGAAAAGGAATTGTCAAACCAGATAAATGCATTTTAAATAATGTATTGCTAGTGTCAGAACTTAATAAAAACTTAATTTCAGTTAACAAAATTACTGAACTAAATGGGGAAGTACTTTTTACCAAAGACAAAGTGATTGTTCGTAAAAATAATAAATCGGTGTTAGAAGGACACAAAGACAATAGTGGCTTATATACAGTGAAGCTTACAACAAAGGAAGAAAGCAGTTTATTGGTAAGTTCTTCACAACAATCTGTTTTAAATTGGCATAAGAAACTTGAACATTTAAATATGGCATTCATTAAAAAATTAATTAATCTAAGCACAGGCATGAATATAAAAAGTGATCAGTAAAACATAGACAAGTTGTGTGAAGTTTGTTTGAAATCAAAGCAGACTCGATTACCATTTAACAGCATAAGAAAAACAGCAACTCGACCATTAGAATTAATACACAGCGACATATGTGGTCCTATAAAACCAGCCACTTGGGATGGTAAGTCATATGTTTTAACTATACTAGATGACTATTCCCATTACTGCCAAGTGTATTTATTAAAACATAAATCCGAAGCCCCAGAATACTTAAAAGAACACATAAATGAAATGGAAGCAAATCAAAATCTTAAAGTCTCTAAACTACGTTGTGACAATGGTGGTGAATATACTAGTAGAAGTTTGAAAGAATGGTGTAAGCATAAAGGAATTGTTTTGGATTACACTGTACCCTATTCACCCCAATTGAATGGAAAAGCTGAGAGGCTAAATAGAACCGTATTAGAGAAATCCAGAGCTCTGATTTTCGATTCAAATTTAAATAAAGAACTTTGGGGTGAGGCCATCTATACTGCAGCCTATCTGTTAAATCGGAGTCCTAGTAGTGTGATTGATACAACACCCATTGAAAAATGGACTAAAAGAAAACCTGACTTGTCAAACTTGCAAGTTTTTGGGTCTGATGCATATGCTAGAGTTTTAGGTCCATTAAAAAAACTTGAAAGCAGAAGTGTCAAGTATATTTTTGTTGGATATGGATTCGCTGGATATCGTCTTTGGGATAAAGCCAACCAGAAAATAGTTATTGCAAGAGACGTAGTATTTTCAAAGAATGAAGATATAGAAAATAGAAGTAATGCAATAAATATTCTCATAATTGACTATGACAAAGATATTGTACCTTCTCAAAGTAGAAATGAAGAAAATTATGAAGAGGAGACTGAACGAGAGGACAGCATGGAAGAGAAAAAGTTTCAAACAAGAAGTGGAAGAAAAGTGAAGTTACCTGAAAAACTGAAGGATTATGTACTTGATCAAGACATTGAAAATGAAGAGGCATTTTTAACTTACCAAGAAGCCATATCAGGAGCAGATAAAGAAAAATGGATGGATGCCATTGAGGAAGAAAAAAATTCTCTGATTAAAAATGGTACATGGACTTTAGTTGACAGAGACAGTGTGGAAGGTACGAAGGTCATATCAAATAAGTGGGTATTTAGAATTAAAGATCGTGGAAAGTTTAAAGCTAGATTAGTAGTTCGAGGTTGTGAACAACGCAATGGTATTGATTATAATGAGACATTTAGCCCAGTAGTTAGCATGACGTCACTTAGAATATTGTTTTCTTTAGCTTTCTCAAAAAATTTGCAAATCAGTAAATTTGACATAAAAACTGCTTTTCTATATGGTGAAATTTCGGAGGACATTTTTATGGAGGTGCCAGAGGGTTTTAAATCAACCTCTAATACAAACAAAATCTGCAAATTAAATAAGTCACTCTACGGCTTAAAACAGGCTCGTCTAAAGTGGAGTGAAAGATTAACTAATTTTCTAAAACAGTATGGTGTTGTATCATTGAAATGTGATAAATGTATTTTTAGAAATCAATCAAAATCATTATTTCTTGCAATTTATGTCGATGACGGCATACTATTAAGTAAAGATCAAACAGAATTAATGGATTTTTTAATAAATTTGAAAAGGGAATTTGATGCAACTGTTTGCGAAAATCCTAAAACATTTCTTGGCACAGAAATAATAAAAAACCTGACTCTATTGACTTAAAGCAAAGTGCTTATGTTAATGCAATTTTAGAAAAATTTAAAATGCAAAATTCAAATTCTGTCAATACTCCTATGAGTACTGATGCAAGTGGTTGTATAAGTGAAACATTTTCTGTGAATTATCCTTATAGGGAAGCTATAGGAAATTTGCTGTATTTGACAAATAAAACTAGGCCAGATATTTAATTTGCTGTAAATGCTTGTACTCGAAGAATGGAAAACCCAACAAATCAAGACGTTGTTGGTGTTAAACGTATTTTTAGGTATTTGGTTTTAACTAAAACTGAGGGAATAAGTTTTAATTCAAAAGACTGTGGCAAACTTATTGCTTATAGTGATGCAGACTTTGCCGGAGATAAAGACACTCGCAAAAGTACTACAGGTTACATAGTTTTCTTTTGTGGTGGACCAATATCGTGGGTTTCAAGAAAACAGGCAATAGTGTATTTGTCCTCGACAGACGCAGAATATATATCCGCTGCTGATTGTGTAAAAGAATTAATAAATCTGAAAGCTCTAATTGATGAACATCTTGAAGTGGATATTAAAATTGAATTAAATGTACATAACCAAAGTGCCATAACATCAGTTAAAAATGGCCAGTTTAATCGTAGAAGTAAACACATAGATGTAAGGTACTATTTTATAAGTGAAAAGGTACAAGAAGGTGTGGTTGATATAAGCTATTGTCCTACTGATAGAGAACTAGCAGATATATTTACCAAACCTCTTGGTTCTGTAAAATTCGATTTTTTAGGAAACAGTTTATGTGTCGCTGATAACAAGTTTGTTTTTTTATACTACGTAAATTATAGATAGTAAGTTTTCATTGTTCAAATCATCTGACTATTTAGCCACAAAATTAAGAGAGGGTGTTAAGAATTTAAAATAAAAAATAAAAAATGCTAATTTTGTGGTTGAGTGGTGCCCTCTGTGAATGTTTGTAGTTAATAGTTACAGGGATCCTAGGAAGGTAACAGTCAGTGTCAGTTGTCAACGTAGTCGGTAAAAGTAGAAAGTATATAGTAAAAAGACAAGAATGGAGGTCAGATAAGAAAAAGGAAATAAATAAAACAGTTTACTGTTTAAACGTTTTTTGTTTAACTAATATAAAATAAAAGCACAAAGTCCGAGAACACAATAAAATTTCAACATTTAGCACCTTCGGTGGAGCTAGCTGTGTGAGTTGTTCTCTTGTCCATCTCTCTCTTTTCGAGTATTTGTTTTAGAGCAGTAGCATAGTGAGCCCCTCCGGTTATTAAGTTTTTTAATTGCCTTCGTGCAGATTTTGGTAGCCGTCTTCTGTTGAGAGATAACCCCCAAGAGCATCGGCCGCCTCACTGTCCGGATTGGCTTTTTCATCTTCCGAAGAGGATTCTAGAAGCTTTTATTCGGAAGTTGTATTATCTGCTGTTGAGGTGGAGGGCTGGTTTTTCTCCACCGCAATAGGTTGTGCTGGAGCCGACTGACCGGTCTCCATAGATTCCTCAATTATTTGAGGATCAAGGGATGAGTCCCCCTTGTCGGACGTAGAATTATTATGCTTCAGGTTTTGATCCCACGAGTAGCAAGGGAAATAAATGTTGACAACGGCAGGGCCCCGCAGCATTACTACAGCAAGGCTACTTACTACCAGGATTCGCCTATTCCCTGGAGGTGTACGGTTTGTGGCACAATCACCCCTGTGTCATCCATTCTTCATCAAAGTACCAGGCCTTGACTCGGGGGAGTTTATCGACCTGCCTTGTCTAGAACCAATATTTTCAGTTTTGCAGCAGGGAAAGTTCTGGCAGCATGTGTCTCTTCACCACGAATATTTGTCCTGAACTAACGCTGTCCTAACGAAGCCATAGATCATGATTCATGGACACATTGCAACAGAGCAGTCCCTCGTAAATCTGTTACCCCCGTGTTGGTTGGTTAGTGAGAGGTGGAAGAGCACATCGAGTAGAAGAAAAAACCGTTAGATTCACTCCATTCGGTCCACTCGTTCTAAAGTTACATGCCAAAAATTTGGAAATTTAGAAAAAAATAAAGAATTCCCCCTACTTTGGTCATTTTCAAAAAAGAAATGTTATTTCTTTTTGTTGTTTTTGATATAAGTAGACGATTTAAATTTTCTATAAACGTAACAAACTTAACACGACAGAGTAGTCCCATAACTGAGTTTTTCTTAAAGTGGCAAGAAAGTCGATTCTAAAAGAGCCTAAAAATCGTCAATTATGGGATGTGAAAGAGGATATCGAGGAGAAGAAAAAACTGTTGTATTTACTTCAACCGGTCCAGTCTTTCTAAAGTTATGGGCCGCTAGATTTGAAAATTAAGAAAAAAGACGGACTAATTTTTATGATGTTTTTGATACAGCCAAGACCATTCTAATCCCCTATGTACGTAAGAATTTTTTAAATGAAAAAAAAATGTGTTCTAAAAGTGCCTAAAAATTGGCCACTGAAGAGTAGGAGAAGGTGGGGGAATATAGGCCCCTTAGGCAAAATTTTGGAATATTTTGAGGCTTTATGAGTTAAAAAAAATCTGGAAGGATTAAATGAGAGATAAATCGTTCTTGCGCGAAATCCTTATCAGTCATTAATCAGTTAATAAGGCACTAATAACAAAACTTAAAAAAAATTGGATTTTTCAAAAATATATGAGTGGACGGTATTACCGCACATATTGAGGGCCGCAAAGCCCAAAACCTCACTGACAGAAATCGCAGATATAGGATTTCCTCCTTTCTCCGTTCGTGCAGTTAATATGAGCCCAACCCGAACAGATAACACATCTTAACCACAGTTCTCGGTTTTTCCCGAATTCTCCACAAATATTGCAAATATCCTCGTCAACCTCAACGTCTGACATTTCTTTTTCCTCCTCACATTCTTGGTAAGATAATTTAATCTTCTTTCTGAGTGTTATTTTCTGAGGTTTGGCAATAGTGTAGACTTTCTTGTTGCTCACTGAAGTGATGATGGTGTTGGGTTCATTATGCGAATCACCGAAAACCTGCTTTTTTACTCTTTTCACTTTCGAATAATCTGAATTATTCAACGTCTTTTGCAGCTTTTCCTGTTTTATCTTTTCCTTTTCTTCCAAAATGTCTTTATTTGGAGTGGGCGTAAATATTTCAGAATATTGTTTATTCCTACTATTTTCCTTTTTCATTGTTCATTCGGCAACAACCAGGTGCTGGGATTATTTCTTCAAATGATAGCGACTGTCGATTTTTGTTGTCTCCTTAAACCTTGATTTTTGTCAACTTCATCCCTTCTTTGTCTTATTTTGTTTTCTGTTTCATTATTTCTAGGAACTAACTCACTTAAGTTTTCAGCGGGGGCAAAACAATATTAATCATACCATTGTAAAATCTTCCAACGGTTCAACTTTGGATTAGGCCGGAATTTTTTAGACCAAACAAAACCAATAATAGAAATTGGCTAGAAAAGGATGACACTCGCAATCGCAGCGGCGGAAGCATCCACCTAAGTGATCTACCATCCCATGAACATGAATATGACTCCATGAAGCAGCAAAACACCCGAAGCACAACTATGACAAAATCACAGAGGCTCATCCTGTTTCATTGGAATGTGCAAAGCCTGAACAACAAAACCCAAGAAGTCTCCGTTGCGCTGTCGGAAGTTGAGCCTGACATCTTTTGTATAACAGAGCATTGGTTTCAAAATGCAGACTTACAATACTTACAACTGAGTGGATACAGCATGGTGAGCTACTCATCAAGAACAGAGCTGAGGGGAGGAGAAACTGCCATTTTTTGCAAAAAGGATATCCCAATGGAACAGGTATCTGTACAAAAACTACCCATTGAAAGACATTTTGAATTTTGTGTTGCTAATCTTACAACCAAAAGTGGATATTTTTGTACAACTGTCACTCTATATCGCTCGCCATCTGGCTGTTTAGATACTTTTGTAACTAACCTATATGACCTGTTGCATGAAGTGTATAATCCTAATAGGAATAGGTATCTCATAGTCTGTGGGGACTTCAATGTGAATTTCCATACAGATAACGCTGACTCAGACTTAGTGAATCAATTACTTGTGAGTTTTGGTCTTTCCTCTAGCATACATGGTGTTACTAGGGCTGGGAGAGGCGATGGGACACAAGTGGATAATATCTTCAGTAATATTCCCAACGAATTGATAAATGGAAATATATACTTAACTAATGTGTCTGATGAGTATGGCCAGATAGTGAGAATTCTAGTCTCAAAAAATCAAGCCACTAGGGCCAAATGCATTAGAAAACGCTTTTTTACTGACACCAACATACAGTCCTTTATAGATTGCCTTGAAAACGAAACTTGGGAAGATATCTATGCTGTGCAAGATCCCAATGAAAGCTATAATATATTTCATAACATTCTATATTATTATTTCAACTTGGCATTTCCTCTTAGCTCAGGTAGGTTACAGGCCGAAAGACCTTCTTGGATTAGCAAGGAGATTAAAGAATATGGGCAATATGTAAAGGACTTATATGTGTGGTATAAGATCACTGGAAGCCGGATTAACTTGGATATCTACAAGAATGAAAGAAAAAATTATAGAAAGTTTATTTCGCAATATCAAACAGCGCTTAATGAAAATCAGATTAATAACTCAAACAACAAAACAAAAACGGCTTGGGGCATCTATAGGAATCTCACTTCAAACAGTAGTCAAAATAGTATGGTTCTTGACTTTGATGGAGTCTCAGTGGGAGATCCTTCCATGGTGGCAGACTTATTTCTGAGAAAGTTCGACACCCCGTCTGTAGCTCGCCTGCAAGATGGTGATGTGGAGAATGTTATTGGCAACCCCCATACGGCTTTCTTGAGGCCGGTGGATGATATGGAAGTATTTAGAATTATAATGGCCCTGCCCAATAAATATTCCGCGGGTTTAGACGAGTTTCCGATAGTGATAATCAAAAGGGTAGCTAAATGCATTTCAACGCCACTGGCCTATATCATGAATGACTGTTTTGGTGCTGGGATATTTCCAGACATCTTGAAGAGAGCTAAGGTTATTCCCGCTCATAAAAAGGGAAAGAGAACCGACATCAACAATTATAGACCCATTTCCCATCTCTCTTCCGTGTCGAAGATCTTTGAGAGGGCCATATACAGTAGGCTTATGAACTTCCTACAACATCATGAGGTGATAGTCAGCCACCAGTATGGGTTTATGCCCAATAGGTCTACACAGCTTGCAATATTTGACTTTATTACATACATATTTGAAAATGTTGACAGGGAGAAAAAGGTTGCTGGGTTGTTCTTTGATCTCTCAAGGGCCTTCGACACATTACATCATGATCTGCTCATGAACAGGATAGCTAGCTATGGAGTCAGGGGGAATTTCGCCTCAATCATAAAGTCTTATCTAACAAACAGACAGCAGGTAGTATCTGTGCACTCACAGGGGGTCGAGGTTCTTTCCCGGCCTGTACGTCAATGGATTGGGTGCGGCGATTGCTGGTGGTCGCATCTGCCAGTATGCGGACGATACGTCTATTGTGCTGGTGGATGATGGCTTTGCTGGTCTCTCGGCGGCTTGTTCGGGTGCGGTGGGGGGAATGCGGGATTGGTGTGCGGCCAGTGGCCTGATGGTCAACTGTGGGAAGAAAGGTCTGTTGACCTTTAGCAAATTGGGTAACTCTCTTGAGTCTTTGTATGTCAATATTGGTGCCGGTTCTCTTCCTGTATCAGACGGGGTGAAATTTTTGGGGGTGACGGTTGATCAAACTCTAGCATATGATAAGCAAATACAAATTTTGGAAAACAGACTAAACAGTTTCTGTGCTTTAATTCGCAGACTCAGAAATTGCTTTTCACGTACCACACTAATACAAATATATTATGCCGGAGCTCAATCGATAATATCTTATAGTATTCTATTCTGGGGCTCATGTAGAAATGCTCACAAAATATTTGTAGCCCAGAAGCGGATTGTTAGATGTATCCAGGGGCTACACCCTAGAGTATCATGTAGGCCCTACTTCAAGCAAATGAAATTACTCACTGTCCCATCGTCATATTTCCTATCGCTGGTAATGTTTGTAAAGAGACACTATAATCTGTTTACACGCAACGCGGATGTATATGCTCAAGGTATGACCATGGCAACCAGGAGTGCAGACATTCTCAGAGTGCCACTGCACAACTCTACTTTTTTCAAGAAAGGTCCATATTATCAGGCGCTCATGGCCTTTAATCTATTACCCAGTACCATCAAAGACAAGACCAGTCTTTTATCATTTAAGAGAGCCACCACTGATTTCCTGCTAGACAAGTGCTACTATAGCTTTAGCTTTACATGAGCCTTGTAGCTTAATTTATGGATTTGGAAACCAAAACTACAGTGTTGTGTGATTCTGGGAGTGGCTGCATTCCAGAAACAATTTATAGAGTGTATCTTTTTTCTCTTGTTTGCTTTTGACGTTGCTTTGTTGACTGTGTCGATTTTGGTGGCAATAAAGATATTATTATTATTATTAAAACTTACCGTTGTATAAAGTAATGCTCTTGAATAACTGAGTTTTTTTATATGAAAATATGCTTTACTCGAAAATTATCGGTTAAAATTGCGTATATACCTCCTCGTAACGCTTTCCAAATCGTACTAAGCATTAGGTTTGTTGTTATGGGTGATTCGAATGAGCTTTCAGGAATATTTAAAAGCGGGAGAAACTTGAGGGCCAGAATTACCCCGATGGCCGGTATTTCCCCGTTCTACCCTACATCCCCGAAACTATTGAACCAAGGGGGTGGGAGGTAAAACAGAATATCGAGTAAAAGAAGAAACTGTTGTACTCATTCCTTGATTCGCGCGTTCTAAAATTATAAGCCGGCAGTCTTGGATATGTGGAAAAAAGGAGGAATTATCCCCCTCCTTTCGTCACTTTCGAAAATATCTTGGAATTTTTTGATGTTTTTGAAAGAAATGAGAAGACTTTAGACATTTGCACATTTTATTAAAGCTTTTTTGAACTACATATTTATTTTTGGTTGGAATATCTTATTTTTCACTAGGTACCATAAATAGACAAAAATGCTAAACAAAAACGTTCTTTGATGACACCTCAAAGATGCCAAAAAGGACTTTTAGAATGCTACTCAGCAATATAAACATTCATTGTAGTTTTTTCTACTTTTTCTCCATCCATATTTAAAAAAAAAACATTATTTATTGCCATTTAAAATAACGCAACAATCAATAACCCTTTTTGATTAAAATTTCAGGGTTGAAACTCATTCCCTGTAACAATGGTTGAAGTTGAATTCTCTAAAGAATAAAATTGATGAATCCAAGCGTTTTCCTATTGGATCGACATCGGTCCAATAGAATTTAGAAGAAAAATCTACTGATAAATTTAGAAATAAATAGATCCAATGGGAACTTTCCATCCCATGTTTACGGGATGGAAAGTTTTCAGTCATCTACCCTACATAGATATTATCCATTTACTTATTTTTGTCATGTAGTTACCTTTCCTTCACTTTTTATACCCATCTTCTCTTAGCACATGTTGTGAAGGTAGGATAAAAATGTCAAAGTCAAATTTCCAACGGCTACTTGAAGACAATAATAAGTGAATGGCTTATGGGTATCATCCTATCAATAATTGATGATTTACCGTCAACAATCAACTATTGACAGGTAATTTTTATTACCACCCGGTCTTATTCTGAATCAGGCTTTCGTCTTCTCTATACAAAACATAATTAAACGTCCATTGCAGGGACTAACAATGGGCCAGGAATTGTAACCAAAAACGTTCTTTGAGGGCAGCTACGCAATTTTAATCAATTCCTCTACAATTGTATTGTAGTACGAATACCAAAAACTTATTTTGAATGGATCTCTCTAGGTAGCAGAAGAGTTTCATCTCATTTAGAGTATGCAGTTACTACTGCCCCATAAAAGTGCATACCTTTACTGGTCCTCTAAGTTTTCTATGTGACTCTAGCATATTATAATTTAATGTGGACAACTCCATTATCTTTTTCTAGACTAAAACATTGTTCGCTATTAAAGCAAATTACAAGCAAAAAATATGTATTTTCAAGGTGTTGACAGCTGAATGAAATAAATTAGCATGTTAAACCAATTTCTAGCGGTATTTCCAAGCCTCAGCCGCTCGACGTGTATGAATCGTAAAGTTTTACTATAAAATATGTATATCAATAATAATTATTTATTAAACCGATTCATATTTATTGTATCGTTGACCAATGGAATACCCTCAAACCCAGCAGGAGGCCAGTTTCAGCCTCATTGTTCTCCAGCTTGTCGCATACGATCATGCTAATCCGCAGCACACACACACACCTGACTGAACTCTCTTCAGTCGGTCGGCTACCTTGCATAAAACACCAAGCTAAGAATTAATCTCGGTAATGGAAACATTATATGTTCTGTAAGCGAGAACATGACATTATATGGGACATACGAAAGAAGGTAAAAGACCCACTTTATGATAAAATACTGCCCGATCATCAGCTTATTTGCAACACGGTGCCTCGCTCTTTGTTGCTACAGTGGTAATGGCTAAGTTTACACTCTATGGCAATTTAATTGCCTTAGCTTTCCGCAGCTAAGAGTTTTTGAGTTTTTTTTTCACAAATATTGTAGAGTAACTGTATTAGCCTTAGCTGTGGTAGTTTCTTGATGGTCAGCTAGAACCGCCCTCTTCAGTGCTTATAACAGTGGTTCCGCGACGTGTTAAACGTAGTCAATGACTGAGCATATTAACCCCAGTAGGCTGAAGAATCCGAAACGTAGGAAGCTCATGATTAATCTTGGACTCTTTTCAAAATAAATAAAAAATCCGCTCTCATTTGAAATTCCATACCCAAACGCGAGGTTGCGCTAAAATGCGACCGATTTCCATATTGGCATCATGACCTCCCAATCAGATACATTTTGTTGAAATGCAACAGCGACGTTCTTTGTCTGATGGCACTGTCCGTGGACTTCTTTGATTTAGTAGGCGGATGATCCGGAGCAGATAGAGCCGGTCTTCGTGTAAGTAACGAGCAGAGGAGAGATTATTAAGCAATTCCGTCCGGTGATTTACCACGAGGCCTTCGCGTACCCGTTTTCGGTGCCTAAAAAGATGATCTAACGAGACTGACAACCCAGGCACAACCTGTATATCATCGAGGCAGTAACCACATGTCCGAACTCTAAACATCTTTATTTTCCCTTGTTGTCACTTCTGATTTACAATCGGGTGAGTACATTCGTTTGTGTAGACCGCCACACGGTGCAATATTACACCCGAAGTGAAATATTGCTCCGGGTGCATTCCTCAGATGGTGAGAGCGAGATAACTCGACCAGTGGTCACGTGGGTTATGGCACATTTGCCCTTTGTCAATGTGAAAGTTTTTGGGATTATCTTTCGGATAATCAAAGCTCTAGAGATTAACGCGTTTGTGGCAGAATTTTGTCTTAAAATACCATGTGTTTGTTAGAATCCGTCATCTAGTTACCTATGAAATATATTTGTTCGAGTTTGAAGCAGGTCTTGAATTACTTCTGTAACGTCGTGCCCCCTCCTTCAATATTTTCTTAAGTTGCCACTTTTGTGTCAAATGTCCGGAGGCGATACTGACAGCTCCAGAGCGGTTTAAAAGTATCTTCATCCTTTGTTTTCGGGATAGGAATGTAAGGATGGGAATAGTCTCAGATCTGTCTACCCGATAATAGTAACGCTTTACAAAGATAAATAAATAAATGACCCTTGAGATGAGTAATTCTTGAGTTTTTAATTCCTGAAGCCTGAAGCATACTGAAGCTAATCGAAGCGTCCTGGAAATCTTGCACCAAAATCGGATGGACTTCGACATTTGTTAGCAAACATTCTCGAGGCTTAAATTTGTGTGCCATTCTATTAATTCTCTCCTCTCCCCTGCCTGAGAAAGGTATGCAACTATAAGCTGAGAAGTTTTTAAGCATCAGGGCCTCATGCACATCTGCACAAGTGTTTTGTACCTGTAAACCACCTTTAATGTGATTCAAACATAAACAAATATCTACGATAGGTATTTTATTAGCATCACTTCGGAATGGTAATAAAGTGGATTTTGAAAGTACATAAAGTTAAAAGACAAAAAATAAGTGTCAGTTCTACATACAAAAAAACTCCACATCCATATACACATACTCTACCTCCACAATCTCCACTACTCTACCAACTTCTCTGAAGGTCTTGGCAAGGTCGGAACATCCGAAAGGAGTTAGCAGCATGCCTTTCACACTTTGATTAGTTCGAGTGATTCTTATTTCGTGTTTTGAAAATCCCTAAAAATGACCAGTGACAAGTGACATAAAAGACAATTGCGAGGTGACAGGAGGAAAAAAATTTATTAAGCAAATTCTTTGTATTTTCAATAAATATACCAATAATACAACGCAATTATCAACACTCTATACAATAGTAGGCTCGAATCTTGAGGGAAATTCTGAAAATCTTGGAACAAACCAAGGTGGATTAGGAGTTTCCAGATTTACAAGCAAACATGTAGTGCATTTGCATGGGTATTATGAGGACTTAAATTTGTATGCATATACCCCAGGTTTTGCTTAAAAACCTCTATCGTAATACTGTCATGTTGAATAATACATGTTAACAGTTTTTTTATATTATATATCTACAATGGACAAAGTGGCTTGGTTAGGAGTCTGCATCTGATTACATCAATAGCTAGACAAGTATTTTATTTAATTTGTTTACTATAACATGTTATAAACAGAAATTAAATTTAGAACGATATGTATAACACTGTAAAGCTCGATAATATCAGATCTGTAGATTAGAGATTTGCCATTCACCATGTTTTGATTTAACAATTTTTAAATGGGCACGTTAAAATGTATTTTTCCAAGAAAAAATGCTCAAGTTCTGTGATATTTTATAGTTATTGTTTTAGTATTTCTACTTTTTATTATAGGTATTGATTATACAAAGAGAATAACCTTTTTTTTGGTCCGACAAACACAACGTTGTATTGTTGGCAATGGTGTGCTTTTCCACGGTATTAAGTAATCATTCTGAATAGTTTTGGGCGATTATGAATGATATATTCGAAATATTTTGATTATGGCATAATAATTGATCATTCAATTATTGCAATTAACACACGAGTTATGAATTATCAATATTTGAATTGCAATCATTAATTTCTTTCAAAATTTTTTTAATTGTAATGATACATAATTAACAATCAGATTTCTATATTTTGATTTCTTTATTAATATATTTTTTTATTCTCACTTCTATTATAATCGAAATATATATTTTTAGATAAAGTTGATTATTTTAAACCGATTTTAGTCCTTCTTTTAACTAACTTATCCTGAATTTCTCAAAATTTCCATTTTTAGACGTTCTAGGTAATTTTATGGTGTTGTAAATGATGAGTCATGGATTGGAAATGTATTCCCAGAAAAGATTTTTGTTATTCAAGGAAACACCACTGTGACCTGAGATTGTTATACCCTATGTATGTAGTGTTGTCATTTCCCCCTGGGGTCATGGCAGTAAGGCGTGGTAGACCCCTGCCTTATACGGCGGGAGGAGAGTTCATAGTGGGAACTTGCATTTGAAGACAAATTCGGCGCAGGAAAGGCGGTGTAATGTTATGAAGTATTTCGACTAATGCTGCCACCTGTGAGTCGGTGGGTGAAGTTTCGGCGCTGCCACCTGTGCCACAATTTCTTAACCACTTTTGACTTTGATCCCACACTCAATTTACCTACAAACTTTTAATGTGCACTTTTGACGGCTTGGGCAATTTTTAACTGATTTTCGCCGTAATCTTAATTTTAACTTTTGCAAAGTCTCCAAGTTTGTACGTAAGTAAAGCGTGTAAACGCTTTGAGTAGTTTTTCACTGATTTTGGCTTTAACCTTGGTTTGAATTTTTTCACAAAACTTTAAAATAATCATTTAGTTATAATGGGTTATCTTTAAACAATTTTTTCTAATTTTGACATATAAAGTGGCACTTTTCACTACTGATGACAGTGATGTAACGTCCTACTTTTCGTAACTAGTGATGAAAAGTTCGTGTTCCCACCAGTTGCAGGTTTCGGCTATGGCGCACCGTTGCTACAGTTTTACGGTATTGAGTAGATACAAAGAAAGTGGTTTAAAAGTAAATATTGAAGTTTAATAATATTAACTCCCTCTCTAAGTAGGTATTTGTAGTCAAAATTAGAAAAAATCTTGTATGAAACACGTGACGAAAAACTTTTTTTTGTTTACCTCATTCAAATTCATTCACTCAAACATTCATTCGTTACACAAAATCGGACTTTTCGTAACTGGTTACATAAATAGCTATTATTCATAATTTTAACCTAAATCCTAAATCTTCAAAAATTTCAAATTTGACTTTTTAGACACTCCCTGTAATTTTTTAACAACCTTTGACCTTATCCTAACCTGAATTTGCCCAAAAACGTTTAATATGAAGTTTTTACAATTTGAGTTATTTTTAATTGCTTTTGGTCATAATCTTAACTTGAATTTTTCCCAAGCCTCCAAGTTTGAATATTTACGCGTTTAGCTTCAATTCTCACCAATTTTGTATTTAGACAAAGTTTGGTTTTTAAAAAAAACTTTAAAATTTTTATTTTTAAATAAAATGGGTTGCCTTTAAACAATTTTAGTCCTAATTCTAACCTAAATTTCTCCAAAGACTTCAAATTTGGGTTTTTAGACTCCTTGTGTAATTTTTTACCACCCTTTTAATTTGCCCAGAAACTTTTAATTTGCATTTTTGACGATTTTAGTAATTTTTAACTGATTTTGACCATAACCTTATCTTTAACTTTTCCAAAGCCTCCAAGTTTGTAAATTTACATGCTTAGCGCCATTTTTCACAAATTTTGATCTTAATCTTAGTTTGGCTTTTTTCAAAAACTTTAAAATCGCAATTTTTTGATAAAATGAATTACCTTAAAACAATTAATTCTAACCTAAGTATCTCCAAAGTGCAATTTTTTAACCACTTTTGACCTTAATACTAACCTGAATTTGCCCAGAAACATTTAATCTGACTTTTTTACAATTTCAGTTATTGTTAACTGATTTTGGCCATAATCTTAATTTGAACGTTTCCAAAGCCTCCAAGTTTGTATATTTACCCCTATTAGCTTCACTTCTCACCGATTTTAGCTCTAGTTTTAGTTTGGCTTTTTTAAAAAACTTTAAAATTGCCATTTTTAGATAAAATGGGTACCTTCAAACTCTTTTAGTCCTAATTCTAACCTAGATTTCTCCAAAGACTTCCAGTTTGACTTTATGGACGCTCCGTGTATTTTTTTAACCACTGTTGACCTTAATTCTTACCTTAATTTGCCCAGAAACTTTGAATCTGCATTTTTGACGATTTGAGTAATTTTTAAGTGATGTGGCCATAATCTTAATTCTAACCTTTCCAAAGCCTCAAAGTTTGTATATTTACTCGCTTTGAGTAATTTTTCTCCAATTTGGCCTTAATCTTAGTTTAGTTTTTTTAAAAAACTTAAAAATTTCATTTTTTAGATAAAATGGGTTACCTTTAAACAATTTTGCTCCTAATTCTAACCTAAATTTCTCCAAAGGCTTCAAATTTGAATTTTTGGACGCACTGTGTAATTTTATAACCTATATATAGATAAAATTTTTATCTTAATCCTAAACTAAATTTGTCCAGAAACATGTACTCTGCATTTTTGACGATTCGAGTAATTTTTAAGTGATTTTGGCTTTTATCGTAATTTTAGCTTTTTCAAATCCTTCAGGTTTGTATATTTTCACGCTTTGAAATATTTTTCACCGATTTTGCCCTTAATCTTGTCTCCCTCTCAAAAAACTTTAAAATTGTCATTTTTAGATAAAAAGAGTCATTTTTAAATAATTTTAGTCCTGATTCTTACATAAGTTTCTCAAAAGACTTTAAGTTTGCATTTTTAGTCGTTTCATTTGCTCAGAAACTTTTAGTCTACCTTATTGACGCTTTCAGTAATTTCTAATTGGTTTTTAACCATAACGTCAAATTGATTTTTTCCAAATCCGCCACATTTATATTTTTACACGCTTTGAGTAATTTATCACTAATTTTGACCTTAATCCTAGTCTGATTTTTTAAAAAAATATCAAAATTGTTACTTTTATGTGAAATGGGTCATTTTTAATCGCCTTTAGTCCTATATATCTATCCTGAATTTTATCAAAGACTTTAAATTTGCACTCTCATACGCTTTATATATATATATATATACACTTTTAAACGCTTTTGGCCCTAATCCTAATCTGAATTTGTCCAGAAATATTTAGTTCGCATTTTAAGACGCTTTTAGTTTTTTAATTCAATTTGACTGCAATCTTAATTTGACTTTCTCCAATCTCTTCAAATTTGTATTTTTACAAGCTTTGAGTGAGTTTGCACATATTTTGGCGTTAATCTTAGTCTGAATTTTGCAAAAAACATTAAAATTGTCAACTTTTAAATGAAATGTGTTATGATGTGTTATGATGAGTGTTTAAATGAAAAAAGTCCTAGTTCTAACTTAAGTTTCTCAAAAGACTACAAATTTGCCCTTTTACACGCTTTTTGTAGATTTTAATCGACTTCGGCTATAATTTTTATTGGAGTTTATCCATACCTTTCAAATATGCGTTTTTGTACATTTTGCGTCCCTTTTAACCATTTTCATATTAACTTAAAAAGATTATAGTTGTCAGAAAGAATCTGGCAAAGCTAGCTTGTTCAAAAGAAAATAATCTATAAACCATTCACTTATTATGGTCATCGAGTAGGCGTGGGAAATCTGACTTTGACATTTTTATCGTATCTCCTCAACATGTGCCGAAGAAAGTTAGGTATCATCGAGGGGTGTGACACAAGCAAAGCAACAGGGACACCTATTAACATTACCAAAATTAATCAAAACAATTTTCAGTAATTATAACAATTTTTGGGTTAAAAGTGAATTTTCTAAATAATTATAATAATTTTTCGATTCACTTTAGAATTAAATGGTAACTTGTTTATTTTGGAAGTAGTATTGGTAATTTATTGTGATTCGGAGTGGGTAATTTTTAAATAATTTTAGACCTAATTCTACCCTGCATTTTTTCAAAAACCTTTTTTTCAATTTGCGCGCACATTTTTCCATTTTAGTTTGCATTTTTAGACGTTTTAACTCACTGTTTGGCTATTTGGCGCTCGAGTTGACTCTATTAGCACGTAACTCGAGCTTTTCGAATAACAGAAATTTATATTTTTACACATTTCAAGTCAATTTTAACATTTTTGTTGCACTGACTTCCTCAAAAAACCATACATTTTTATTTTCGGAGGTCTTTAGTAAATTTTCACTTATTTTGATCACAAAATTAATTTTGCCAAAAACAACAAATTAGAAGACTTAAGTAAATTTTGCCTGATTTTGTCCAACAAAAATTATTCTTAAGCAATATTGGCAATTTTAGTTAATATTAGATCTAATTATTTACTGTGTATTTTTAAAAATTACAAATTTGCATTTTTAGACGCCTTAACTCATTTTTTAGCATGATTGTTTGAGTAGGTATCCTGAGTTTTTCAAAAAACCTAAAATTTTATTTTTACACGCTTTGACTCATTTTTAACGATTTTTTGAGCTGACTTTCTCGAGAAACATTAAATTTTCAATTTGCGAGTTTAGTAAAATTTCACTTATTTTCGTCCAAAAATTAATTTTACCACCAACAGCAAATTTGAAGATTTAAACTAATTTTACCTGATCGCCCTCTAAAATAGAATTTCTCTAAAAACATCAATAATTGCATTTTTACACGATGTAGATAATTTTTAAATGATTTTAGACGCCTTACCTCACTGTTTGACTATTGGAATCTATTAGCACGTAACTCAAGTTTTTCAAATAACTAAAATTTTATATTTTTACACACTTCGAGTCAATTTTAACGATTTTTTGAGCTGACTTTGAAAAACATATTTTTTTTTTATTTTTGGAGGTCGCTAGTAAGATTTTATTTATTTTTGTCCAAAAATTAATTTTACCACCAACAATAAATTTGAATATTTAAACTGATTTTGCCTAATTTTGTCCCAAAATAGAAATTCTGCAAAAGCACAAAAATTTCCACTCTGAGAGGATGTTGGTAGTTTTAATTAATTTTGGATCTAAGTAATTAAATTTTTCAAAAAATTTCATTATTTAATTTTTAGACGCTTTAAGTCATTCTTTAGCGACTTGGCTCTATTAGTACGCATACTGCGTTTTTAAATAACTTAAAATATTATTTGTACACAATTTGACTCAATTTTAACGAAAGCAGGGTTGAAAATCTAAAAAAACAAATTTTTTTACGTGTCCTGTAAGTTAGTTTCTTAATATTTAAGATAATGTAATCTTTTTGTCTCTGTCAATATCAAAATCGCACTAAATTTAAGTAAATCTGAGTTCGACAAAAAACTGAATTTTTAGAACAAAATCGCAGTTTCAAGGATAGAATGGTTAAAAAATTGCTTCAGCAACGATCAAAATGGATTAGGTCGTTGTATGAAAAACATTCTCCTGATCCGGTGGCTCAAAGATAAAAAATAAATAAATAAACATGTCGTTTCCAAACTGTGAAAAAGGCTTATAATTCAGGTTTTATAAATATCAACTTTCGGAACAAAATCGATAAAAAAAAGCTTCATTTTCGGGGCAACACCGATCAAAATTGATTAAATTGTTCCTGTTAATGTAATCGATTCTGACTTTAGATAAAATGTATCCAAAAACAAAGAACTAAAAATGATAGGAAACAAAAGGTGTTTAATGACTGTGAAGAAAAGTTACAGGGATTTAAAAATTTTTTTTTGATGAACAGTAAAACCCCTTCGGAAGTCGACTTTTAGGCACTTTTAGAATCGCGTTTACGAAACATTTTTAAAAATACGTCTTTAGAGGTTAATTTCATTGGAATTGAGTTTGTTAAAAACAGCAAAAAAATGTTCCAAATTTTTTTTGAAAATGCCCAAAGTGTTTTTAACTTGAGGACACCTAGAGCAATTGGAGTGGGTCCAACTGTTTTGTCCTCTTCTTGATGTCCTCTTTCACCTCACACCATCGGAAGTCCCGTAGGTGCAATATTTTCGGAGATAGACCCTTTCGGACGACTTTTAGAATCGCGTTTTTGACCATTAAAAAAAACTTTTTAGAGCTTAATTTCATTCGAATTGAGTTTGATACGTTCTTAGAGGATTGCAAACGTGCCATTCCCATCAAAAACAGCAAAAAATTGAATTTGAATTGAATTTAAAAATGTCCAAAGAGGAGGGGGGGGGGGGTATTACGACTTTTTCTCAATTCTTAATTTTGACCGCCTGTAACTTGAGAACGCCCGGACCGATCGAAGTGAATCCAAGTGCTTTAGCCTCTTCTTGATGTCCTCTTTCACGCCCCACCATCGGAAGTCCCGTAGGTGCAATATTTTCGGAGACGCAACACTTGTAGAATCACGTTTTTATTCGATTAAAAAAAAAACCTCTTTAGAGGTTAATTTTATTCGAATTGAATTTGTTACGTTCTCAGGGGATTGCAAACGTGCCATTCCGATCAAACACAGCAAAAAAAATATTCCGAAATTTTTTTGAAAATGTCCATCGGAGGGGGGGGGGGGGTATTACGACTTTTTTCTCCATTCTAAACTTTGACCGCCTGTAACTTGAAAACGCGTCGAACGATTGGAGTAGATCTAACTGTTTGTCGCAAGGTTTGTCCTCTTCTTGATGTCCTCTTTCACATCATCGAAAGTCCCCATATTTTCTGAGATATAGAGATTTTCAAGATTATCATGACTAATTTTAAATGAGAAAGTTGTACATACACAAATAGAATATTTAAGAACTAATTACCAAATTATGAAATTTTAGTACTTTTTTAGAATTGTTTTCGTTCCACTTATAGTTTTCCAGGTAAAGTAGAGGGTCGTCTCTCGATGGCCATCCTTTGTATACCCTCAGCCCACGCCATTTATCGCAATACAATGTGATAAATGGAGCATGTTGTCAAATTTTAGTTATTCAGTAATTTCAAGCGCTCTTGGATGTGATAATAGACAATTTTTTCTTATTTTGAAAGTAATTTTTGAAATATTATATAGTGGTAATGTTTGTAATTTTATATGTAATTTTGATAGTTACTGTACTGCTTAGATAATTTTAGAAAATAACGGTAGCAGTAATTATATATATAATTTTGGTGATACCGTTTGTAATTATTTTTTCATAAAAGGTACACCGAAAATTACCCGTGTCACACCCCTCGGGTATCATCATACAAATTTAAAAAAACATCAATTCTTACAAATATACAAAAGGCTTTGAAAATGTTGTCTGGCCTGTTCAATATACTTTAAACTCTGGTTTTTAATGGTTATGAAAACATTTTGTTATTATTAATTTCAATAAATTTCTGTTGTTTTCGCTGACAAAGATCATTCAAATTCTCAACAGAAAAGAACTCACAGGGGGTTAAATCACAAAAGCTTGGGGCCACCTCGGGGGCCGCACTATTTCAGTTCTTAGACCAATAAGCCTGTCAACAAGGAATGTCCGCAAATAATTAATTGTTTATTGTGGACAATGGAGATATGCTCCATCTTGTAAAAAATAAAATGTGTAGGGACACTTCAAGGGTCCCTGTGATCTGTTACCTCCAAAGAAAATTGGGCCAATCAGTCGACGAACTGTAGTGCTTGTCCAAACGCTGAATGGCTCGATTGGGGTTTTCCAGGGAATTTTCACTACTTCAAGTTCTCATGTTCTGTGAGTTGATATAACCACTTATCTCAAATCATGCTGCATCACTAAATATGGATTTTTGTGAAATGTTCTGGTTATTATCCATATCAATGTCCCAATTGCACTTTTGGGGAAAGTCAATTCTATGCAATTCTTGTAGGTACTAGTGAAGCGATATGGGTACATTTGCAAATCTTTATGCAAAATTGTGTGGTTCGTCGGTGGCACCTACAGAAAGGCCTGGATCTGTTGGTGTATAACTATCGTATATAAGTCTCAATGACATTTTGAATTATCTGTTGGGTCTGAGCAACCACTTCATCTGAACTTTTCCTGTGAGATCCGCTGACTGGTTTTCATTGTAAACTACCTGTTTCTGTAAACAATTGTAGAGAACGCTCTAATGTTTTCTAGACTAATTTTATAGCAATAAAAATTTCCGTCTTTTAGCAAAAAACTTTGTTGGCAAAACTACAACAAAAATGTGGAAAACGAACAAAAAGCGAGAACAAGATGACTACTAACAAGTAAGGTTGAAGCTTATTTGGCAGAGCCAATGACAAATAGTTGATGGCGCATCAAGTTACGCCGTCCCTTTATAACTCTCTTCTTTTCTATTAAAAAATCAGAGCGCGACCTAGATGACGTTTTATAATGAACACCCCGTACAATGCAATCAAGCTATCAGGGATAAGAGTCGCTTGCTTGGGCTTGACCCTGGCTAACAGTCTAGACAACGCAGGATCAAGTTTTAAAACATAAAATCTATTTTTAGGTCCTCACATGGCTATATATTACACTAACTTGGTGTACGTTATTCGGTAATCCCAATAACTGAAAACAATGGTGTTCATGCGGTCAACGTTTAGTCTCAAATCCTGTAATGTCTGGCACCATCCACTAGAGGTATAACGCTAACACAAAGTATTTAACATACAGGATCTGCGTTCCGAAATTATGGGTCTACTAACCGCAAATTATGGGCTTTGAACATATTTGGTTGCCAACTCTTAAAAATTAATAACTAGTTAGTCATTTCAACGTCTGAATGGATTTTTCGGCGGTTAATGGGAACCCTATCGGAATCGGCGTTGCTTGCTCATTCATCAGGTTTCTGGGATTTCTTAAGGTACACACAGTTTGACCTTCGAGAATGGATACTTTTCGTGCCCCTCTTTGAAATTTGAATCTATATTCAAACATGATCTGTATGGTAGCGTCCTTACATAATTGTGGTTGGATGGTAAGCAGGTAGAGGAGGAAAGAACTCTCAATTTCCTTTTGAAGAATGCCGACCCTTCAACTAAGATTAGTCTTCTTAAAAGTGTAAAAACATATTGGAAGAGTATATTTGGCACAATACACAAACTAGCCGACACAAAGTACAAACACCCTCCATTACACTAAAAAAAAAAAACAAGAAACGCAACAAGGACAATACCCAAAGGGCCCACTTTAATCTAGCGATCATCTTTATTCTTACATTGGTCCAAAACTTTTTTTTTTAAATTAATGATCCCTGATTTTTTAATTTTTTGTACAGTATTGGACCGAAATGAATTTTTTCCAACAAGTCGGAAATACATTTTTTTGAAATCTAACGAGTACTCATTATTTTCTAACCTGATATGGGGCTGCAAAACGGCCAGTTCCAGGATGTTTAACGTTACTATGGAAACAATTGATAATAAGTAAATATTCCAGGCCGAGGCCTGGAAAAATCATTCCAGAACTGCTTTTAGTCCAGCATTCACATCATAACACACCTCTTTTTTAGTAAGAATGATTTCAGAAAAAATAGTATGTGTACCTCGTAAGAAAATCATATTCTCGTCCTTCGATGATTGCTAGCCTCGACTGCGCCTCGGCCATCAATTTACATCGTCGGCCGAGAATATGTCGCTTTTCCTACTAGATACACAATATACTATTTTTATTAAAAATATCCGAAAAATCCTTTTAGTAAATTATTTGCGGTATACCTATTAACCAACAAGCAGGCCGTTATTCCCGAAGGTGAGGTTTGAGCAAACGAGCGCAGAGAGCGGCGTGATTCACCTGAGGGAATGATGCCTGCTATATGCAAATTTGATACTATACTTTGTCCACGGCTTAATTTACGTATTAATCAATCTTCAACACATGTTTTGTTTTGATAATCAAAGTCGAAGTGACGTTAAAACCATTATGGCTGCCTTAATAGTTGGAACTTTCATCTGTTTTGTTTGTAATTTCCAACATTACGGTGTCTGCATGCAATTCTTAATAAAGTGCATAATGAAAAAACAAAAAACGCAGAAAGAATAATGAATATTATTCACGCTCTTCCAGTTAAAAGATTATGATACACCCTATTATGTCTCTACAACCTGACATGTGATGACTGCATTATTATACAACTATGGACAAAAGCTTTTAAACTATGTTTTAAACTTAAAATTTTGGCCCAAAATTAATAATATTGTAAATTTTTGCCGCTTTTGGATACATCCTTTCTTAACTATTCCAGATTGTTTCACTTTTTGAAAAGCTACAAAGTGCTTTTCTTTTAAGATATTTAATTTTTTACTGTTCTTACTGTTACTTACTTTGTCATGTTTCGTTCAAATTTGTGTGCTTTTATACTTTTTTCAATGATCTGAATTGGACTATATATTGGGTTTTTACCGTTCGACGTAATTTTGACCTAAAATTGAGCTGTTGGGTAAATTGAGTGAACAATTGTAATGTAAATTGATTGATGTAAGAGAATATTAACACAAACTGTGATTCTTAAGTTAGTAATACTTAATTTTTCAAGTTTTTATATTGTTCGGGCCCGATATTGTACTTCTCTAACGAGCCAAAAAATCGATATTCCTTAAGAACGTCTTGATCGGAAAAAGAAACTTTTTATAATGCTTTATAACGCTTTTAGATTATTTTGGTCAAAAAATTTGAAATATTTAAAATTTGTGCCTCACTTACCTTTTTTATACTTATTTTTTTCAATAATTTCTTGATTTTTTCAAGTTTTTTAACTCGGTGCTTTTGTGGTCTTAAATTTATTTTTTTCGTTCTTACTCTCTTCTTCTTCATCTTTTTCTATACGTACTTATCCTTTGTCGCGACGTTGAATTGTTTATGTTTTTATTTTTTTCTCCCCCCTTTAATTCTTTCTACGTTTACATAGGTTAAAATTGGACTTTTTTAACGAGTAAACAATTTTAAAGTCAATTGACTTTCATAGAGACAATTTTAGCACAGAACTGTGTCTTAACTATTAATTGATTATTTTTTTACAGTCTTGGCCGAAGTAGACGTTTAACAACTATGCAAAAATCCATGTTTACAGAGGTCGGAAAAATCTCTTTATATAGCAATCAATAAATAAATAAGGAAAAACAATCAGGAATTAATGAGACTTTGAGTTTGAAACTATAATGATATTGGTTACAGTCATTAGCTTTGGAAAAAGAAAACACTATTAGAGAAGCAAAATGCAACATTAAGTAAATGCCACCTTACTAGTTCTAAAATGCGAGCAGTAGACAGAGTATATATGTAAATTTAAAAAATGCTACAAAAAAAAATATAGAAAAGTAAACTTGAAAACTAACCAAAAAAGCAAATAAAAATATAATTAAAAAATAAAAATAGATATACAGGGTGATTCACGTTATTCGACATGGAAGATTATGGCTAAACTTTTAGATTTTAATAAAGTATTGTATATGAAATGGACGAGCGTCTATTGGAAGTACATTTTAAAATTATTGTCATTGTATACATGTGGTCCCAAAAGTATAAAATTGATTAAAGTTTTATTTTTTTTTAAATGAAACACCTAGTATATTAATGTATTTTCGGTATCTACGGACAAAAGTAAAGGTAGTTTTATTAAGGTTTATGGCATCTAAACCGTACCGTTCTTCAGATATTCGTAATTTTGTGAAAATGCAGCATCAAATTTAATTTTTAAAATCTCAGCACTTGGTTTCTTTTCAACCACCGAAATTGGCTGGTGGGCTACTAGTATATTGAATTTTTTGCGGTATGTATTAAATATTAACTACTGTGTACCAAACGTAAAAAAAAGAACAGTAAACTATTGCAAACTTCAAACAGTAATAACTCGTTTAATTTAAATTAGACACCCTGTATTTTATAGTATCATTAGATGCAGAATTTAGTTTCCTATCAAAAACTATTAAACATTCCTATAGCTTGGTCGTTGCATTTTCTTAGAAATTTGATTTTTTTTTAAGTTGCTGCGAACAAGATGTAGGAGTGTTCATTAGAAAACTTCGTCTAGTTGGTTGTGAAATGTCAAAGGAAAAAAATGGAGAAACAAAAGCCCATTTACTTTCATTATGCCATCCATTTCTGTCAAAATTTTATAGCCTCCTAAATAAAGTTTTCTAGTGAACACCCAGTACTAATGATAATAAATTTTGCTTTCTCAAAATTAGGTATTGCAACAGGTAAAGTAGATTACTTCATTCGTTTATGTCAGTTCAAATTCAGAAAAAAATCAATTTTCCAAGAAAACGCAAAGACCAAGCTATAGGAATGTTTGATAGTGTTGATAGGAAACTAAATGATCCTATAAAAAACAGGATGCCTAATTTAAATTAAACGAGTTATTACTGTTTGAAGTTTGCAGTAATTTGGTGTTCATTTATTGCCATTCAGTGCACAGTAGTTAATATCTAATACACACCGCAAAAAATCCAATGTACTATTAGCCCACCAGCCAATTTTGGTGGTTGAAAAGATCCCAAGTGCTGAGATTTTAAACATTTAATTTGATGCTGCATTTTCACAAAATCACGAATATATCCCTGTATAAATAAGGAAAAAAAATATTTTTTTATCATTTCTTTATGTATTTTTTTTTTTTATTTTTTAAGAATATATTTTGGAGTATTTTTTTTTACTTTTTTTGCCGCAATTATTTATTTCCGTTACTTCCTAATTTAATATAACTTTTACTATTTTTCTTACGACTTTGTTGCTACTTGTAATCCCCTTTTTATCTAGTTTTAGTTAATTTTATGATTTACGGTTCTTCCCTTTCCCTTAACGCCTGTTTTTCAAATTCCTCTTGTCATTTTTTCTAACGTATTTTTCGCTTCGTCGAAAACTTTTCACAGGCTCTCTTAGTGGTACCATTCTTTGAGTAGAAAAGCTTGTGTTTGGCTCTCTGTTTTGTGTTATTGTGCAATTGTAATTCCAAACATTATCATCCATAAGATAACGGGTCTTGCCTTGAAAACTAAATTGTGCATTAAAGTGCTAATTTTTTACCATTTTTAAAGATTATTGATCTAATATCAGCATTGAGAGGTAACACTAAACCTTTAGAACATGTTACATTTTCTGCACAATATTGTGGCTAAGTTGAAATGACATTTCAGTGTCAGTATTGATATCCAATTATTGTTTACCTATATCTTTATTGCACTTTACCCAATGAGATACAAGTTTTGAAGAACTTTTTAATGAAAATTGATTGGTTTATACCCATTTTCAAGCAGGCAAAGGACTTGGGGAATTCAAGACAGTCACGGTCTATTGTTTGCGAAATAGGAAAGCACCCTGAACGTAGAAAAAAACAGTCACAAGCAATAATACACAAGTAAAAAAAAACAATCACAAGTGGTGATTATGTAGTCTCCCAATGGACAAGCTGGATTAAATGTAAATATTACCACTAAACAAAAAATTTCTACCTGTAATAGGTAAAGATGTAGGTGAAAAATACCCAAAAAAGTTGCAACTAAAACCTTTAATACATTCTAAAGTGTTTTCGGGCGTTGAAGCCGTCGTCCATTGGAATTTATTGCTAACGTTTCGTATACAGCTGCGGCACACATTATCAAAGACGATGAGGCAATGGGCGAAGTGATCTCCCGTGCTTCCCGACGTTGACTAATTCGACTGTGGTGAGCACCGTGGTATTTATTCCCACGACGTCTCGCTGCAGTGGAGGGACCAAGGTGGGGGAAATGGTGACGCGGAGTTTCGGCGCACTTGTGGTGTACGTCTTAGAACTTGCTTCCAGTCTGCTGTGTTTAAAGATCTGAACGGCCTCTCTCATTAGTCTCTGGATAGAAACGCTGCGATTGATGTAATATCTCCATCTCGTTCAAAATTATGTCCTGACCTTCGGTGAGAGCATGCTCTGTCCGAAGTCACGAGGAGAGCTATGAAAGCCTTGAACGAAGACAAGGATATTCTCATTTTACAAGCAGATAAAGATAACGCAAAAGTAGTAGTGTCAACAACGGACTACGAAGGAAACATCAGGACACCGATAGATCCCACCACCTACAAGAAGCTAACTCGTGATCCAACAATTTAATCAAGGACGTGGCATTGGATGAAATGACTAGGGTTTAAAAATCAGAAGCCTTGCCACCAATGGCTGTGCGGTTTGCCAAAGATCCACAAACCGGATGTGCCAGTGAGACCCATCCTGAGCACCATAGGAAGCCCAACCTACGAAATCGTGAAACACCTCACAAAACTGTTGCAACCTAAAATAGGAAATACTGACAGCTTTATAAAAGACTCCACTCATTTCGTCTATGGGCAGCCCCTTAGTCCAGTAATAACCAACTATTTTATGGAAATTTCCAAGGCCAAGGCGTTGGCAATGCTAAATAAGTTTCTTGATAGGTACACGAAACCTCTGTTATTTGAGGCCATGGCGAGGGCGTACTTCAAAACTTCCTCCACACCTCAACTCTATCAACCCAAAAATTCAAATCACTCTGGAGATAGAAAAGGAAGGACGCCTACCGTTTTTGCATGTTTTAGTATCAAGGAGGCCGAATGGCATGCTTGCAAAATAACACACACTGACCAATACTTCATAACGGATCAAATCATCATATATATATATTGATCAGTTCACAACGTTCTTCGACGTCCTCTGATTTCCAGCCTCCATTTGTCTCGGTCCTCCCATAGGTTATCTTCTATGCCCCTAGATCTCATGTCCTTAGTTATTCCCTCTCTCCAACTCAATCTAGGTCTTCCCCTTTTTCTTCTTCCATCTGGCATCCACTCCAGGACCTGCTTCGGCAGTCTATCGTTTCCCATTCTCTGGACGTGCCCGTACCACCTCAGTTGTTTTTCTCTGATGTCGTCAGTAATTCGATGTTCAACCTTCATTATCTCAAGAATTCTTTCATTCCTCACTCTGTCTAATCTACTCTTACCGGCCGCTCTTCTCCAGTAATCCATTTCCATAGCCTCGAGTGAGCGGAGAGCCTTCTGTTTTAATGGCCATATTTCACTACCGTAGGATGCTATAGTTTTGACTATGGAATCGTATACTCTGTGCTTGTTGTTTTTTGAGATTGATTTATCCCATAGTATTCCATTTAGTTGCCTGATTGCTGTTCTTCCTAGGTTGTTTCGGTGTTTTATTTCCTCGTCCATACTTCCGTCGTTTCTGATCTGTACTCCAAGATATTTGTATTTGCTGCATTTCTTTATAACTTGCTGTTCCAGTACCAAATCCTGTTGTTCTCCGCCAATACACATATACTCTGTCTTGCTGATGTTTACTTCTAGCCCCCATTTGTCGTACTCCTCTATAAGTTTCCGTGTCATGTACTCTAGGTCTTCGTATTCTTGGGCCAAGACCACCTGATCGTCGGCAAAACACAGAGTGTAGAGAATTGTCTCACTTAATGGTATACCCATGCCCCGACACTTTCTCTTCCATATCCTGAGAACCTGTTCTAGATAGATCTTGAACAGAGAAGGTGAAAGGCAGCAGCCCTGCTTCAGCCCCTTGCTCACGCAGAATCCAGTTGAAACCATTTTTCCTCTTTTTACTTGACTTTTATTTTCTTTGTATAAATCCTTGACCGCCTTGATGAGGGTTAAACTTATATTAGTTCTTTCCAGGGCTTCCCACAGTTTTTGTTGGGGTACGCTGTCATACGCTTTTTTGAGGTCTACGTAGAGTAGATGAATTTCCTGGTTTAGCGCTCTTTTTTTCTCTATTACTTGCGTAAGAGTGAACAGATGGTCGATTGTCGATCTACCGGCCCTAAAACCGGCCTGTTCTTCAGCCTCCATGTCAGAGAACTCCCCTTCGATCTTTTCCAACAAAAGTTTTCCGTATACTCTGGAAATACTACTCAGCACAGCGATACCTCGAAAGTTATCACAGATTTCCTTATTACCCTTTTTATGGATTGTTGTTATGTAGGAGGATCTCCATTCCTCAGGGACGCTTTCTCCATTGAGACATTTTTCAAACAGGTCAGCAAGACATATGAACAATTTGTCTGTACCATATTTGAGTAGTTCTGGGGGTATATTACCTGGGCCCGGGGACTTTCTATTTTTCAGTCCGCGGCATATCCTTTCATCATGCCAAACGTCAAGTCATCATGCCAAACGTAAAAGGGGAGTCATAAAGACTCTGTGAGAGCAAAGGGAATTTGTGAGCCGGCACCATTGGAATGAGAAATGAAGCATCTGGAAAAAGCTTTTGGTTGGGACAAATACAGCAAGCAAGAGTTCGATAGGGCCGCACGTCCAAGGAATGTAGTGTGCCAGGAAGGAACAACGGGAGAAGATGAAGAAAAGCGCTATTGGACTAGTCTACCATACATCCACAAAGTAACGGATAGGATCGGCAGGCTACTGGAAAAACACAATGTTGAAACCGTCTTAAACCCACTCGTAAAATACAACAGAGCTTGAGATCGGCCAAAGACCGCAGAGACCCCTATCGACACCCGGAGTTTACCGAGTTCCATGCGGCTGTGGCTCTGAATACGTTGGCACCACAAAACGCAGTGTCAACATGAGGATTACGGAACACAAGAGGAGTTGCAGGCTAAGACAAATACAAAAGTCAGCAGGATTGAAGTTCACACTCTACCGCAGTAATGCAATGCGTGTCTAGAGCTTCACGAGGCCACGAGAGAATTCTCGGTGTGCCTCACTGCCATCTGCCAAACCGAGACCGAGACCGATACTGCCAATCGAGACTCTCGAGATTCTCGGTCTCGAACAACATCATTCGTTTGCAAGATATTAGGGAAGTGTCTAATTTATTAACCAAAAAAAAACAATTAATTGGGTATTTATTCTAAACAGATTTACACCAAACTTGGCACAAATAATGCTACTGAACCGGAGCATATAATTTTAAAATTTCAGATTTGGATGCCCATTCTAAAGGACAAAAGGACACTACCCTCTAGAAGAATCTGATAAAAACCTATTGACTGGGTATTTATTCCAGATTTACACCAAACTTGGACACAAATGATGCTCCAGACCCGGAGCATACATCATTAAAATTTCTCTCGATTTTGATGTCCATTCTAAAGGACACTACCCTCTAGAAAAATTTGATAAAAACCGATTAACTGGGTATTTATTCTAATCAGATTTACACTAAACTTGGTACAAATGATGCTTCCCGCCCGGGGCACACACTGTTAAAATTTCAGACTCGGATGTCCATTGTAAAGAACACTACCTTCTAGAAAAAATTGATAAAAACCGATTGACTGGGTATTTATTCTGATCAGATTTACACTAAACATGGCACAAATAATGCTCCTGACCCGGAGCATACATCATTAAAGTTTCAGATTCGGATGTCCATTCTAAAGGACACTACCCTCGAGAAAAATGTCATAAAAACCGATTGACTGGGTATTTATTCTGATCAGATTTACACCAAACTTGGCACAAATAATGCTTCTGACCGAGAGCACATACTGTGAAAATTTCAGATTCGGATGTCCATTCTAAAGAACAAAAGGACACTACTTCAATCACACCAGGAAATTTCGCTTGAAAACCGGACCCAAGAATATACAGGGTATCCCATTTTTGGCACTTCTAAATGGGATCCTGCCTTACTTTTAAAGGTAAAGGATTGAGGTTTTAGCAGCAGTATGCTACTTTCTGGTGAAATTAAAGATGGTGCCAGCAGAATTTCCCATAACCATTTGGTTTTTGAGATACAGGGTGATTTCGGAGATTTGACCTTTTGGAAACTTGTTTGTTTTTTTAGTTTCATGAAAAGTAAGAATGCTTTCTAGTAGTTTTTGTAACGTAGCATCCAGTGGCGTACCTAATTTCCATCTGCATATAGTAGTTTAGTCACTATTTTAAAAATAAAAAACATGTAAAAAATGTTTTTGGTTTTTTTAAAAGCTCATGTCGAGGCGATTCTAAATATGCAATAATATAAACAAACAAACGAATTTATTCATGCCTACTACAAGTTTACACATGTCAAAAAAAAGAACAATGAGGTACTACCTTTTTTTTCGAGACCGAGACTACGAGACCAAGACCGAGATTACGCGAGTCTCGGTCTCGGTCTCGATGCACAAGACCGAGACCCAGACCGAGACTTAATTGAAAATTTGAGACCGAGACCGAGAGTATGTAAGTCTCGGTCTCGGTCTCGGTCTCGTGAAGCTCTATTCTAAATGCAGACTATTAGTGACTTCTACGACATATTTCATGGGGTGGCGCCGAGACCCCGCGCCACCCCAGTCCCTCTACTGCAGCGCGACGGTGGTGGAATAAATACCACGAAGCTCACCACAGTCCAACCGAAAACACGGGAAATCACTTCGCCCATTGCCTCATCGGCTATTATATTGTCTGGCGCAGCTGTAGACGAGACGTCAGAGAGAAATTTCATTGGACCACGGCTTCAAAGCCTAGAAATCACTTTAGATTGTGTTTTTAACAGCCGTGAAAGCCTTCACAGTCTCACATTAATTTCACTAATAATGTAACTTATATAAGTTACAATAATATAAGTTTGTAATTATAAGGAAAATATAAGTTTTTATAAGAAGTGCATTAACACTTCGATGAAGGGCAAAGACAGCTTGCTTTACTTAACTAACATTTTGCAATTTATGAAGGTAACTGTTACTTTCTGGATGAAATTTTATAAAAATTGAGTTTTATTAAAATTTACCGGAAATGTATCTGTTTCATATTCTTATGGCACTTAAATGGAAAATTTTTAAAAAATAACGATTTTTTATTCTTATACATTTTATCTCTGTATAGCGACCTTTAAAACTAAATGTCTACGGGTAACCGAATTATTTCTGTGCCTATTATAGATTTAATTTAGTTCTTTTAAATTCACATAAAAACATATTTCTTTCAAAAGCACAAGATGTTTTGCTAGTTTTTTCTTTGTCTTCTTCACGTCTTCCAATGGCTTATTCATATATCCACGCTACGTTAGAGATCTGCAATAATGGTTTAGTTATAAAACTTGCAGAACCATCTATATAAGGCAAGATAATGTTATAATTTCCGGTTACCTCGGGCTACCACTTAGAAAAACCGAAAGCAACCACAATGAGTGGGTGGTATTCATAGCTTAGCGATCTAAAGTCGGCTGAATTAGGTTTTCAACCCTAAAAGCGATTGACACTCCTAATTCAATTGGGTCGCTGGTAAAAAAAATCGAATAGCTAATAGAATCCATAAAACAATGGACTATTAAGTAACCTGATTCGATTCACTCGAACCTTGGCGCCACACCACACCGCTTCGTCGAACTCTCGACATTTTATCTGGAAGTAGCGTGTGTCACTTTGCGAGAAACCTAAAAAAATTTCATTATGAAAATTGGGTGGTGATTCACGGAACGAGGTGTCAACTACAAGGGCTGGGATTCTGCCTGTTTCAGGAAACGTTCTGTATAGCAGTCCTGCTCCCTATTGTTTATGAGGTAATTTTCCACCTCTAGGTAAGAGCCATCCAAACTGATTACAAGAACTCAAAGAGGATATAAAAAATAATTCTAAAATATACTTTATAAAAATAACAAGGCTACTCTGTAATCAGCGTAATCAATAAAAGACAAGCGGAAAGGCACAGATGGGGAAAAAAGCATTTTGCGTGCAAATAAACTGTCTTAATACAGGCTGTCAACAAGTTTCAGTAATTGTCGTACACATGTGTATTTAAAGTATTTAATGATGTCATTACCCGTATTATTTGCTTATGGAATCCGACTAATTGGAGTAAGTACCTTTTTGCCTGTACACGCAAAGAAAAAAATTACTTGTGTTGTTGAATACGTTTTTTTTTGCTAGTAATAAGGAGCAAAATGTAATAAATTGATATTAAAAGTATATTTTGCCTCCCAAAAAAAACTGTTATAGGGAGAGGTGTTACAGGAAAAGAAGTTTAAAAAGTGGCCCCGTATACTAGTTATTCCAGAGAGGTAAATTTTACTAATGCATGCAAGTAGAGAATTAGATGGTTAAAAACGGAAATTTATCCATTATGCACAATTAATGGTTTAGTTTGGTCTGCATAGCATTACCGAGAAATAGCTAACTGTATGGACTGATGAAAGTGAGATTTAAATAAAACAACTTGCGAGGCTCAAATTGTAGTAAATTAACTAGACGACTCAAACCTTTTCCATGTCAGGGATGCCATGTCGCACCAAATCGCGAAGGCGCGTCATGGAATCCCCCCACGCTAAGTTATCGTTCTTAGCAAATCCCTTAGCTTTGGGTCATGGATAATACCAGTAGTGCTATCGTACACCAGCGAATATATTTACATAACATGTAATAACACATTTTTTTTTAACTTTCACTAGGGTATGAAAACATCCAATATGTAACTATTAGAATTACAGTTAGTTAAAATATAAGTACTTATGTTCTTTTTTTACTTTTTTAACTAAGTAGTACCCATAGAACATAAACATGTCAGTTGACAAACAAAAATGAGAAAAGTTTTATAAGAAAAAAATGTATGGGTCACCAACGAATCACTGATACAAAATGGGCTAATTGAGCCGAGTTTTGTTCATTTAACAATTCCAAAAGAATTTTTGTTAAATTCAGTTGATTTTTTTGCCATCACCAAATGGATCTTATGATCCAAATTTAGCTAGCAAATGTGTTCAGTACCAATTACAACCGGATTTGAAGGGTTAAATTAGACCATAAAAATCCTTGTATATTAGTCAATGATTTAACTTTTTATTTTCTGAACATTACACACAGAAATATTTTTTTGATGTAAGAAAGTTCCTTCTTTTGAAAATAATGTTTTTGTTTCAAACATTTTTTTTATCAGATCAAGCAAATTTTTCTTCCATGGATCAGTGCACTCTCTTTATTAGAAGGAAATTGTTTTTCTATTGTTTACTTCAAAATTCATTTTGTTCAAGAAAAGAGAAACAATTAATTTTGATTTTGCTGAAGATTCTCATAATCTTCTTATTGTCTCCTCTTACGAATAAAATATGTTTTTTTTTTATCAAATTTGTGTAAAACTATTATTTTATTTGCTAAACGTACTAGTAAGAAAAATAGGCTTTTGTCAGACAAAATAATTAAATGTGTTGTCTTACATCGTTCACACACAAAATGTGTGCTGTCAACTATCGCTCATAATTTAAATCAAGAAAAATTTTGAGTAAAAAGTATTTTGAGAAAAACACTAATCTATTCGCTTCCTTGACGTGAATCACCAAGTTCACAAAACTGTTTTTTTTTTAACTAAAAATATCTTGGTTAAGTATGTCTTAATCTCGAACTGCAACCATTACATTTTATTTAAGTTTTGCATAATAATTATTTCCAATTAGTACAAAGGTTCAGTCCAAGTGATGCAACCTCGAACTATTCTCGAGATATTTACACAATTGTTCATTTTCCAAAAACGATCACAAAGTTTCTGCGTACCTAATTCATTTTTTCCAACAAACATCAAGCAGTTCTCAAGATATGTAATAATTTTATAATTTTTCAAAATAAACCCATAAAGTTTGTATTCATTGTCAGCTAGTCATTTCCAATTAAAACAACGGTTCAGTACAAATTTAAAACCCTCAAATGGTTCTCGAGATATTTACACAAGCCTTCATTTTCCAAAATCGATCACGAAGTTTCTGTTTCTGCGTAACTTATTTTTTTCGAATAAACATGGTAGTGTAATGTATTTTTTTTGAATTTTTCAAAATTTTATTTATTATTTTATTTTACGTAAAAATAACAATTTTTATGTTTTTTTTTTCTGAAAAAGTCTAATGCCAAAATACGTGAAAAGCTACTTAAAGTTTGTAAGAATACAGATTTGCAGTGTCTGGTCAAATTTAAATTATCATTATTTCAAGAAAATTAATATTAAGTTAAAACGAAAATTAAGTTAAGAAAAGTAGAAAAAAACTAAAAAGATTATCGAAAATTTGTAGGTAAACGAATAAATTAAAAATATTTACATTACAATATGTATTAAAAATGAGTATACGTTCCAACTAGTCAGTCCTTGGGTCAGTCTTTAAATAAAATCAATTTTGCGTCAAAATTCTCTCAAAAGAATAAAAACCTAGAGAAAAAATCTAATTTAGATCAACGAAAAAAAAATAAAAAAAAACTAAACCCTTAGATTAGAATTAGAACTAAATTTGTTTGGAACGAACTCATTTTAGCTAAAAATGACAATTTTGATGTTTTTTTTTTTTGAAAAAGTTAGGCCTAGAATAAGGCCAAAATACGTGAGAAATTATTCAAAGAGGGTAAATATAAAAACTTGAGGCTCTGGAATAACTCAAATTAATGTTATTGCCAAAATCAATTAAAAATTACTAAAAAAATTAAAAATGCAAGTTTGAAGTCTTTTAGAAATTTAGATCAGAACTAGAGCTGAAATTTGTCGACAAAAAATTCATTCTACCAAAAACATAAAATTTTTGTGTTTTTTGAAAAAGTCGGGCTAGAATCAAGGCCAAAATACGTGAGAAATTACTCGAAAAAGATAATATTCTGACTCATTTTATCAAAATAAATGATAACTTTGACATTTTTTGAAAAGGTCAGGCTAGGATTAAGGCCAAAATACGTAAAGAACCGTCTAAAAATGCAAATTTTAAGTCTTTGGAGAAATTCAGATTAGAATTAGAATTAAAATTGTTTGAAAAGAACTCAGTTTACCTAACAATAATAATTTCAATATTTTTGGAAAGTCAGGCTAGGGTTAAGCCCAAATTACGTGAAAAATTGCTTAAAGCCTGTTTAGAACATTGAAAAAAAAATATATATGAAAAAAAAAAAACGACAAAATGCAGAAAACGTAACAAAGAATAATAATAGAAAAATTATTATTACGATAATGTCCACTAAAAACAGAGGAAATGTTAAGTTTTATTCAAAAAAAAGTTTTGTTTTCATGTAACACATCATATTTTAGTTCTCTTCTAACTAAGAGAAGGATAGTGTAAATTCAAGACATTATTTGTTTAAAAGAAATTTTGTTTCTTCCTTAAATAAATTAACTATTTGACATGTTTTTGCCTGGAAATAAAGTTATCCCAAAAGAAAATATTTAACATATTTAAGCACATGCTTCTTTTTCTGAAATACCCTGTATAATGGTGCCTTCCAAAAAGCGCGCCAGAATGCGCCAGGATTTCTAAAACTATGCCTCCAACAGATGGCGCTGTAAAATATCGCCAAGGTGTAACATTTGT
The DNA here is from genome assembly GCA_951812265.1 of Taphrorychus bicolor. NCBI lineage: Eukaryota > Metazoa > Arthropoda > Insecta > Coleoptera > Curculionidae > Taphrorychus > Taphrorychus bicolor. The sequence continues at coordinate 6,350,616 of OX638299.1, forward strand.
CTTTCCGTTCTATATGGGGATGTTTTGTGGATGATCGTCAACCTATTGATCAGAGAAACCACTCTTTTTGTTGTTACATTTGTAGAGGAGATAATTTTGCTAAATGGTGACCTCAGGCTATTGAAGAGCCTCAAGCTGAAAAAAGAAGAGTATTTGAAGATTTGGAAGCGATTGTAAATAATTTTAGATATTTAAAACGGATAGCGACAGGACTGGGAAAATTCCTAAGAGTTTGTCTTGAAAAGGAAATTGCCTACTGCAAAGAATGTAACATTTACCACTTTGTAGATACAATAAACAGCGAGGCCGACACCAAAACTTCTCTCTGTCATTGTACTTCTTACTGAATAGTATGGTCCAGTTATAGGCACTTTTTGGTAGTGGATTATATCCATTACAGACGATGATATCCGCTTGGCCTCAGATGACTTCGGCAGGAATTCAGACGAAAGAGTTTTTTCAATACTAAGGATGTCTGTTGCAGGGTTTTTTATAGTTTCATGGCTACTTCAAACAATGCTGTTTGGAGGGATCTGGTTGAGATTCCTCGAAGGCGGTAGGTCCTGGGCCCGAATTCTCAAGTTTCATTAGTCGATTATCGCATTCGAATGATTTCAGTCATTCTTACGTACCCTTAGTGGCAAGCTGTCAGATACTGCTTTGAAGCCGTGCCATAAGGAAATTGACTATTCGAATCTTAAGAAATAGGACCCTTGCAGCAGTTTGGTTTGTGCTATCATCAATATCGTTTTTTCATCTAGCAAGCGCCTCTCTTTAGTCAGTCTGTTTTTTTCTTCTGTTTCTTCTCATCTCTTCTTCAGTCAATGCTGGGCTCCACACTTTGACACAGCCGAAGGGGGTGTCGATACCTGAACTAACCTGAACTAACCTGACGTGCATATCGGAAACCAATTATACATCCACAATTGCGTTGACCACCTTTTGTATATTTTACAAGAAATGTGCCAGATAATCGGGTCTGATGCAGGGCACTTGCATGAGTTCAGTATTTCTCTTTGTTGCAAGTCGAGTGGGGTTTGATCTGATAACCACTGATGCATTTGAAAGTACACTCTTAGTGAATGTTGACATGCAGCAGCTTTGATGGGGGGTTGGGGCAACGTTGGATTTATATTTGTACGACGACGATATGTATTATCTATATCCCAAATTTTTCAGGTTTATCTCGTATCTTTTTCATACAGATTCATGTGAAATAAGTTCCCTGCATTGACAATCTTGTCTTGACAATTTGAAATCTTTAGTGGCTGGGAGCAAGCCATTGTTCTTCTGTAGGACTTTGAGAAGTTTCAGGTTTCCTTGACCAAATAAAGCAGAAGTTGTATCACAACAACTGATCACAGTTGCTAGCATATCACGCAGGTAGAGTATATGATCTGATACGGTTTTATCAGCGGCAAATGAGAATTGTAAAGGATTTACGCCAACTTTTCTTAGAGTAGTCTCGCTTTTGCCAATCATTTCTACTGACAACGTGCTGTTCTGATGTTGCGAGTTGTTCTGAAGAGCTCTCTAAATAAAGGTGTTCAATCTCCACGGTCATTAGTGTGAGGTGAGTCATAAGAGTGTAGGTCATCAATGAGACCTTCACTTGTCTTACTTTACTTAATTAAAGTTTGTTCAACGGTCATATCACTCCAAATGCCACGTCACAGTTTCTCCCTCCTACCAATGTGAACCATCCTCACGTCGCGCCGTAAAACGCTTGTATTCTGCAGATGGCATTGTAGTTCATTTAAAAATGAATGCACTTGGCACACAGATTGTGGCCACTGCACTAGTGTGAAAGAAAGGGAGCGTTTCATATATAGTTTGAAGGTTGTGATTTGTTCTGTTGTAAAAAAATGCGTAAATAAAGCACCATTTTAAAACGCACAACACAGTGCTTAGCTGTGGAGCTAACAGTCGAAGCTTAGTTTTGAAATTTTCTTGCACACATTTCATAAAAGAAGCATTCTTCTGTAAATATTGAACAAGATCTCCTCTAATTGCTATATCATTATTGGCGATAGAGCCATTGGTTGAATCATTATTTTGGCCAAGGTTTTAATAAACCAACACATGACTTCGTACGAGTACGTATGAGTACGTAAGAATGATTTTTTCACCAAGGTTAGTTCAGGTTAGCGCATATGTGCATTGAAAAAATCAGTCAATTAGTAAATGGGAAGGCATCAGTAAATAAAATCCTCCGAGCCTATAAGAATATTTAACAGAAAAGGATCATCGGGGCAAGAATATCTCTTGCTTTAAGAGACAGGGTGCCAAATGCAGTGCATCCAGGACAAATGCCACCAGACAATCATCTTGGTTTAAAGATTTATTCTTCTAGAGAAGACCCCGGCTAACATAATCATTTGGAGGAGCATTAATAAGCGGCCGGTAAGTAACAGACGTTAGTTCATATATGGTATTTCTTGTGAGAGCTTCCATACATCCATTCCAGTCGCAGAGGTCAGAAATGTCTTTGCTTTTTCCTTAGAGCCACACTGATAGAATCAGAGTTGGGGTAAATATTTCTTTGAAAACTTTTATCGTATAAAAGCGTCAAGAATGCAAATTTGAATTCTTGGAGGAATTTAGATTTGAATTCGACCTACCAATTTTTATGTTTTTTGAAAAAGTCGGGGTAGGATTAAAGCCAAAATACGTGAGAAATAACTCAAAGAGGGTAAATATAAAAATTCGGATGCTTTGGAGAATTTAAAATTAATATTATTGCCAAAGTCAGTTAAGAATTACTCGAACTGTCAAAAAATGCCAATTAAAAGTTTCTAGGCAAATTCAGGTTAGGTTTAGGGTCAAAATTCGTTAAGAATTTATATAAAGTATCTAAAAATGCAAGCATGGTGTTTTTCAAGAAATTGCAATAGAATTGGGGCTAAAATGAAAAATTGACTCATTATATCAAAAATATGATAACTTTGACATTTTTTGAAAAAGTCAGGCTAAGATTAAGGCCAAGATACGTAAAGAATGACTCAAGGTGTGTAAAAATACCAAATTGGATATTTCGAAAAAATTCAAATAAAACTTAAAGCCAGAATCAATTAAAAATTTCTAAAAGCGTCCAAAATGCAGAATAAAACTTTCTGACCGAATTCAGGTGAGCATTAAGATCTAAAAGTTACAGAGATTTTCTAAAAATGCAAAGTTTAAGTCTTTGGAGAAATTCAGATTAGAGTTAATACTAAAATTGTTTGAAAATAACTAATTTTACCTAAAAATAACAATTTTGTTGTTATTTGAAAAAATCAGGCCAGGATTAAGGCCCAATTACGTGAAAAATTATTCAAAGAGGGTAAATATAGAGACGTGAAAGCTATGGAAAAACTCAAACTAAGATTATGGCCAAAATCAATTAAAACTTACTACTAAAAGCATAAAAAAATTCAAATTTCAAGTCTTGGAGAAATGTAGATTAGAATTAGAACTAAAATGTTTCGAAGAAAACTCATTTTACCCAAAAATAACAATTTTTATATTTTTTTAAAAAGTTGGGCCAGGATTAAGGCCAAGCAAAACACGTGAGAAATGACTCAAGGAGAGTAAATATAAAAATTCGGATGCTTTGGAGAAATTCAAATTAATATTATTGCCAAAATCAGTTCTCGAATTCTCAAAAAATGCCAATTAAAAGTTTCTAAGCAACTTCAGGTTAGGATTAGGGTCAAAATTGTTTAAGAAATTACACAAAGTGTCTAAAGACGCAAAATTTGGTGTTTTTCAAAAAATTTATAATAGAATTGGGCTAAAATTGTTTAAATGTGATTTTATCAAAATAATTATAACTTTGACATTTTTTGAAAAAGTCAGGCTAGGATTAAGGCCAAAATAAGTAACGAATGACTCAAGGTGTGTAAAAATACCAAACTGGATATTTCGAAAAAAATCATATAAAACTTAAAGCCAGAATCAACAAAAAATTCCTAAAAGCGTGAAAAATGCAGAATAAAAGTTTCTGACCGAATTCAGGTTAGCATTAGGATCTAAAAATTACACAGAACGTCAAAAAATTCAAATTTTAAGTCTTTGGAGAAATTCAGATTATTATTAGTAAATAGGAGCAGGTTTACGGGTATAGGACTAAATAAAACCTCTCTTTTCTCTCTTTTAAAATAATTGCCGACGTTTCGATTGTCTATTGCAATATTCTTCGGGGCTTTTTTTTAAGTTGAAAACATAATTATGTCACCAGAGTTTAATGCACCAGTACACATAGTGGATAATTGAAATGAAACCAAAACCTGCTCCCATTCATTGACAACAAGGACGTTAACCACACACAATGATTATAATTAGCACTAAAATTCTTTAAAAAAAAACTCATTTTACCTAAAAATAACAATTTCAGTGTTTGTTTGTTTGTGGAAGTGCGGCTAGGGTTAAGGCCAAATTACAAGAAAAATTGCTTAAAGTGCGTAATAATACTAATACAGAATTTAAATTAACATTATTTCAACAAAATTACTATTAAGTTAAAAATTAGAAGAAGAAAAGTGGAAAAAGTAAAAAGAATAAATTTAAAATATTTCTAGTTTTGTGCCAAATTTTTCTTATTACAATATTTATTACAATTGAGTGTATATTCCAATTGGTCAATCCTTACAAAAAAATGATTTTTTGGCAAAATTCTCTCAAAAGAATAAAAACCTAATAAAAATTCCAATTCAGATCGAAGAAAAAAAATAAAAGAAGAAAACATTTGTACAAAACATGACAACGAATATTTGAAAAATGAATAAAACAGTAAGATAGAAACACTTGATTAAATAAAAATTACGACAAGAAAGAAAACACAAAATGTTTATAGTAGAAGAGAACGCAAATAATTGCAAACAGCAGTAAATTGCGTGTTGGTATTTTATTGGTGACTTAGAGGAAAAACAAATAACTAAACTGCCGGAATCTTTAATCCAGAACTACCAAAGTAAACAGGAGAGACAATAATGGCAATAGAAAACTCAGTAAACAAAAAGCAAGTTGTCAAAAAGATAAACTAGAAAAAAACCATAAATTAAACTCCATAAATTTAAAATATTTCTAGTTTTGTGGTAAAACGAAAATATTTTATATATTTAAACACATGTTTCTTTTTCTGAAACACCCTGGTGCTTTCCAAAAAGCGGGATTAAACATGGTGAATGCGCCAGGATTTCTAAAACTTTGCCTTCCAATAGATGGCGCTGTATTGTGGATAATCGACAACCTATTGATCAGAGAAACAACTCTTCTTGTTGTTACATATGTAGAGGAGATCATTTGGCCAAATGGTTCCCTCGGGCTATTAAAGGGCCCCAAGCTGGATAAAGAAAAATATTTGAAGATTTGGAAGCGATTGCACACTCCACCACAAAAACCATAAATGAAACTCAATAAAAATAGAATTTAGATCAATGAAAACAAATAGGTATATGAGAAGAAAACAAAATGCAGAAAACGTAACAAAGAATAATAATAGAAAAAAATATTATACAACAATATCCACTGAAAACCTTTTCTAGAACAGAGAAAATGTTAAGTTTTATTCAAAAAAAAGTTTTGTTTTGATGATTTGATATTTTAGTTCTCTTCTAACTGAGGGAATGGTAATGTAAATTCAAGACATTATTTGTTTAAAAATAATCAAAACGGGTAGCGGGAGAACTGGGAAAATTCCCAATAGTTTGCCTGGAAAAGGAAAGAGCCTACTGCAAACAATGTAACATTTACCACTTTATACTTATTACTGAATAGTATGGTTCATTTATATGGCACTTTTTGGTAATGGATTATATCCGTTACAGACGAGGATATCCGCTTGGCCTCAGAAGACTTCGGCAGGAATCAAGAAAAAAGAGTAGCAACTTTATTCAATATTAAGTATGTATCTTGCAAGGGTTTTTTTTGTACTTCCATGGCTACCTCAAACAATGCTGTTTGAGGTGTCTGGAGATGGAAGGATCTGATTGAAGAGAATGATGTCAGGTTAGTTACGTACTTTTACCATTACTTACGTACCCTTATTGGCAAGTTATCAGATACTGCTTTGAGGCCGTACCATAAGGAAATTGACTACTCGAATCTTAAGAAATAGGATATTTGCACTAGTTTGGTTTATGCTATCACCAATATCGGATTTTGGTCATCTGGAAAATGAAACAGGCGACGAGAAAATTTCAATCAGTCAATAAATACAAAATAAATATATTGTGATTAAGCACATCGTCCACATCGTGCAGGCGCCTCTCTTCAGTCAGTCTGTCTTTTTCTTCTCATCTCTTCCAGTCCTTCGCATGATGTGCATATCGGAAAGCAATGGTACATCCACAATTACGTTGACCACTTTTTTTATATTTATAAGGAATGTGCCAGAGAATCGAGTCTGATGAAGGGCACTAGCATGAGTTCAGTATTTGTTTTTTTTCCAATCTCGCTCGTAAAGATCTCAGAATTGTTTCTCGTCGAGTGGAGTCTGATCTGATAACCATTGATGCACTTTAAAGTACACTTTTAGCCAATGTTGACATGCAGCAGCTTCGGTGGGGCTGTTGAGGCAATATTGGAATTATATATGTACGACGAAGAGATGTATTACCGATATCTCAAATTGTTCACTTTTATCTAATTTTTTTGTCATACAGATTTATGTGAAATATCTTCCCTGCATTGACAATCTCTTCTTGACATTTTGAAATCTTTAGTGACTAGGAGCAAGCCATTGTTCTCTAAGACTTTGAGAAATTTCAGATTTCCTTGACCAAATAAAGCAGACGTTGTGTCACAACCATCACGTGCTGGTCTAGTATACGATCTGATACGGTTTTATCAGCGACAAATGGAGAAGTGTAAAGAATTTGCGACACCTTTTTTTGCTGTTTTCAAAGAGAAGACCTTCCTTAAATCAGGGCCACCCAGACCAATCAAAATCACCAAGAGGTCGATATCTTCCTCCACTTCTGTCACATATTCATTTGATGGAGACGACAACTGGTATATCAGCGTCCTTCACCACTTGTGTATCAATCAAATAACCTGAATAGTGTGCTGTACTTACTGACATTAGATTAGCGGTTTCTGTGAAAGGAGAATGCTCGTGGAACCAATTCAATAACTTAAGGGGTCGGAGTAGTCTCACTTTTGCCTAGCATCTGTACTGACAACCTGCTGTTCTAATGTTGCGAGTTGTTCTGAAGAGCTTTCTAAAAGTGTTCAATCTCTAAGCACACATTCTGCAGCGTTGTCATTGCTTGTGTCCATCTCCTGCAGTTACTCCACGGTCATTAGTGAGATCCTCATTTGTCTTAATCTATTTACTTAAAATTTGTTCAATGGTCATATCAGACCAAATGCCACGTCACAGTATCTCCCTCCTACGAATGGTGAACCATCCTCCTGTCGTAAAATGCTTGTACTCTTTAGATGGCATTGCAGTTTTCAAGGAATGCATGTCCTGATGGAGTTAAAAATTGCACACAGATTGTGGCCATTGGTGTGAAAGAAAGGGAGCGTTTTATATATAGTTTGGAGGTATATATCCCAGTTGCTGCTTCGTTCTGATGTATAACATAGTGCGTAGCAGTGAGCGAACAGTCGAACTTTAGTTTTGAATTTTCTTGCAAACATTTCACAATTTCCTTCATATCATTAAAAAGAAGCATTGTTCTGTAGATATCTCGCAAGATCTCCTCTAATTGCTCTATCATTATTGGCGATAGAGCAATTGATTGAATCATTATTTTGGCCAAAGTTTTATAAACCAACATATGAGCTCGTACCATCCTTGACCATCCTTGCTTAAGAATGTCCAAATATGGCTTTTTCCACAGGGTTCGGCGCATTATATGAAATTGGAAAATTCAGTCAATTAGTAAATGAAAAGACATCAGTGAAGCCTATAAGAATATTTGACAGAAAAGGATCGTCTGGTCAAGAATATCTCTTGCCTTAAGGGACACGGTGTGCGATACAGTCAATTCAGGGCAAATGTCGCCAGACAAGCATCTTGGTTTAAAGATTTTAGTCACCTAGAGAACACACCGGTTAACATAATCACTTGGAGGAGCATTGATAAACGGCCGGTAAGTAACAGACGTTAGTTCATATATGGTGTTTCTTGTGGGAGCTTCCATACATCCATTCCAGTCGGAGGGGACAGAAATGTTTTTGCTTTCTCTTTAGAAGCACAGAAGAGCACGCACTTATGGAATCACAATTTTAGTTGGTCTAAATATTTCTTTGAGAGCTTTTATCTTGAACTCTGCAAAAACTTTACGTTTTGCCTTTTCAAAATTCCTCAGTTTAACAGCTCCATAATTTTGGGCAAATATTTCCAGCCGAAGAATGAATTGACTGGAGACAACTGTATGTTAAAATGCAATACAAGAAATGCCACCTATGGCGAATAGTATTGAAAATAGCCAGTGCATCAAAAAAGTCAAAACAAATACTACTGTAAAAAAGAATTACATCGAAGAAAGCTTTACATCGACAGCTAAATTTCCAGAACAAAAAAGGAGGACAACTAATCAATCAATACAATCTAAAGTGTTTTTCGGGCTTGAAGCCGTGGTCCAATGGATTATTTTCCTGGCGTTACGTCCACAGCTGCTGCAAACATTATCAAAAGCGAGGGAGCAATGGGCGAAGTGATCTGCCCTGCTTCCCGACGTTGACTGATTCGATTGTGGTGAGTTCCGTGGTATTTATTTCCTCGCCGTTGCGGTGCAGTGGAGGGACTGGGGTGGGGGTACAGGTGGCGCGGGGTTTCGGCGCACTTGAAATATTTTTTGATAGTATGTCGTCGAACTCGCTTCCAATCTGCATTTAGAAATGTAATTTCCTCCTTTCTGTTGAAATTGTTATCGTGTTTAAAGATCTCAATGGCCTCTCCCGTTAGTCTCGGATAGAAACGCTGCGATTGATATAAGACATCTCCACCTCGTTGAAAAGGAGCGCATTCTCCGAAAGTCACGACAGTTTGAGATACATACATTCAAACTTATCTCTCTCAGCTTCTTCTGGTAGAAATTCATTGTCCACCTCTACTAATGCCATTTAAATTTAAAGCTTGATATCATTAAGTTTTTCTCATAAGGATTCTAACTTTTCAAATCTGGGTCTGATACACTTCAGAGAAATTGCTAATCATGATTTTTTGGCGATTTTGGTTCAAGAATTAATAGAATAAACAAAATAAAAAATTGAATTTGAAAACATTTATAATAACATTGATTATTTAGCGCGACGGCGGTTTCGGCGGGAGGGAGGAAACTACGTTTCTAAATGCAGACTAGAAGCTAATTCTATTACATACATACTTCAAGTGCTACGAAACCCCGCGCCACCACTACCTCTATCCCAGTTCCTCCACAGCAGCGCGACGACGGGGGAATAAATACCACGGAGCTCACCACAGTTGAATCAGTCAACGTCGGGAAACACGGGAGATCACTTCGCCCATTGCCTCATCGCCTTTCATAATATCTGCCACAGCTGTAGACGAAACGTCAGGAAGAAATTCCATTGGACCACGGCTTCAAAGCCCGGAAGTAGATTGTACTTCGACCGACCGTGAAAGCCTTCACAGTCTTATAATCAATCAGTGTTCCCTCTAGGTTTGGATAGGTATTTGCGCCTTAATGGAAATGGTCACGTGTGGTCATCATAAAAATCCAAGTTGATGACACAGCTGCAATTTATTCTAGCTCCGATCGGTAAAATCGAGGATAACCTGCGAGGTACAGCGCCATATGGGCTGCTTCTCGAACTGAGAGCCATCTGTCATGCAGTATTAGATCCAGTACGGTGGTGGATGTCGCCTGCTCCTGCTCAACATTTCACCGGTACTCCGTACATTTCCGGTTTTAAGCCGCTAAATCACGGTCTCCAATTTGTCGTCCAGCCAAAGCTGTACTGATGAGGGGTAGATCCGAAACTAGTATGCAGATGGGTTTATCGACCAATTGGTGACCACCAGCTCTTTTCACTTGGTTCTGGTTCCGATAACTAGCGAAGTGCAGAGCAATATGGGATGCTTCTCGAGACGAGAGCCATCTGTCATGCAGTATTAGATCTCATACGCTGGTGCATGTCGTCTGTTTCGGCTCTGTACAACATCTCACCCGTCCTCCGTACATTTTTGGCTTTAAGCCGCGAACTCACGGTCTCCAATTTGTCGACCAGCCAAAGCTCTACTGATGGGAAACTAGTATGCAGATGAGTTAATCGACAAATTGGTGACCACCTACTCTTTACTCTTCAAGTAGACTTTGATCCAGATGAGCGAGGACCCGGATCAGACAGTGAACTATCGGTGTAAAATGATAAAGACCTTATTCCCAGAGATGTGAAGAGTGTGATTCCAACGATAAAGATTATCTAGAGGTAAACAGCTTAATGACGTAGAAGAAGACATTAGTACCAACACTTACAGAGGTATCACCGGGGGTAAGTTCGCTTGCAAATCATGAAATAGTTTAATAATTAAAAATCAAAAGATTGAATTTGAATGAATGTATCGAAGTTGACGAAACGAGAAATTCTCCTCATGAACTCTCCTGTGTGCCCCAATTATTTAAATTTAATTTTGTAAATTAATTCAGGAAATCTTGATATTATCTAATAAATTGAGGAAAGAAAAGAGGCCATAGGGGAAAGATTTTGGACATAATAAAGACAATCGTCGAACTTTTGCATGAAGAATTCTTAGCTTCAACACAGCTCTGAACGAATAATTAATAAACTCGGCTGGGTGTCTCAACTATTGAAATTTAAATTTATAAATTAATTCAGGAGATTTTGATGTTAATTAACAACTTGAGGGACAAATTGGACTATAGGAGAAAGAATTTTGGCATGATAGACATTCTTCGAACAATTTTCAGGGATGATAAGTGCCAATCCAACAAATGGAAACAGAAAGTTGAATATGAACTTGAAGCCGTCTAGCTTCAAACAATATTGTTGGATCACCACGCTGAACTGAAAATTGATAAATTAATTCAGGAACGTGTAAAATTAATTAACAAATTAAGATTTTTGATTTGGTGATTTTTGTCCAGTATAGATAACTTGATTTTTTTTATTTATCTCATCACATTATTTTAAATGTTCAGATGTATATAACTATTCACAACACAATAAAGGAAATGAAAACAAATTTAGTATTGACGTGATGGGTATTAGCGAAATGAGATGGCGAGGAAATAGGGAATATGAGATCATGTAATGTATTATACTGGAAACGAAGAGAAACACTACCTACGGGGAGTTGGATTTATCATGAGGAAGGAGTTGAAACCTTCCATTATTAGCTGCCTGACATACTCTGACAGGGTTATTTTGCTAAAGCTCAGGGGCAAACCTTTTAACATAAATCCTATTCAAATATATGCCCCGACAGCGGACAAAAATGAAGAGGAAATAGAAGGCTTCTATTCTCAAATAAAAGAATTACTTAAAAATATGGCAATGTGAGACTTCAATGCTAAGGTAGGACATGGAAAGGAGGACGAAGTAGTGGGTAACTTTGGTCTGGAATGGAGGAACGAAAAAGGAGTAGACTGTAATAACAAATATATTGTTCAAACTACCACCAAGACGCTTGTACACTTGGAAAGCACCAGCGGACAAACCGGATAATATCGTAAAGAAGCAAATAAGCAACAAGGAAGCAAATCCTAATTAATCAGAGATTTCGAAACAACATAATCTCGGTCAAATCTTACCCAGGAACAGATGTTCCATCTGATCACACTTCCATAGTCTGGGTACTGAGAGCTAAACCACGAAAGAAAAAACCGCACAAGAAAAAAATATGATGTCGACAAACTGCAGGATAAGAAATTACAACATGCAGTGGAAAGGACGGTAAGTGAAGAATTACGAAAGACAACACTAGAGGAAGCTCAGATGGAATATACGTGGACAGCTGTCAAAAAATCGGAGACCCAGGCTTGTGAGCAATTCCTGACCTCTAATAAAAACCAACAAAAGAACGACGAAATGTTAGAGATGATGGAAAACAGACGAAAGGTGATAACTGCCAACCTCATAGCTTATCGACAAATTCATAGTGCCATTAAACAAAAACTCAGAGAAGCTAAAGAAAGATGGATGAGCGAGAAATGTCACGAGATTGAGGAACTTATTTGTAAGCATGATGCGTGTAATATATAAAAAAAGATCAAAGAGTCACAGGCAGACACAAAAAAGAACAATAAAAAGCTTTATGCATGAACAAGGCAAGCTTGTCTATGAAGTAAATGAAAAACTGAAAACAACGCAGAAATACATACTTGAACTGTTCAAAGATCATCGGTGACGTCATCACGCTTATACAGATGACATAAGAAATAAAAAGAAGTCAAGAAAATCAAACAGAATGCGCAACTGAAATTAAAAATCGACGGGTCTCAGGATTTTTCTCTCCAGTCTCTGACTTACGAAATAAAGAATTTATTCTTTTCATTTCCACTATACTGTATATAATATATACTTTACCTCTTGGGGAATTAATTGCTTTAAGTTTCATTTGCAAATTATTGTTGAAAACATCTAAACCTGGACAGAAACACCACCTGAGCAATAACCGTATTGATAAAATTTGCAGATTGAAAACATAATGCAAAGAAAATTATCAAAAGGTGTGAAGTTTTGATAGGAACAGCCCAAATACTTGAAATCAGCGCATCCGATGATAGCAGTGACCATGTTTTTTCCCTTTTTCTAGCAATGAGATACCCAAATGGATGCCAAACTGGGAAGAAGTGACCGGTTAGTCTCAAATGATCGCAAACCGTAGAGTGTCCTAGTCAGACTTCAACACAAGTATGGAAGCTTATGGCAAAAAAAAATTTATCCCGTTTTAGGATAATTAGTTCTGAGGCCAGTGACGATGACCTTTTCGATGTTCTGTCGAACTTTTTGAATCTGCTATATAAAAGTGTTAAAACTTGTATTCAATGTGGGCTGACAGGGTATTGTTCAACGTTTAAAGCCATGTTGCCATAATTTTATCAAATTTCGTGATTTTTGGCCCACTTTGCTCAAATCTTTTAAAAAAATGCCAATTCTTGTGATCTTCTTCTTAAATGTTAATAACTTTTTCGTGTTCTTTTTCAATTTGTTTTTAAATTTACCCTCGATACTCCTCAGCAGTAATATTTCCGACTTTTTTTTTATTTTTATTCTCCTTTTCCTTGATGGTTTGTCTGGTTTTATTTTTTTTTCTTAGGAATACCTTCCACTAGAAATGTGGTCTCGTGTTCTTTATCTGATATAACTTGGACCCTCTTGAACAGTGGGCATTGTGTTGGGTTGGGTTTTTGTCTCGTACTGCTACAATCACAATAATGCTTTTGGCCTCCTTGTCGCCCTTCTTCTTTTTAAGAGCTTCTATCCTCTTCGCAGCCTGATTTTTAAAAACTTTGTGTTCAAAAGCTACTATTTCTTAAATATATTCGGGTACTTTTTGAATTTGATATTCCTGTTATAAATGTTTTTCTACAACAATAACTGTAGTGAATGGCGGCTCTTTTCCAGACCTCCTCTACTGGAACAACCTGTCTTCGTTCTGCTTTGACGTCACTTTTTCTTCTTTAGAAATCGTTTTTTAATTATTTGGTAGGAACACCTTTCTCGGCTATAATGATCTCTTGCCCATGGACTTTCTCAGGAGCGTATTGTAAAATACCAAAACAAAATTTATTGTTGATTGATTCCAAATGAGTCTCCAAAAAGTGAGAAATTCCGAAATCTAAGTCTTTCAGCTGTAGGACATTCGCTCAGGATGTGCTCTACAGGCTCATCATCCTATGCTTTCGTGACAGAAAAGAGAGGTGAGACAGTGTAAGTTTTTACAAATTATCTGGTGGTAAAAAAATTGAAAATGAAGACAACAATCACTACTAGGAGATCACAAATATGAGGATCTTCATTTTCCTGCTATAGCAAACTGAACAAAAAAACTCTTGTGATAAAGACGATGAGGTTAGAAAGGATGTGTTTCTTCAAGTGCTGCTGGTAAAACAATGAAGAAAATAATTGCTGCCAGGATATCACAAAGGTGTCAATCTTCCTCACTTTTCCTGCTATAGAAAACTGAACAAAAAACTCTTATGGGAGGAGAGAAGAGGTAAAAGAGGTTGTGTTAAAAATTAGTTTGTTGGTTAAAAATGTCTATCTCACCCATCTTCCACCATCTGGATTATTGCCCTCTTCGATACCTCTGTTGCGATATCCAACACCGTTTCAGCTCCTATGAAGGTCGCACTCACCGCTTTCCTTGCAAGAGAATCGCCGATCTCATTGCTCTCAAAGTCTTTGTGATTTGGAATCCAGACTGAGGTTAGCGTATTATGTTCCCTAATGTGGTTCGGTATGCTTCGAACTCCCCAGACAGTTCTCGAAGAGATCCTGCTGGAGACAAGTGCTTTGAGTGCCGCTTGACTGTCCGAATATATTTTGATATTTTTGTCTGTCCTGTTGTGATTACTTATCGACCTGGTAGGTATTTAAATGGGATGGAGCTCCGCCTGAAATATTGTTGCGTGCTTTCCCAGATTCTCCCGGAGTTCGTAGCTCTGCTCAACCCCATACACCCCAGCTTCCACTCCTTTCTGGCCATTTCTTGCTGCCTTTCTGGCTGTTTTCGGGCCATCCACGTACCAGCGGTGATGCCCATCAAGTAGCCTTAGTTTATTGTGGTTTTCCTCCTCCTTTGTAGGGAGTGTTTATGTCGATCATGCCCGAAGGCATACCCAGCAAAGCATGGCCGCTTAATTCAGCCTGCAGTGAGTTTGGTTTCAATGTAATCTAACCCCCCCCCTGCTGTGTTGTGGAGTCTTTATTTACTTCTCTTGGTTTCCCCCCCCCCCAATGTTGGAGTGGTGCCAAACGCCCTGCTGATGGCCAGGCTTGACTCTGCAAGTTACTCAGTTTGCACCTCCCACTTCTTTGTCCGTCCTTGGGATGCCAGACAATGGCTCCATACGTGATCAAACAATAATACGGAAGGTCTAGTAATATCAGTAGATGAAATTAAACATGCCATTAAATGCGGTAAAACTAGAAAATCTACTGGTTTCGACCATATACCATCATAAGTGCTTAAGATCATGGATACGCATAGAGCTTCACGAGACCGAGACCGAGACTTACATACTCTCGGTCTCGGTCTCGGTCTTGAATTTATAATTAAGTCTCGGTCTCGGTCTCGGTCTTGTGCATCGAGACCGAGACCGAGACTCGCGTAATCTCGGTCTTGATCTCGTAGTAGCAACTCGAGTCTCGGTCTCGGTCTCGGTCTCGAAAAAAAAGGTAATATCTCCATTGTTCTTTTTTTTTGACATGTGTAAACTTGTAGTAAGCACGAATAAATTGGTTTGTTTGCTTGTTTATATTATTGCATATTTAGAATCGCCTCGACAAGAGCTTTTAAAAAAACAAAAACAAATTTTTAAATGTTTTTTATTTTTATTTTTTATTTTTAAAATGGTGACTAAACTACTACATGCAGTTGAAAATTAGGTGCGCCACTGAATGCCACGTCACAAAAACTACTGGAAAGCATTCTTACTTTTCATGAAACTCAAAAGACAAACAAGTTTTCAAAATGTCAAATCTACGAAATCACCCTTTATCTCAAAAACCAAATGGTTATGGGAAATTCTTTTGGCGCCATTTTTAATTTCACCAGAAATTAGCACACTGCCGCGAAAACCTCAATCCTTTACATTTAAAAGTAAAACAGGATCCCATTTAGAAGTTCCAACAATGGGATACCCTGTAAATTCTCGGGTCCGGTTTTCAAGCGAAATTTCCTGGATGTGATTGAAGTAGTGTAGAATCTGAAATTTTAACAGTATGTGCCCTCGATCAGAAGCATTATTTGTGCCAAGTTTGGTGTAAATCTGATCAGAATAAATACCCAGTCAATCAGTTTTTATCAAATTTTTCTAGAGGGTAGTGTCCTTTAAAATGGACATCAGAATCTGAAATTTTAACAGTGTATGCTACGGTTCAAGAGCATTATTTGCGAAAAGTTTAGTGTAAATCTGATCAGAATAAATACCCAGGCAATCGGTTTTTATAAAATTATTCTTGAGGGTAGTGTCCTTTACAACGGACATCCGAGTCTGAAATTTTAACAGTATATGCCCCGGGCGAGAAGAATCATTTGTACCAAGTTTAGTGTAAATCTGATCGGTATCGGTTTTTATAAAATTTTTCTAGAGGGTAGTCTCCTTTAGAATGGACATCCGAATCTGAACTTTGAACAGTGTATGCTTCTGTTCAGGAGCATTATTTGTGCCAAATTTGGGGTAAATCTGATTAGAATAAATACCCAGTCAAACGATTTTTATCAGATTTGTCTAGAGGGTAGTGTCCTTTTGTCCTTTAGAATAGACATCCGAATATGAAAATTTTAAATTATATGCTCCGGTTCAGGAGCAATATTTGTGCCAAGTTTGGTGCAAATCTGATTAGAATAAATACCCAGTCAATCGGTTTTTATCAAATTTTTCTAGAGGGTAGTGTCCTAGAATGGACATCCGAAACTGAAATTTTAACAGTGTATGCTCCAGGTCAGGAGCATCATTTGTGCCAAGTTTGGTGTAAACCTGACTAGAATAAATACCCAGTTAATCGGTTTTTTTCTAGTCAATAAATTAGACTCTTCCCTAATATCTTGCAAACGAATGATGTTGTTCGAGACCGAGACTCTCGAGAGTCTCGATTGGCAGTACCGGTCTCAGTCTCGGTTTCGCAGATCGAGACCGAGATCGAGACCAATACAGTCTCGGCCTCGGTCTCGAAGTCGATATTAAAGTCTCGGTCTCGGTCTCGTACGAGACCGAGACCGAGACCGAGACGATTTTGTGGTGACTACCGCACCATCAGTCTTATGTCACACGTGTTAAAAACCTTTTTCAGGGTAATTCTTGCCCGCCTGTATAATAAATGCGAAGAACATAGGGGCGAGGCGAAGTTCGGGTTTCGCAACAGCATCGGTACTCGAGAGGCCATACAAGTTTTTTCGAAGAGACGGTTTATTCTCACATGAAAGTCAATGACAAAATAAAAGCGAAATAAAAGCACTGCTGGACGTGGTGTGGTCATATATTATAAAAGAGACAAAAAAGAAAAAAAAAAGATCAAACAAATTCAACAAACTCAACAATACGCTAAGGCTGGTGTGTAGGTAGTGTGATGGCCAAGAGCCCCTTAAAGCGAACACTTGCGGTCACCAACATATTAAGATTGTGAAGTGGCTCAGATAAAGCTCGGCTATAGGAGTGGGTGCGCCACCTGTTGCTCACAGGCTCAACAGGACGCCTTCCAGGTGGAAGGGAAACCTTGGTAAATTTGGGGCCACCGCAAGAGTTCACTCCAATATAAATTAAACGTAGCAAAGTCGTTGGCCAAATAAGAGTAATCAGTTACACATTCAAAAGATCTTACCACTAATTTACATATATTGTCGGGGGGGAGAACTTATGGGGTTACAACAGTCCACTGTCCTGTCAGTCTAGGGATGTAGGTTAGCGTGACTTGGTGACAGTAGTCTGTAGTGGACTCGATAGCTATGGTGAAGTTCGCTATACGCAGTTCAAGCCCCTATCTAGCAGCGCCAAGGTACTGCCTTTATACGCAGTTCAAGCCCCTACCTAGCACCTAGGGATACAATGAACTCTAATATTCGAAAACCAAGAGAATAGCAAGAAAAAGGTGAAATACTAGTAATGAAATCGCTGAAGGCACATGGCTGGAAGACTTACCTCCGAGGAGGACACAAACCACCACTAAAATTTCTCTGAAGTGGGTCGTCCCACACCAAACTGGAACTCCGCCGTCGGCGCTCAAACACTCGCAATCCAATAAGCTAAAGTACGAAATAAAACTACTAGAAATGGATCCAAAAACACGCCATAAAAAATGCTTACCGGCAAGGTATTTCTCAAGTGAGGTTGGTCGTCAAAATCCCGTGACGAAACGGTAATTTCGGCCACGCAAAACAGCACTAAAGGTGGCCCGAAATTTTACACCAAGAAAAGCCGAAAAATCCTCAGGATGCCTGAGATAAATCGCAAATTCGGAGTTTTCTTTTTCCACGACCAACCTTCACGCCGGCAGCAAATTCCAAGACAGAAAATGAAAGACAATGACGGAAGCCAAGTGAAAAGTCAAAAAGTCACTCTCAACAGTGTCAACACTGTCAGACGTCAACCGAACAAAGAGAAGCTAAAAGTAGACAACGTAAATAAATCCAAAATTATTAACTGCAAGATGAAAACTATCCAGTAAGGAAAATAGCAAAAAGATCCAGATGGCAAAGACATTGAGTGTAATGAGGCCAAGGAGCAATTAAAAAGGTAACTTTATTCATAAAATTCCAATGGAGAAACCAAACTGTTACAACTCCCCCTTTCCAAAAATATAGGGTAATTTATCAAAGTAAATTAGCCGACGAATTAAAGAGAGACAACGAGATGTCCTCAAATCAAAACACAAATGCACTTCACTGTAGACAGGACCCCCCCCAAGAGCGGTAGTAAAGATAACGTGCACCGTCAAGGTCACAATCAGGTAGGTAAGAGAAGTCAAATCTAGGCAAGGAAAAAAAAAAAGAGGCAATGTCACATTGGGTCACTCGAAGAGTGCGAACCAAAGCCCAACACTGACATGCAAAGAAAGGGAAAGGAAAAAAAAACTGCACTCTCTTTGGGTCACTCGAGTAAGTGCGGTACAAAGCCCAAAGCAGAAGTGCATTACTTCACCTTAACTAGATCACCGAAGTGCGCAACTAAAGTCTAGTGCAGGCTGACAAGAAAAAAAAACTTAATGACAAATACAAAGGCAAAGAGTCAGCAAGCTAGAGAAAAAGCAGAAGTAGGCTTTCACCTCACTTCCAAAGACACAAATATGAAAATTCCACCGAAATGAAACCAAGGTAGGATATCATCAGAGATAAATTCAAAAGTTGAAGCCGGAAAGTAGACTCTAAAAGTCACAAGTCACGAAATTCTGGAAGACATTCAAGTACAGCTCGATTAGTCACAACTCAGACGTACACGAAAAGTTACACGAAAAGATACACCAAATCGGTACGGTAGTTCTGCAAATGCTACACCTTCTCTGTTCGGACCTGCAGACGATCTAATCGATAAATCCTCCTAAGAGACGAGAAAGAAAATATTCCCTTGATCGAATAAAGAAAGTCCTTCTTCCAAAACAAATCAGAAGCAAAATCCACGGTTAAGTGAGCAGCAACTCAACCTAAAAAAAAACTAAGTTTCGAAAAACCAAATATTGCATAGGACACCCAGTGCCTCTACCACAAAATCAGAACACTAAAAACCAAAAGTTTCGCCAAGAGTCCTACTAGAAAAGAAAAATCCCCGCTGGGTTTCCAACAAAATTCAGGGCAAACAAAATACATAATAATTTTCACCAAATGTCACACTGACCGTGACCAAACTTGCCATAACCAAATGCTTCCAAAAACTAAAAGTCAAATCGGGTAATAGTCATGTCAAAAAAAAGGTAAGTCAAAATTTCATGGTCAAAATAGTCGAAAGCGTAGGTAGGTACGACACCAAAAATATTCACTAAATAACAACCTT
Organism: Taphrorychus bicolor; assembly: GCA_951812265.1. Classification (NCBI taxonomy): domain Eukaryota; kingdom Metazoa; phylum Arthropoda; class Insecta; order Coleoptera; family Curculionidae; genus Taphrorychus; species Taphrorychus bicolor. The sequence goes on from OX638299.1 coordinate 6,370,244, forward strand.
AAAAACTTAAAACTAAAATGACCAAACCTAATAAATTTACAAAACACAAAACAGTAATAATCAAGTGCAGCAGCCGTAATAGAGAAAAGACAAAATTAAATAGTAAACTGTGAGGTAATCAGTAATCTAAAATAGACCTCAAAAATCTTAACTAACTTACTACCAACCGCACTCAATTCGAAAATGGCGACAATTTGAAACAATTTTTGTTTCATATTTGACAGATGTTGATCAAATGATATCACTAGGATATTAAATTTGTGATATTAGTACAACCGTCTCAAATTATCGCAGACAGTGTGACAGATCTTGATCACACCGGATTCCGGAGAAATGTACTGTCACAGAATCTTAAATGAAAGTTACCCACCACAAAACCCTTAGTATCGCAATTACAATAAAAGATGAAAGGGTGTAATTAAACGATACCACCAAATATTACTGTTCTAAATTCACTATAGTAACGAAACAAAAAAAAACCAGTGACGGCATAATCAACACGGAAAAATTTCTTGATTGGCTGTTAACTAGTATAATGCTCACTGGTTGTCGGACAATTTACTTGTGGAGCCGCGGCGGCAATTTACCGGCTTGAGGTCTTGAACGTGCCAGATCCCCTTGGATCTATTAAGTTCATCCTGCAACTCATAGGTGTTACTGCCAGTTTTTCGTTTAATTTTAAATGGACCCACAAATTCCGGTGACAACTTTGCGCTATAATAATTAGCCCCATCCGAGATACTTTTATTCTTTCGCCAAACCTCCTGACCAATTACAAAGGATAAAGGACGCCTACGCAAATTATAATGATGTCGATTCCTATCCCTAGCAGCTTCGATTTTCTTTAAAACTTTGTTATAGAGTTCCTGAAAGCCAACATTTCTTGAACGTACGTAACTTTGGGGTTCGGTCTCAGCACTTGGAACTCCTTCGGCGTATTCCTGACCAAATAATTTGTGTTCACGGCCAAAATTAAGAAAATAAGGACTATAACCTGTAGTCTCATGACGCGAGGTACGAATAGCACAAGTTGCAGCAGCTAGATTTTCATCCCAAGTACGATGGTCATTCTGGTTCACATAAGTTTTAAGCATTGTTTTAAGAACTCTGTTCACGCGTTCAGTATGGTCTGCACGAGGATAGTAAGACGCGGTAAAGAAGAGTTTTACTTTGTATTTACTACAGAGAGCCTGAAATTCCCGAGACTTCATCTGTGAGCCATTATCGCATGTCAAAAATTGAGGAGCCCCATAGACCAAAAAGATGTTCTGTTCCACAAGTTTTACCAGAGATTTAGAAGTTGCAGAGCGACAAGGAAATGTGACCACATATTTAGTAAAGTAATCAGTAACGACCAATATATAAGTATTGCCACTTTTGGATCGGGGTAAAGGACCTACATAATCCAAACTGATGGATTGCCAAGGCTGTGTTATCTTTGGCCGGTTACCCATTAGGCCAGCGGGAGGTTTTTGTTCTACCTTGTTTTGAGCGCATTTGGAGCAAGATTTGACATATCGTATTATATCGGCTCTCATTTTCGGCCAATAATAATGATCGGCAACCTTCCAATAAGTTTTGAAAATACCGACATGACCTGACGCTGGAATATCATGACAACGATTGAGAATGTCTTTTCGCAGATTTTTGGGAATTACCAGCTTCCAACAATTATTGGCAACATCGGGAAAGGTAGGACTGAATGTTTTAACGTACTTAAAGAGACGATTATTTTCCACACGCCAGCAAGGATATTTTTCGGGTCGTAGGTCAAGATTTTGGATCATCTTTAAATACCACCCATCCGAAATAGTAGTCCAGGAGTCATCCGTCAAATTGACAGTCATAACAGGTTCCATGGCGGGTACTGATCTCGAAAGAAAATCGGGTACTATATGGTCTTTACCCTTCCTGTGGACTAGTTGGAAATCATATGGCTGAAGACGTAGAGCCCATCGAGCAAGTCTACCCTGAGGATCTTTTAAATTATGTAACCACAACAAGGAATGGTGGTCGGTGATTACTTTGAAGTGGACGCCTTCAAGATAATGCCGCAATTTCTCTACACTCCAAATCACAGCTAGGCACTCCTTCTCTGTCACGGTCAGCTTCATTTCCTGTTTAGTTAAAGATCGAGAGAGATAACAAATGACCTTTTCACCATCAGAAAACTGTTGTGTTAGGACAGCCCCCAAGCCATAGTTTGAAGCGTCTGTCTGTAACGTAAACTGGCGACTAAAATCAGGACACGACAAAACAGGGGCAGTAACAAGGGCCTCTTTGATGATGTTAAAAGAACGCTGACATTCATCAGTCCAATTCCAACGTACATTCTTCTTGGTGAGATGGGTTAAAGGTGCCAAAACAGACGAGAAATCCTTAACAAAACGCCTATACCAGGAGGCGGTCCCTATAAACCTTCGAATCTCAGTAACATTTTTAGGTGGTAAAATATTCAGGATAGCCTGGACTTTGTCTGGGTCAGGTCGTAAACCTCGTTCGTCAACTACATACCCCAGGTATTTTAATTCAGGTCGGCAAAAGCAACATTTATCTTCACGGACAACCAGACCAGCATCTTTTAATCGATCGAAGACAAAGCCAAGAATTTCAAGATGTTCAGGAAATGTTTTAGAAATGATGACTATATCGTCCAAGTATACCATGACATGGTTCTCGAGGTCAACTCCCAAGACGCGGTCAATAACTCGCTGCCAAGTTGCAGGAGCGTTAGTTAAGCCAAAGGGCATTCGCTTAAATTGATATAAAGCACGACCAGGAACGGTAAAGGCTGTGAGCTCACGGGAAGTTTCGCTAAGAGGGATTTGCCAAAAAGCAGATTTAATGTCCAAAGAGCTAATATATCGGGCATCTCTCAGTCGATCCAAAATAGAAGAAATGTATGGAATGGGATAAGAGTCCTTTTTAGTAACAGCGTTAAGCTTACGAAAGTCAATACAAAATCGATAAGAGCCGTCTTTCTTTTTTGCCAAGCAAACCGGACTAGACCAAGGGCTTTTTGAAGGTTCAATAATACCAAGTTTAAGCATTTCATCAACTTCTGCGTCAATAATGCGTTGCTTAAAAGGAGAGGTTGGATAGTAACGTTGTTTTATTGGTTTAACGCCCGCCTCAATTTCTATAGAATGTTCTGCCACTCTACACAAACCCAATTCTTTACCCATTAGCTTAATTTTAGATGATATTAACTGATCCAGAGCCATTTTGTCACTTTCACATAAAGAAGTGGCACCAACTAAGCTGTTTGATATTAAACTGACAGGATTTTCAGTGAAGTGCCAAATGCGCTGGTTCATGTCTGGTATAGCAATCTGCATGGTTTTCCAAAAATCGATTCCCAAAATCAAAGTATGTGGAAAGGAAGCAATGTACCAAATATCAATGATTTTAGATTTATTCATTAATGTGACAGGGGCCTGAAAATAACCCTCACTATTAACTGATTGACCATTTGCAACAGTACACCGCACTGATTGTTTAATTAATTTCAGACCTAAACCATTCAAAATGCTAAAACCAGATGGGCCTACTATAGTTCTTGATGCGCCCGAATCTAGTAAACCAAGGATAATGTGCCCTAGAACAGAAACTTCCAAATAAGGTCGCTCGTCACCTTGAGCATGCGCAATGATATAATCTAAAATAATCTTATTATTTTTGGAACAGGATGGTTGGGGAAAATTGGTGGGATGCAAAGCAGAAAATTCAGAACAGTTGGCCGTCTGAGGTGGATAAGCGGGAGCAGTCGCACGGCCTAATGACTCTCCCGAGGGGGGTTTTCCAAAGACTTTTTTTGAATTGCCTCCCGCAGAACATTTTGGACAAGACTTTGTTGTCACATTGGGAGCTCCACAGCGAAAACAATGTATTTTCCTTGGACTGGGGCAATCTCTACTTCGGTGCCCACTCTTCTGGCAATTCCAACAAGAAATTGTACGAGGTGAATCACTGGCTTTGGGGTTAACAAGGTCAACAGAAACAGAATTGGACGAATTAGATGAAATGGGCAAGGGCTCATTGCCCAAATATGCAAAATCTGGCTCTACAAGGTTAGGGTTACGCCTGCGTGGTGGAGGCACATAATTGTCAGCTCGGTACTTTTTGGCTTCTAGTTTGAGGCATTCGTCTTCGAGCTCTTCTATGGAATTTACTTCAAGAAGCTGTGTGGTGTAAAAGGGGGCCAAATTTCTAATAAGAGTATCTAGCATCACCTCATCAGACATACCGCCATGACGTCGGAACAATGCGTTCATGCTGGCTAGATAGTCAATAATCCCTTCTGAAGGGTCCTGAGTTCTATCTAAGATTTCTCGGAACAATCTAGACCTATAATCTGGAGGTTCAAAATGTTTGGCTAACAATTGTGTTAGCGATTTCCAATCCTGAAACCGGGAACGGTTAGCACGGAACCAATTGAGAGCTTTTCCCGAAAACAAATCGATTGCGGATGCAAACAATTCATGTTCATTAAGGCCTCGAGCAATTCGCAATTCTGACACACGCTCAAGAAAGTTATGTACTGACATAGTCTTAGTATCCCCAGTAAAACGGATTCCCCATTTTTCTACACGTTGTGACTTATTCACAGCAGAATAAGACAAATTTGGATGTACAGGTAGGCTGTGAGTTGGCCTTCGCAAATTTGGATTTGGGGTCGAATGGTCGCGCGCATCACGTCGGTCAGAGGGTTCCCCTTCATAATCCGAATGCTCAGGTTCTAAAGCATTTTCGTCTAAATGGGTTTTGCTCAAAATGGCACTAAGACTAGGGTCGCTTAAAGAAATCTTTTCCAAGTCCTGCAAGGATGTTAATATTTGCAATATCAAGTCAGAACGTCTCTGGCAAGATTCTGGATTCAACCTATCAGTGGGAACTCTATCTATTCTCCTCAAGCAATGAACTAACCGCGACTGCAACCGATCAAATTTGCTTTTTAAGCCTTCAGCAGTTGTGATGTTGGAAGTAAATGCGGGAAGATCATTTTGTACAACTGAAAGAATCTCCACAACCGCGTCACATTCTTTTTCGAAATTCAAAGAGTAAGGAGGATATGTCAAGGGGTTGCCGGATTTTTCCAGTTGCAGCACAGGACGTAAAGCAGCACGAAGCTGTCTAGCCGTCTTAGTCTCATCTACCGGCAAACCACGGACCAACAACTCATGCACAAGCATGTCCTTGGTAAGCATATCAACCCGCATATTATAATTCATCTTGAGAGTTATTAAAAATCTAAACCAACCAATCAAGAAAGTCTAAATAGATTGCCAAAATAGAATAAGTCTGTCAATCAAAGATACAGACAATACTAATACACTAATAATGCGCCGCAATAAACATTCAATGATTTTGTTCAAAAGTAAATTGTCAAAAATAATTCGAAACTAAGCGTTGAAGTTGTTTTCGCAAAACCACAAAACTGAATAATTCACTGAAGAATTAGTCACCAAAAATCGCAAAACAAATTTGAAACTAAGCGTTTAAGTTGTTTTCACAAAATCACAAAACTGAATAATTCACCGCAGAATTAAAGTCACCAAAAATCGCAAAACAAAACAACAACCCAAACGCCAGCCTCACTAAATACCACACACGCCAAACAATACTCAAAATCTTAAAATCTGGCCTTCAAGTCGGCCTAACACGTTGGGCGCCAATTTATCTGAGAAGGTTTATTCTCACATGAAAGTCAATGACAAAATAAAAGCGAAATAAAAGCACTGCTGGACGTGGTGTGGTCATATATTATAAAAGAGACAAAAAAGAAAAAAAAAAGATCAAACAAATTCAACAAACTCAACAATACGCTAAGGCTGGTGTGTAGGTAGTGTGATGGCCAAGAGCCCCTTAAAGCGAACACTTGCGGTCACCAACATATTAAGATTGTGAAGTGGCTCAGATAAAGCTCGGCTATAGGAGTGGGTGCGCCACCTGTTGCTCACAGGCTCAACAGGACGCCTTCCAGGTGGAAGGGAAACCTTGGTAAATTTGGGGCCACCGCAAGAGTTCACTCCAATATAAATTAAACGTAGCAAAGTCGTTGGCCAAATAAGAGTAATCAGTTACACATTCAAAAGATCTTACCACTAATTTACATATATTGTCGGGGGGGAGAACTTATGGGGTTACAACAGTCCACTGTCCTGTCAGTCTAGGGATGTAGGTTAGCGTGACTTGGTGACAGTAGTCTGTAGTGGACTCGATAGCTATGGTGAAGTTCGCTATACGCAGTTCAAGCCCCTATCTAGCAGCGCCAAGGTACTGCCTTTATACGCAGTTCAAGCCCCTACCTAGCACCTAGGGATACAATGAACTCTAATATTCGAAAACCAAGAGAATAGCAAGAAAAAGGTGAAATACTAGTAATGAAATCGCTGAAGGCACATGGCTGGAAGACTTACCTCCGAGGAGGACACAAACCACCACTAAAATTTCTCTGAAGTGGGTCGTCCCACACCAAACTGGAACTCCGCCGTCGGCGCTCAAACACTCGCAATCCAATAAGCTAAAGTACGAAATAAAACTACTAGAAATGGATCCAAAAACACGCCATAAAAAATGCTTACCGGCAAGGTATTTCTCAAGTGAGGTTGGTCGTCAAAATCCCGTGACGAAACGGTAATTTCGGCCACGCAAAACAGCACTAAAGGTGGCCCGAAATTTTACACCAAGAAAAGCCGAAAAATCCTCAGGATGCCTGAGATAAATCGCAAATTCGGAGTTTTCTTTTTCCACGACCAACCTTCACGCCGGCAGCAAATTCCAAGACAGAAAATGAAAGACAATGACGGAAGCCAAGTGAAAAGTCAAAAAGTCACTCTCAACAGTGTCAACACTGTCAGACGTCAACCGAACAAAGAGAAGCTAAAAGTAGACAACGTAAATAAATCCAAAATTATTAACTGCAAGATGAAAACTATCCAATAAGGAAAATAGCAAAAAGATCCAGATGGCAAAGACATTGAGTGTAATGAGGCCAAGGAGCAATTAAAAAGGTAACTTTATTCATAAAATTCCAATGGAGAAACCAAACTGTTACAATACAACGCTATAGGGATATGAATTCCGACGCTCACATGTGCTTTATAGAATATGCAAAAGCTTTCGATAGCTGTCAACACGAGACAATGGTAAAAGTTGTTCGTGAATCAAAAAGCAACTAGAAATCTTGAAAATAATGAGTCAGGTACCTTAGTATGGGCTGTATCTTATCACCATTAAAATATTTAGGAAGGCACTAAAAGACACCACGGACGGCGTTAAGGTGAATTGTGAGCTAATCAACAATATCAAATATGCTGACGACACGGTTCTACCAACAGAGTTATACACACAAGCGAACAATACGCATGGGAACTGAATCTCAAGAAGACCAAATACATACATGTTTATAAGTAAGTCCCCTAGTCAACGCGGTGGGCTGTCTTGTAAAAACGAAGCTATTGAGAGAGTGCGTAGTATTACTTATCTTGGGACTAACCTCAATGATTCGTGGAACCCCTCCAAAGAAATAAAGTGCAGAATAGAAAAGGCTGGAGCAATGTTCACACAAATGAAACACTTCCTCTGCTGTCGAGATCTCAGCATGACGCTCGAGAAGAAAATGATAAAATGTTATACTTTCTCAGTATTGTTGTATGGAGTCGAGGCTTGGACGTCTGAAGCAACAGAAAAAAAAATCAAGAGCTTTGAACTATGGATCTATCGAAGACTCCTAAGAATTTCCTGGGTTGATCGAGTCACCAATGAATACCATAAAACAACGCAAACTTGAGTATTTGGGCCATGTCATGAGAAACCTTGTCAAGTATCGTCTACTACAGATGTTCCTGTAAGGTAAAGTGGAGGGAAGAAGAGGAACAGGTAGAAGGAGAATTTCCTGGCTCGCGAACTTACGTAAGTGGTTTGGCGTGACTTCCATTGAACTGTTCCGCGCTGCAGCCAACAAAGTGCGCGTTGTCGGTAATATAACGGATAAGGCCGACGAAGAAGAAGATGTAACTATTTTGTTTATTTAAGGTTTGTACGGATCAGACGACCTCACTGAGTCCACACACTGCGAATAGATCATGGTCATACCTCAGCATCGTTTTGACGAGTTATGTCCATGACTGCGGGTCTATATGGCAATAAATTAACCCGAAGACTCCCATCTTGTCCACTAAGTCTGATGCGAGTTCTCGAGACTTAGTCAGCCCATTATCTCCTGTATATTTGAACCGGACCTAAAAGTTAGTAATCGAATAGGATTTAAAAATAGGCAATCAGCACGAAATTTTCCCTTACCCATGTGGTCTATGTGAATCATTCAGGGATTTTAATTGGTGTTTCATTAGATAGACAACAGTTGTTAACTCAATAATTAGTAATGGTCACCTTAAGCTTATCTTTCCTAACTTTGAGGCTTATAATATATTGGATTTTATTTCGTTAACTTTTGTTTAATCTAAAGTCTCATGCTATTATTTTTCAGTATTATTCTGTATGTACTTTTTCTGACTGATTGGTAGTTCTGTGTTATTTTACCTTTGATCCCTAAATCGTTATCATCTCAACATCTTAATCATTGAATTAAAAGTTTTTTTAAGCCAGATGGTACAAGTCACCCTCAAATTCGGGTTCAGTTAAACTCGACTGGTACTTGAAACCTCCCACAAGAATCGCATTGCTGTCAAGTTAATTTCATTTGTGACACTTGCTCATTGCAATCCTTTTCTTATGATCGAGTTCAACTACCAGTCGAGTTTAGCTGAAACCGACTTTGAGGGTAACTTGACAATCAAGCCTTAGTACATCAAATGAACGTTTTTTTAAGTTTTGATGAAGAACTAATAGATCGTATTATGTTTATGACTAGTTTAGTTAGTTTTGATTGCTAGTGGGGCCTAATTTAGTAATTAAAACACAGTAAATACCAAAGGAGTCGATGTGTCTATGGAGCTTCTCGACAAATATACAAGTTAACACTTAAGTACCATCTTAATGCAGTACTCGTACACAAACAATGAAACGGAGTTGCAGATAACCGTTGAACCCTTCCTTATCCAACGCTCCAGATGTTATTTATGTTTACACATTCTGAAGGCATAACAAGCGAATTTTATGAATGAATCCACGCCACGCGACACCGTATCAGTAGTATCGTTATCTGAGAATGTGCGAATAAGTAATGACTGATTACTTTCTAAATATAACCCATTACAAAACGTTCTATCAACAAAAATAAATATTGCTTTATTTATCCTGCGTAATACTTGTTAATCTTTGGTTTTGATGACTCAGTTAACAGGCATTCTTCCTACATGTATTGTTTTATTTAAGTGGGCGCAAGCCTGTAGATTAGTGGCTGAATCTGAGATGATAAGGCACTTTAATTATGTTACGTTAATCACTTACAAGACTATTTTATGTTTCGAGGAAACTCGTTTAGTTCTCACCGAAGTAAATCAGTCAGGATCAGAGTGAATCAGGGGAATCCTTTCTAAAATTAAATAAACTACCAGTTTGAAGTTTCTTGGAAACTCGAGTTCAAATGGGAAAATATTAGCGAATACTAACATGCTTCGAATATCTTTAGAATGAATATCTTGGCAGATGTTACCTAATAACTCTTTTTCTTGGCAAAACCTGGTTTATATACCGATGCTTGATTAGTAACTTATATGTTTATTTATTATTTATTGCTTTGGAAGAATCTTACAAGTAACGCAAAACAGTTTTGAACTCTTGTGTTGAAATACTAATTGGAAAATTACCTCTCAATGATTTGGCCCAACATAATTAGCGCCTTGATCAAAGCTGAAACCTCGATAAGTTGTGGGAACTTAGGCGCCAGTAAACAGTGGGACAAAACCTAAACACTCGCTAGGTAAAACTAGAAAATTTATGCTCCAACTCAGCACTAGTAAGTATTCATTTAAGTTCAAAATTAAATGTTTTTTACCTTTAGGGGAATTCTAGACAACACTTATTGAGCTGGTTCCGTGAGGTTATAGGTTTTTGGCCCATTGCCTGCGTTCCAGCGGAATTCCCGGATGCAATCGGATAAACGGCTTTGTAGGCGACACTTATGACACACTCGGCTTACGAACATTGATTCATCTTTGCTAATAGTAATAACGTGAGTGTGCGAAACAGCCGTTAATTTTATACACTTGATGGCTAAAATTTGGGACTTGAATTAGGAGTGCTAAGCGCTAAAGGACCTACCTTGATTAGCCATCTTACTCAATCACCAATTCTTCATGTGAAGTATTTTTCACATACTATTTTACCTACATAATTTAGACTATTAAGCTACCGTCTAGTGTGTATGGTGTCATTTAGCGATTTTGTTATCTCTTCGTCGTTAATACAGTCGAGAGGAAAACGAAGACGCCAATTTTAGGATGGACTAGAAGAAATTATCTTTCGTAGACACTTTTGACTATTTTTTGATGCTCTGAAAACCGAATCTCAATCATTTTATCTCAGAATATCTGGAACTACTTTGTAACAACCTAAAGTGTTTTCCGGGCTTTGAAGCCAAGGAATTTCGTCCTGACGTTTTGTCTACATCTGCGACAGACATTATCAAAGGCGATGAGGAAATGGGAGAAGTGATCTCCCGTGCTTCCCGATGTTGACTGATTTGACTGTGGTAAGCTCAGTGGTATTTATTTATTCCCCTGCCGTCGCGCTGCAGTGGAACGACTGGGGTGGGGGAAGAGGCGGCGCAGAGTTTCGGCGCACTTGAAGTATGTCGTAAAACTCGCTTTTAGTCTGCATTTAGAAACGTAATTTCCTCCTTCCTGTTGAAATTGTTGTTGTGTTTAGAGATCTCATTGCGCGTTCTCGTTAGTCTCGGATAGAAACGCCGCGAAACGCAACTCCTCTTGCGTCCCATAATCCTCTTATTGATGCTGCATTTTGTGGTGTCAATGTATAACGAGCCACAGCTGCATGGAACTCCGCAAACTCCATGTACCGATAGGGGATCTCTGCGGTCTTTGGCCGATCTCAAGTTCTGTTGTATTGTAAGAGTAGGTTTAAAGATAGTACTAACATTGTGCTTTTCCATTATCCTGCTGATCCTGTCCGTTACTTTGTGTATGTGTGTAATCTATCGGCGCTTTTCTTCATCTTTTCCCGTTGTTCCTTCCCGGCGCTCTACATTCCTTGGACGAACGGCCATATCGAACACGTACTTGTTGAATCCCCTCCAGTCAAAGGTTCTTTCCAGATGCCTCATTTTTCGTTATAATTCAGGCAGCTCACAAATTCTCTGAGTTCTCACACAGACTCCCCTTTTATGTCTGGGATGATGATTCGATCCGTTATTGAGGTATCGGTCAGTGTGTGTTGGTTTTCTATAAACCCCAAGCTTCCCATTCAGACTCCTTGATACTAAAACATCCAAAAACGGTCGGAGTCTTTGTAGCAGTCCTGTCTCTAAAGCGAATTGAAGTTTTGGGTCTTGGTCTGAGGTGACCAGCACTTTGGCCTCTTATTTGTCGTTGCCAATCCCTTGGCTTCGAAAATGTTCATAAAATAGTTGGCTATTACTGGACTAACGATATCTACACCATCAATTTTCTCGTAGAAATCTTCCTTTCATTGAAAAAATGTAGTGGTTAGGCAGTGTTGGAACAACTTAGCAATACCTTGTAGAAATTCCTGGTTAAAACTATTTTTAGACCCACTCGTACAATACAACAGGGCTTGTGATCGGCCAAAAGCCTATCGGCACCCGGAGTTTACCGAGATCCATGTAGCTGTGACTCGGTACACATTGGTGCCACAAAGCGCAGTGTCAACCTGAGGATTACGAAACACAAGAGGAGTTACAGGCTGGACGCTTTCTGCAGCTCATGAAGAAATTCCATCGGACCACAGCTTCAGAACCCAGAAAACATTTTAGATGGTATTTTGGCAGGCCATGAAAGCCTTTACACTCTTTTGTAATACTAAAACTTTTGTTTCAATTGCTTACAAGAAATAAGTGTTGCTCAAAATGACATCAAAATTTAAACCCAAAACATTTATCTAGTGATCTGTAGATTCAGTTGTAGCTTCCTAGCTGCTAGAAATCTTTTGCTGAATTTACGTATTTTATTAAATAATTATTACATCTAAAAGTGCTACATGTAGTAATCATCAGCTTTGTTCACTCTCAAATCTACAACATTTATTTAATAATCTAGCCCCAGCTTAATTCTAGCAATATTACTTTAGTACAAAGTTTTCCAGCAATAATACATTTTTTCAAATTGCATGTATGGAATAAGTGTAGCTTAGAAACTGTAACTCACGAATGTATAAAGTAATCAACTAAATTTAGCTGCAGCTCCCTTCTAGCACACCTACTATTAATCGAATTCTTTTCACGGAATAAGGGTAGCTTACTGCAAATTTGCAAATTCAAAACATTTCTTCAATAATCAGCTTTTAGCTACAGCTTCCTTCTACAGTTCTTAATTGAACATTACTTAGCTTGGAATCTGCAACTTAGAAACCGACAACAAACATTTATTAAGTAATCAGCTGATTTCACCTGCAGTTTTCTTCAAACGAAAACAATTTTGCTCTAATTTTTTTATAGAATAAGTGTAGCTTAGAAACTGCCAGTCGCAAAAAAAAAATCCGCAACATTTACTCAAATAGCAGGCTTTAGCTGCCCCTCTCTACTAGCAAAAATACTTTTATTCAAATCAATTTTATGGAATAAGTGTAGCTTTGAAACTGCAACCATCAAATCTCCAACATTTATTTAGTAAGCAGCTGATCTTAGTCCAGTGCAAAGATGCGACTTTTGAAGCTGCAACTTTTGAAGCTGCAACGGTCTACATCTGGACCTAAGTTTGATTGAGCTGAAGCTTCCTTGTAGCAAAATTAAATTTGTTGAAAATATTTTTATTAATTAAGTGTAGCTTACAAACTGCATCTCTTAAATCTACAATATTTACTTAGTAAGCAGCTTCGCTCTAGCAAAAATACTTTTGCTAAAATTACTTGTACGAGCTAAATGTAGTTTTTAGAAACTCCAACTGGCAAATCTAAAATCTACTTTTTATGTATTTTTTCTAGCAAGAATAGAGCGTTGCTTCAAAGTCTTTTACGGAATAAGCTTAATGAATAAATGTTGCAGATTGCAGATTTGCAACATTTATTCAGGAAGTTGAAGCTTCCTTGCCCCAAAAATAAGTTTGTTACGGAATAAGTGTAGCTTAGAAATTGCAACTTTCAAAACTACAATTAGTAAGTATTTTCAATATAGAATTAGCAAAAAACATTTAGTAAGCAGCTGTGTTTGGATGCAGTTTCCTTGTAGCAAGCTTACTCTTCGTACAAATTCTTTTATGGAATAAGTATAGCTTAAAAACTGCAAGTCGCAAATCTGCAAAATTTATTGAATATGAAGTTTTACCCGCAGCTTTCCTCTAGAAAGAATACTATTGTTCAAACGACTTCTATAAATTAAGTGTATCTTAGAAACTCACCTCTAAATCTTGGAACACTTATTTACTAAGCAGTTAAATTTAACTGCTGCTTCTTTCTAGTAAGAACAGTTTTTTAGAAATTACCTACAGCGATAAAGTCTGTGCAAAAAGTGCTACTTCTACAGCTCACCGATGGGTCTAAAACTGGACCTAAGCAGTTTGATTAAGATGAAGATTTTGCTTGTTGAACATATTTTTATGCAATAAGTGTAGCTTCGAAATTGTAGATTTCAAAGCTACATTTAATTAATAATGAAGTGAGTTTGAACGCAGATTCCATCTAATAAGAATACTGTTACTCCGAATTCTTTTATGGAATAAGTGTAGCTTAGCAGTATTTTGCCTTGAGTGCGTGATAAATTTTTCTTTTTCTCTTTTAATTGTCGTTCATCTCGTCTAGTTTTTATTATGAGTCTAGCTTGACCAAGCAATAGTTGAGTAATTCAAAAATCAAAGTATTTTGTCTTGATGCACGATAACTCTTCCCCTTTACTTCTAATATTTTTTTTTCTTGTATTTATAACAGTAAATTGCCTTGGGTATAATAAAAAGAAAACGTTGTAGCTTTATTAAACAATTTACGGGTAATTCAATGACCAGAGTATTTTGTCTTGAGTGCGCGATAACTTCTTCTTTTCTCTTTTAATATTTTTTCATCTCTTTTAGTTTCTTTTATAAGACTCTGTTGACTATAATCTAATAAATAGCAGGGTTGCAGCTTGACTCAGCAATACTTGAGTAATTCAATAATCAAGTTATTTTGTCTTGATGCCCGATAACTTTTGCTCTTTTTTGTAATATTTTTATCTTTTTTCTTGTATTTATAACAGTAAATTGCCTTGGGTATATTTAAAAGAAAACGTTGTAGCTTTAATAAACAATTTACGGGCAATTCAATAATCAGAGTATTTTGTCTTAAATGCCTGATAACTTCTTCTTTCCTCTTTTAATATTGTTTCATCTCTTCTAGTTTTTATTATAAGACTGTGTTGACTATAATCTAATAAATAGCAGGGTTACAGCTTGACTCAGCAATAATTGAGTAATTCAACAATCAAGATATTTTGTCTTGATAGCCAATAACTTTTGCCCTTTTCTTCTAATATTTTTTTCTTTTTTCATGCGTGTATAACAGTATTACTTGCCTTGGGTATATTTAAAAGAAAACGTTGTAGCTTTAATGAATAATTTAAGGGTAATTCAATGACCTGAGTATTTTGTCTAAAATGCCCGATAACTTCTTATTTCCTCTTTTAATATTTTTTCATCTCTTCTAGTTTTTATTATAAGACTGTGTTGACTATAATCTAATAAATAGCAGGTTTGCAGCTTGACTCAGCAATACTTGAGTAATTCAATAATCAAGGTATTTTGTCTTGATGCCCGATAACTTTTGCTCTTTTCTTCTAATATTTATTTCTTTTTTCTTGTATTTATGACAGGATTAATTGCCTTGGGTATGTTTAAAAGAAAACGTTTTAGCTTTAATTAACAATTAATGGGTAATTCAATAACCAGAAAATTTTGTCTTGAGTGCCTGATAACTTCTTCTTTTCCCTTTTAAAATTCTTTCATCTTTACTAGTTTTTATTATAAGAGTGTGTTTTCCACAATCTAATAAATGACAGGGTTGCAGCTTGACTCAGCAATAATTGAGTAATTCAACAATCAAGATATTTTGTCTTGATAGCCAATAACTTTTGCCCTTTTCTTCTAATATTTTTTTTCTTTTTTCATGCGTGTATAACAGTATTACTTGCCTTGGGTATATTTAAAAGAAAACGTTGTAGCTTTAATGAATAATTTAAGGGTAATTCAATGACCTGAGTATTTTGTCTAAAATGCCCGATAACTTCTTATTTCCTCTTTTAATATTTTTTCATCTCTTCTAGTTTTTATTATAAGACTGTGTTGACTATAATCTAATAAATAGCAGGTTTGCAGCTTGACTCAGCAATACTTGAGTAATTCAATAATCAAGGTATTTTGTCTTGATGCCCGATAACTTTTGCTCTTTTCTTCTAATATTTATTTCTTTTTTCTTGTATTTATGACAGGATTAATTGCCTTGGGTATGTTTAAAAGAAAACGTTTTAGCTTTAATTAACAATTAATGGGTAATTCAATAACCAGAAAATTTTGTCTTGAGTGCCTGATAACTTCTTCTTTTCCCTTTTAAAATTCTTTCATCTTTACTAGTTTTTATTATAAGAGTGTGTTTTCCACAATCTAATAAATGACAGGGTTGCAGCTTGACTCAGCAATATTTGAGTAATTCAATAATCAAGGTATTTTGTTTTGATGCCCGTTAACTTTTGCTCTTTTGTTCTAATATTTTTTTTCTTGTATTTATAACAGTAAATTGTCTTGGGTATATTTAAAAGAAAACGTTGCAGCTTTAATAAACAACTTATAGGTAATTCAATAACCAGAGTATTTTGTCTTGAATGCGTGATAACTTCTTCTTTTCTTTTTTAATGTTCTTTCATCTCTTCTAGTTTATATTATAAGACTGTGTTGACTATAATCTAATAAATAGCAGGGTTGAAACTTGAGTCAGCAATACTTGAGTAATTCAATAATCGAGGTATTTTGTCTTGATGCCCGACTACTTGTGCTCTTTTCTTCTAATATTTTTTTTCTTTTTTCTTGTATTTATAACAGTAAATTGTCTTGGGTATATTTAAAAGAAAACGTTGCAGCTTTAATAAACAACTTATGGGTAATTCAGTAACCAGAGTATTTTTTCTTGAGGGCGTGATAACTTCTCCTGTTCTCTTTTAATATTCTTTCATCTCTTCTAGTTTTTGTTATAAGACTGTGCTGACAATAATCTAATAAATAGCAGGGTTGCAGCTTGACTCAGCAATACTTGAGTAATTCAATAATCAAGGTATTTTGTCTTGATGCCCGCTAACTTTTGCTCTTTTTTGTAATATTTTTTTCTTTTTTGTTGTAACTATAACAGTATTAATTTCCTTGGCTATATTTAAAAGAAAACGTTATAGCTTTAATAAACAATTTATGGGTAATTCAATAACCTGAGTATTTTGTCTTGAGTGCGTGATAAGTTCTTCTTTTCTCTTTTAATATTCTTTCATCTCTACTAGTTTTTTTATAAGAGTGTGTTGACTATAACCTAATAAATAGCAGGGTTGCAGCTTGGCTCAGCAATACTTGAGTAATTCAATAATCAAGGTATTTTGTTTTGATGCCCGTTAACTTTTGCTCTTTTCTTCAAATATTTTTTTTCTTTTTTCTTGTATTTATAACAGTAAATTGTCTTGGGTATATTTAAAAGAAAACGTTGTAGCGTTAATAAACAACTTATGGGTAGTTCAATAACCAGAGTATTTTGTCTTGATTGCGTGATAACTTCTTTTATTCTCGTTTAATATTCTTTCATCTCTTCTAGTTTTGTTATAAGACTGCGTTAGCTATAATTTAATAAATAGCAGAATTGCAGCTTCACTCGTATGAGTGTGTTATGAATTATACTCGGAATTACACAATACTTGAGGAATTTATAAACATAATATTTTGTCTTGAGAGCTTGGTAACTTTTAACTTTTCTTCTAATGTTTTTCTCTTTCTTTAAGAGTAACAAATCTTTAGTATAAGACTGCGTTGGGTATAATTGGTCAAAAAGCAGGGTTTTACCTTTACATAGAAATTCTTGAGTAATTCAATAACCAAGAGTATTTGGTCCCAAAACCTTGATAAAATTAGCTCGATTACAATAGCATACAAATATTATTATATTATATTTTAGCCACAGTTTTAGAAAAACCTATTATATTACGTATTTATCAGGGAGGAGTCCGCATTTTTTTTTAAACCTTACAGTAAAATACTTCTATAGACAATGAGTGTTATGTCATGACCTTTCAGTACTGAGCAATAATTCTAAGAACCATTCCAACGTCAAAAAAACACGCTCAATAATATTTGGCTTAATCCAGGCCATACTATTACATGTAACATGATTCACAAGGATTCGTAAAACTGGACCACTGATTTAAATCAATTAAGATTGCAGCCATTAATTAAGGAAACCAAGATGCTCGTCCAACTCATTGATATCATTTTTTTATTAAACTTCTGGAACTGAATGAATAGGTGGAACTTTGCATATAGTAAATTTACTAGGAAAGCGTTATTGAATTTCATGAATGTAGGTACGTCACTGCGGTCTGAGACTTTGTCATCATTTTTCTTGAAGGAAGGTTCACGTAGCAGCAGCAGTCTTAAGAAGAATAGCGTGATACGGAAACCAGATAATCGCTCTCATTAGCCTCAGCAACGTATGTATTGGAAACAGCCATCATGTCATATTAGTGGTTAATGAACCAAGTGACCGGTTGGGGGTATTACACACGCACCTACATCTTTAAAAAACATTTTTATATGATTCTTCAAAGTTGCTGGAGCACCTGCTCCTTTTCAGACTATGTCAAGGTCTTAATCAAATCAGGAAATATCGACTGGGTTTTGCGGTGACACCTGAAGAAATATTTCCTCAACATCAATCTATCTGCCAGTAAGAAGAAGTGACATTTACATCGCGAACGATCTTAATATCCCACATAACTGCTCCAAATGGGCTACCTGACGGCAATCATATAATTCGAAATTTATATGCTAAACTTATTCAGCCGGCCTGTTCGGAATATTTAATTAATTTTTATTGATTCGTTTAATGCAAAAAAGCCAATTAAAAACTAGAACAAAACTCTCTATAGTAATAACAATGCGAGAATTTGATATCAAGATTTGTGACAGCCCAGTGGCGACTCGTCGCTTTGAGAGTTTTTCACGTCTTTTCTTTCTTCTTCGGATGCACAACGATTTCTTGTTTGGGACAGCAAGAAATTCTCTTAGGCATTTAAAAGGATCTTGAGACTTAGTCACTGGTGGTGCAATAGTAGGATCAGTGAGCGTTACGCCCATGACGCTCTGACATCGCTCTAAAAAGAGCGATGACGCGATCCGAGAGTGAAAGATACAGCCGCCGCGTCGACCTGAAACAGAACCACCTGAATGAGTCAAGAAACTGTTAGTACTGTCAATCAAAATTAAAATCGAAATCTTTCCGGTCGTGCATTGGTCTGGGTTCATTACACGATCCGCTTATGTCATTTCTTAATTTGCTAGAGCTTTGATAAAGATTTGAGATAAGCTCCAAACAAACGATTAATTGCGCTGGCATCAGGCCAATATGTAACCGGTTTGAATGCCAATTTAGGAATTAACTATCTGAATGTGTGAAGGAATGTTAAGGTTTCTTTAGGGGAAGATCCTAAGTCTCAGTTCTCATGTATTAAGACCTTCATAGAACGGGTATTATAGAAGGGAGTGAAGTTTTTAACACTTGCTATACACATGAGAAGAAGTGTACTAGTGTCCTGGATGACCATACAATCTAGCCATGCGTGCTATAGGGGAAGATTGTTAGTGAGTTGATGATTAATGTAGATTTTAGCTATTAATATAAGATCGGAAGAAGGAAAAGACAAAGAGGAAGGAGAAGAAGAAGAAGAAGAAGAGGACTCAATAGACTTATCAACAACACACACAGATCTTGGTACTTATTATGGGACGTAAGGGGATAGTTGTAGTGGCATGTGCGTAGCACATATCATGTCTTGTCAACAACATGTGATGTAGTAGTAGTATTGAATTCTCCCGAATTATAATCAAAGATGCTTAAGTGGCAGGATATTCGAATCACATCACTACTAAACTACCTAATACCAAATGTTAAACGAAAAATCTCCACTGTGTTATGCAAATTATCAAACCAATCTCCAGATGGAAGACTAGAAGAACTGAGGGAAATGGGTGTAGGCAGCACCTGATGAAAGGCAAATATTAGTACTGGGTGTAGCAATCATAGATGGCGCAGCCCCGAGCTAGATTCCTGGGCTTTTTTTAGAAGTGCCCTGCTGACTGGGGCTCTGTCACCTTTTCGGGTTGCCCTCTTTTGAAGTATAATAAAAAATACGGCAGTGCTAAACCGGATACCATCGTATCTCGGCTAAGAAGTTTTTAATGTTTGGGTCTGTTGGAGCGAAAAGAGTACTGAGGGTAAGGGATTGCAGAGAGGGTTGATTAGCACCACCTATCCACGGAGCAGTTTTAATCAGGCTTTGAAGAGTCTTGTCTCGCTGCCTGGGAGAATTTGTCAGTTAGTGGGAATTTATTCTATCATCTCGTGGCTCTGGAGTGGTGGGGTCTTGGAGAATATCTGAACAAGTGAAAAGAAAAAAATTGTATTTTGTCCATTGTCCAGTAGCTCCACCTCGGTTGTTTACGCGGTCTCTTAATCTCGGAGTTGTAATTGGTTCCTGTCGCGAGCTGGTTGGGATGATTTTCTGTCACTCAACGTATTTTCATGGATTTTTATCTCAAAGGCTGCGATGTAGTGCAAGTTACTATGTATGTCTTGGATCCAGCAGGTACCGCCATCCTAGAAACAACGTTTTTGACAGCCAGAAGACTTTACAGATTTTACATATCCCCTCTGAGTGGAAGAGGAGTTTGTTAGCTGTAGTTGTATTACCTGTTTGATCGATGTGACCTTGTTCATTAAAGCCATCTTCGAAGACTTTTCTATCATCGCGTTCAACTTGCTTCTTGGCTTCTTTGCGCTGTTTTTTCTCTTGATGACCTATGTTTTCCAGGTGAGGAATTTGTCTGTACGCATGTTATTGTACCTGGCCAGGAAACAGCTTCGTCTTAAAAGGTTGACTGGGATTTCGGGCCTTTGCTTACACCGTTTCCTAAAGAATATGACCTGAGTTTTTTCTGTATTCTATCTTCCACTTTTCGAAGACAGTACTTTCTTCTTGAAGGTTTGTGGGACCGGGAAGGTAGGATTATAGGACCTTGCTATTACCGCTCTGTCGTCATCGTATCTATCAAGATTGGACCTCCTAGTCCTAGGTGGGGAGAGGTCCTCTCGTACATGTTGTAGAGAAAGGGTGAAAGCTCCGCGCCCTGTGGTACTCCTGCTTCGACCACCCTTCACCCTGAAAAGCATATCAGGAAGAAATGTTCTTAATAGTTTTACAAAGAATACTGGAAATCCAACTTCCAACATCTTGACTAATAGTCCCTTGTGTCAGACTGTGTCGAATCGTCCCTGATGAACTCCACCATACGTGTGTATTAGTTCACAAAATTGACCGCAATGCCTAGGGCTGGCAGCATTACCAGTGGTCTGGTTCCTATTGATGATTTGTGCGTCCAGCATCCTGTCTGGCTTTCCTCTTCTTTCTTAAGCAGTGTCTTCCCACTTGTCTGTATCATCGTCAGCGATGTTGTCTTCTTGAACCTGACTTTCCAAGTTGTTAACATTTACTTGTGATTTCTCTGCCTTGTTCTATACACTCCATCTTGGATCCGCGCAGGTGCCTGATTCGTTTCCTCTTGCAGATGATCCTACCACTGCTGGTCTTGAACTTCAATCATTTAATCTATTCTTGTCCTCTGGTAGATCGCGCCTGGATAAGTTCCTTATTTTCATCTGGGATGTCTGTTATTAATGTCTAATTTTTGGTTTGATTTTTGTTTCAGTACTTGCTTCAATAGCATTTATAATGCCATTTTCTGGTGCTGAAATTGCTTGTTCAATCCCGTCTGCATTCTCTATTGCAGCGACCTCTAGCAGCCCTATCTGCAAAAATACTGCAAACTGTTGCCAGGTGATTTTTTTGCAAATTGATTGTGGCCTCCAGCTCGTAAATCATTAGTGGATTGAGGTTGGCGGAGTTCAGATTCCCACCTCTAGTCCTCTGGCGAGAACTGTATCCAAGGCCTCGTTACCTCCAACTTAGCTAGATGAGTAGTTTCTTCTAGCGCCATGACCTGAAAGTTCTCCCTTCTGTCCAAGAAAACTGTAAATGCTCTGTAATTCTGGTTGGTAGCTCTGCTATTCCAGGTTGGTGGTTTTGCATTGAGGTCTTCAATGACCACGTGTTGTCTTCTTCCTTTCCTAAAAAAATGTGTTCTAGATCATTGAAGTCAACTCCATTAATGGGTTAGTTGGGAATTTTAAGTTTTCCCCTTATTGTTTCCACTTCAATTGATGTTGCTTCCAACTGGATTGTGTATGATGGTGGTAGTTGCATGTGAACTGCTCGTCTCCTGACTAGCAGTGCCAGACTTTCTCCTGCTTGGTATTATCCCTGATCATCTGAGGCAGGTTTGTTACAGCCTGCAATATTCACTTCAAGTTTTTTATAGGTATCTGGTGACTCAATTTCCGGTAAAATACTGCAAACTATCGCCAGTTGGTAATTCTGCAGTTCTCGTAGATGAAGCTTCAGAGAATCGTGGTTCGAGGAGGTTTCATGGTCATTTTGGAGCTCAGTTTTCATTTCTAGTATTCTGATATGAACTATGTTCAAGACGTCGTTTCTTCTAATGATGGATAGATGATGTCTCTGTGCTGGCGTTTTCGTCTGTCACCTTTGGCCACTGGGGTAGTCCTCCTGATTGTTTGTGCAGCTTCACAGCATCAGGGTCGTAGATGGTCTCTGTCATAATCTGATTTGGATGGTATTCTATCATTCAAAGAATATTCCTTCAATTGACTCAATGGCTGTGATATAATGCAGGTCACTATGTATGTCTTGGGTCTAGACGTACCAGGATTTATCTACCGTCATCCCGAGGACCACATTTTCGACACCACAAGACTTTTCACTTGAGCAGTAGTATTTTATCTGTGGTTGGATTACCTGCTTGATCAGTGTGACCTTGCTCTTTACAGCTATTTTTGAAGACTCTTCTTGGGCACAGCATGATTTGTCATCTTTGCCTTGTATGTGAACTTGGTGATGTGTGGTTTTTGAAGTGAAGGATTTGTCCAGTACCACTCCTAAGTATAAGCCAGCAAAGGCTTCGCCTTCGCCTACGATTTAACTAATTACCTTCCATCTGCTTGCATCGTTTCCTAAATACTATAGCCTTAATTTATTCTGCGTTCAGGTCTATCTTATTTACCGCCCATATAGTAGGCATGTGTTGTGGGACCCTGCTATTACCACCCTATCGTCAACTTATCTATCAAAGTAGACATGGAAAGGGGTCTACTGTGTGCAAGTTGTAGAGAAAAGATAAACATACTCCTGCTTCCACCGCCCTTCACCCTGAAAATCGTATCAAGAAGAAATAATCTAATTAGTTTAACAAAAGATAATGGTCCGGCGTCTAACATCTTGAGTAAGAGTCTCTTGTGTCAGACTCGGTCGAAGGCTTTAGCTACTTCTAGCAGGATGCCTTTGGCTGCTTCGAGTCTATTGAATATCTCGGTGATGAATTCCACCTCTGTAATACTTGCAGCTCTGTCGAGTGCAGTACCCTGAAAACTAGTAGAGTCTGTAGCTGTTCTATCTTATCTTTTCTCTGGGAGGATCGCTCTTTGTACTACTTTCCCGGCTGGCGGCAAACGGAATGGCCTGTAACTCTGTAGAAAAATTATGACCTCCGCCTGCCTCATTCTAAAGGATAATTGTCTCAGTCGTAGCATTGCTGAAAAGTGATTCTTGTTGGAGAGCAGACCAAATCTGTCTCTATAATTACTCGTGACCTTGAGTTCAAAATATTGGCCAAGACTGCAATGCCTCAGGCATTCGCTGTGGTATGTTCCCTATTTCGTCACATCCTGGTGTCTTCTTAAGGTCAAAGTGTTGCACTATGTCTCGAATTTCTTCGGTTAATGTGGGATGGGTTCTGCGTTCAGCATCCTGTCTGACCATCTTCTTCTTTCTTAAGCAGTGTCTTCCCACTTGTCTGTATCATCGTCAGCGATGTTGCCTTCTTGAACCTGAATTTCCAAGTTGTTAGCATTAACTTGTGATTTCTCTATCTTGTTCTATTCACTCCATCTTGGATCCGCGCAGGTGCCTGATTCGTTTCCTCTTGCAGATGATCCAACCACTGCTGGTCTTGAACTTCAATCATTTAATCTATTCTTGTCCTCTGGTAGATCGGTCTTGATGGCTCCTTTCCTTTCCTGGATAAGTTCCTTATTTTCATCTGGGATGTCAGTTAATAATGTCTAATTTATTGTTTGGTTTTGTACTTGGTTCAATGGCATTTATAATGCCATTTTCTGGTGCTGAAATTGCTTGTTCAATCCCGTTTGCATTCTCTATTCCAAGCTCCGGCAGCCCTACCTGCAAAAATACTGCAAACTGTGGTCAGTGGGTTTTTTTTGCAAAGTGATTGTGGCCTCCAGCTCGTAAAGCATTGAATCGATGACGTAAAGATTGAGGTCAGAGGAGTTCAGATTCCCACCTCTAGTCCTCTGATGAGAACTATATTCAAGACCTCGTTTCTTCCAACTTGGCTAGTTGAGTAGGTTCTTTTAGCTCCATAACCTGAAAGTTCTCTCTTCTGTCCAAGAAGGCCGTAAATGCTCTGTAATATTGGTAGGTAGCTCTGCTATTTCAGGTTGGTGGTTTTGCGTTGAAGTCTTCAATAGGCAAGTGTTGTCTTCTTCCTTTTCTGAAAAATGTTGTTCTAGATCATTGAAGTCAATTCCATTAATGGGATGGTTGAGAATTTTAAGTTTTCCCCTTATTGTTTCCGCTTCAATTGCTATTGCTTCCAACTGGATTATGTATGATGGTGGTAATTGCAACATTGCAACACCTTCTCCTGCTTGTTAGTGTATCTTCTTATTGCGCGCAATATCCACTTCATGTCTTTCTATGAATTTTTGTGGCTCAATTTTCGAAAAAATTCTGCAAACTGTCCCAAGTTGGTAATTCTGCAGTTCACTGTAGCTTCTAACGGTGAGCCCATTCGTAAATGATGCTTCAGTGGATCATGGTCGGAGGATATTTCATGCTCAGTTTGAAGCTCAGTTTCCATTTCTAGTCCTCTGATGAGAACTATATCCAAGACGTTGTTTCTTCCAATGGATGAGTAGCTCCTTCTGGCCCCCTAAAAGTTCTCCTTAATGATCAATAACGATGTAATTTTTTCAAGGTGTTTCTAGGAGTTTGTAGTTTTCTAGGGCTGTCTGGCATAATAGCTGCTTTGTTGTTTGATGGTTATGCTGTATTTTTTTTTCAGGAACTTGCTGTAGCTGCTATAGCTAGCAGAACGTAGCCCACCAAAGATAGCGCACTTGGCTGCGGTTTTCCTCGTCCCCCCAGAGTGTTGGTTAGATCCGCACCTCACGCACTTGACCTCTGCAGAGAAGAAATTTTGGGCGTGCGCTTACATCTAGCATCTACGACACTGCTGAGGGTCTTGTTTCCTCTCTGGGGCTCTACGGTGATGCTTAAATTGCAGTCTGATCAGCCCGGAAATAAACACTCTTTGGCTATTAGAAACTTGAGTAAGCATCTGAGGCAGTAGCTTCTCGTCGCTGAAGGTCCTCATTCCTTGCACACAAAAAAGGGCTATGTTCTGGCTCTTGAAGTCTAAGTGGACTTCTTGAGCTGACCCCTTTGATTACTGCCCTGATTTCTTTGTCTTACGGTAGGGAATATACAGCTGGATCGCTGAAAGATTGCCGATCCGATGAAATTTTGCGACACGTATGTTAGATTTGCTTGCCTATTTTACACCCAATAATAAGAAAAGAAACAACAGATAAAATACTGTCTGGTGGTTACGCAATACGTCCTCGACAAATAGCATTATCAGATTAACGTGCGTTAGTATCAAGTCATTTGTTTTTAGGACGACGGGTTTTACAGCTTTCTTATTGGTGAGCATATTCAATCTAATTCATAGAATAGATCGTGCTTTAATCAATGTAAACATGCAAGTTTCTGGGCATGTTTCCAGTCACGGCAACGGACCAATTTCGACCTGCATTGTAACGCGCTGGAACTACACGAAAACAAAGGCGAACCCATCGGAACAGAGAAATTGGACCTCCAAACAACTCCATATTCAAGCAATCAACCTCCATTAATCGATGCTCAGACCAACAATGCAGTGAAGCAAGAAGTAGAAGAACCAAGTAAATTGCAAAGCTCAAAAGACACCTAAAAGAAAGGACCATAAAAGCATAGTTGTAACCACATCACCAGTCATACCAACTTATGTACTTAGTCAAACAGACCCCTCCCGGACCCAGAAGATATCAAATAGACATGCACAAGAGTATACCACTAATACAATCAACCCCAATGACAGAAAATGAAAAAAATATCGGAAGTAAGCACGCAGTGATAAAATTATCCTTTGGAGGCAGATGATACTAGAAGGGATCAACTCCATGAACCCAGGCCCAGAAAGCATTACCAGCCAACGGCGATGTCAATAACAGCGGACATTGCCCATTGCTATAGTACAGATCTTAAAGCCTTTTACTTTATATGTGATAACAAGAGAAGAATGAACGAAGCACGTGAGTAGAGCAGGCAGCTACGAGGCGACGTGTATAAATAAGGTAAGAGTACCTGAAGGGCGCAAAGGCTCTGAAAGCGTACCACACACATCAACCCACACAACAAAAAATTTAAGAACTAGAACAGTGCCAAATAACCAGGAAAGAGGTATGATTACTATTATAACCCACACAAACTCGACAGGGCAATTTTCGACAGAATCTGAACAAGCCTTCGGGACTCTTTCGAAAAAGCAATCAAGGAAAAATAATAGGCAACCAACTTCGCAAATTAGTATGATGAGATAACAGCAGCCTTTATTAAAGGAAAGGTTGCCCATGTAGCAAATTTGAACTAGAAAATGCAGTGCTAATTAATGCACGATATGCTTAAAACAATCTTTATAGACATAGGAGTGTTCCAAAGCGAGCTAGTACAAGAGTTAAAACGGATTATTGGAGTCAAAAGCTCTTTTACGACGGCTTACTACAAAAGCATCACCAAAAGATTAAATAAAACCATAGCGGACATGCGGATTATATGATGAACCTTGCTAGCATGCCTTACCAGTGGAGCCGTTATCTTTTAAGTTTAAATAAAAGTAAAAATTAAGAGTTAAAGCCCCTTTGAGTTTTACTGGAAGAGCTTAATTATATTTTGTTTGTATTATTTGTTTTATTTACGAGCGAAATCCATAATACCCTTTTGAGGTTTATTTAAACTGAATCCAGAGTACAGATGATGCGGGATTGGAATCACACGCGTTTATAGGTTAACGTAACTCGAAACTCAACCCAGAAAACTTTGATTTGAATCATATGAAACTTGTAACCTTGCATTGACGTCACACCGGCATTCTTTTAGCGATCCAACTGTATGTGATACTCCTGTTAGTCATCAGACAGCATCAGTTTTTTTTTCTGTGTCGGCTGTGAAAGATTATAGTTTCTTTAATAGCATTGGTGCCATTTTCTCCTAATTTTGCTTGGCTGGGGTGGGTGGCCTTCTTTTTCTTATTTTCTCCGCTCTTCCATATTCGGCACTTCCATTCTCTCATCTTTTTACACTTGTTCTCTTTTTCGTTGTTTTTAAAGTTCGCTCCTCGCTGCATGCTTTTTATCGTTTTCGCTTGCATGCTTTTCTCCCAGTTTCCCTTAGATATGCGATATATCTTTTTATAACAAACTTGCAGTGCATCAGGCTTCTCCAGGACGCTCACTCCATGGTATTCAAACGGCTCGTTTTCGTCAGAATCAAAGCCCGAATTATTTCTGAGATTCGTGTATGGTCACCTTTCGTCTCAAACACCATCTCAGAATGTAAAAGCTTGAGTCTAAACACCTGGTATTTATAACAGGACCATTAACTATTCTAGTACTAGTGCTCTCCTAGTGTTATCAAAACTAAAATATTTGTGTATTTAATTGCAACAAATGATGAAGAGTTCCTAAATATGGAGAAAGATTTGCTCTAGTCTCCAAGCCAAGAACACTTTTTGGAAGAGTTGGAAATTGGAAAATACCTCTGCAGCTTTAAAAGAAAAATTCCTTTTAACGGCATCTTTTTGATGATAAATAGCTAGTAATTCGAATTCATCACCATGCATGGCTAGATTCTGATTAATTGCGGAATATCCATTTCTCGAAAACACCTAAAATTAAAATACCAGCATGACCCATTAACGGTATGGAAACAATGCAAAAAATAGGGAAGCCCAGCTGCCCACGTGGTTATGCAAAATCTGTTATAACAATTAGGTGCAATAATTACCATTTTGTTTCATACATACGTGCATGAGGAGTTTTTGCAATAGACTTGTGCTTGGACCACAACTCATGGTAACTAATTGCTGGCTTAGCAATAGCATAATTTCATTATGTTTTTAAAGCCCTTGGAATTGTTTCCTTAATTAAATTTGCAAAAGGGAAAAGAAATCTTTAGTTGAACACTTCTGGGGGAGGTTACAATCCTCATAGAAAGCGATGATATCGCAGCGAAAAAATAAATGCGATTACTCCCACACTTCAAAATGATCATCGATGATTCCTGATTTACTGCACTTACGACAAATTACAGGCTATTAAACGCTTTGATTACTTTCCTGTTTTTATTTTTCCTCACTTGTGGGATTTACAGACCCGGGAAATTTATTTCAAATTGGAAAATATACACACACATTTCCTGACTTTTCTTGGAAAAACTCAGGGGGCGAGCAATAAATCGTTTCCTGGTAATATTTAGACAGTTCCGCGGTGCCTAGGCGTTAATTAGTATTGAATAATATGAGTGTCAATTGAGTGATTTCAATGGTACTGACACATAAATCCGTTTTTGTATTTGGTATGCAAATTGCAGTTGCTCACGTATGTGGGGGTGGTACGTACGCATATATGAGTAATTCGCTTTCATTTTTTAAGCATTTTTACCATGCCTGTCAGGTATCTAGAAGCTAATTATGCATATAACACACTTAGAATTGACTAGAATTGATTTGACCATCGGCGTAAAATTCTGATGAAATTCTAGATTGGCTTACCAAGGATCTTTAATTTTGCGAACCACTAGCTAGGTTATTGTCAACAATTGGACTAAGATAATTATGGCAAGAAAGTTGGTAGAACCTACAGCGACATCCTGTAGATTCTACCCGATGGCAGTCTTCTCGCAGCAGAATCAAGCAAGACATTGAACACTCTCTCATTGTGAAAGATCACCAAAAAGCAGGGCGAAATTCGCCCCATTGTTTGGTGTCATACCACTGCATATGTTCACGCAGATCGTCATACAAACGTTTTTCTGACGGGCATGAGGGACTTTACTATATTATATACACTCTCGCAATAAAAAGGAGTAATCCCTACAGTTCTGTCTATATCCCAGTCCACCAATCACTCTCATATCTCTTGGCTGCAATCCAAATTCCCCCTCAAAAGTAAAAGCCCCAAGCAAGCACGGCATATGAAATGTGTGAAAGTGTCAAAATAAGCAGCTCTTAGTGTTTCAGGAGACAAACATTACGAACAAGCTGCTCTCCAACCCCTTTCTTACCTACCATATCAGTCTGGGCTACTGATAGATCTTTATATTTGGCTGCATCTATGGAGAAAAAGATAACTTTTAAAACTTTTTTCCATATCAACTTTAACCATTGTCGGGATCTTGGCAAATCCTTGTTTAGTTAAAATTGACAATTTTTGAGAATCATTACAACGGGTTTGTTATCATTTTTAGGTAGTTTTCTCCAATTAATCGAATGGTAAAATCAGGTTTTGGATAACTCTAACCGTTCTCAAGACCTCTGCAAATCTGTGTGGGGAATTAATTTAAAATCTTATTCTTTCGAGAATCAATACAACGGGTTTGTAGTCCTATTTAGGTTTCCAATTATGCGAGTGGTAAAATCAATTTTTGGATAACTCTAACCGTTCTCGATATCTCTGCAAATCAGTGTTCGGAATTCATTAAATGTCTGTTTTCGAGAATCACTATAACGAGTTTCTAGTCGTCTTTAGGCATTGTTTTTCAATTATTTGAGTGGTAAAACCATGCCTTACATAAAGCTAACTGTTCTCGAGATATCTGCAAATCCATGTTCGGATATCATTTAAAATTGCACATTTTTGAGAATAATTACACCTTACTTGGAATCGGTTTCAGGAAGATTTGGTGAAATGGAAGAGTGGTGAAATTAGATTTTGGATAACTCTAACCGTCCTCGAGTTTTCTGCAAATCTCTGTTTTTTTAGTTTTTGGTTAAAAATGTTCGACAATTGTTTAGAAAGTTTGATTTTCAAGATCAAATTCATGGAGATTTTATTGATTTTTAGTTGATTTTGAACACAAAATCAGATAACTCCAACCATTCTCGAATTTTCTGAAAACGGTTTTCAAATCTCATTCAACATTTATTATTATCGAGCTTTTATCTATCGAATTTTTGCTTATTTTTTTGTTGATTTTGTACAAATAATCGAATATTTAAATCGGCTTTTGGATAACTTTAACTTTGGTGTATAGGTAGATAACTTTGTTATTTTCGAAAATTATTTAAGAAAGACTTATTTTCAAAAATAAATCAATAGTCTTTTGTGTTAATTTTTAGATGACTTTTACCAATAACTGATTGTAAAAATCTAATGGATAATTCTAACCGTTCTAGAGTTTTCTGCAAATATGACTTAAGTACACATTTAAAGTTTCCAATTTGTACACATTTTCAACTAATTTTTCCCAAAGAAACGAGTGGTAAAATCAGAAGCTGTTTTTGGGTTTTCTGCCAAAATGTGCAAAGAAAAAAAAATTGAGAAAAAAAATGCTTTTGTCGAATTCAGTTTGTTTTTACCAAATAAGGGAGTGATAAAATCTGTGTTTGGATAACTCTAACCGTTTTCGAGTATAACGCAAATCTGTTTTCAAAAGTCATTTAAAATTCTTAATTCTTGAGAATAAATCCATCGAATTTGTACTCAATTTCAACTGATCTTTTTTTCTAAGCATTGAATGGTGAAGCAACTTTTCGCTAACTTTAACCGTTCTCGAGTTTTCTGCAAATTTGTTTTTGAGTGTTATTTACAAATCCTCATTTTCGAGAATAAATCCATCAAATTTGTACCCATTTTCAGTGGCTTTTAAATAAATAAATTGGTAAAATTTGCATTTAGGTAAATCTAACCGTTCTCAACATTTCTGCAAACCAGTTTTTGATAGTCATTTAAATTTTTTTATTTTTGGGAACAAATCCATCAAATTTGTACTCATTTTCAGCTAATTTTGCCCAAAGGATCGAATGTTAAAATCAGCATTTGATAACTCTAAACGTTCTCTGCAAATCTGTTTTCGATAATTATTTAATATAAGAGATATATAAGATATTAAAATGATATGATAAAGTCTTATTCTCGATAAAAAGTCCATCCGATTTGTCATTTATGTTCAGTTGATTTTGAGCAAATAATCGAGTTGTGAAATTTGCCTTTAGATAACTCTAATCTTTCTGAAATTTTCTGCAAATCAGCGTTCCAAATTTACTTAAATTTTCTTATTAATGTTTGTTGTTGATTAATCAACAACAATGGTGAAATGGGTTTTTGAATAACTTTAACTGTTCTCAAGTTTTCTGCAAATCTGTTTTCGAGAATCATTTAAAAATTCCTATTTTCGAAAATAAATCCATAAAGTTTGGAATCATTTTCAGTTGACTTTAACCAAATAACCGAGTTCCAAAATCTACATTTGGATAACTCTAACCGTTCTCGAATTTTTTGCAAATCTGTTTTCGAAACTCATTTGAAATTTCTTATTTTCGTCAAAAAATCGATTCAGATTGTACAGCTGATTTCGTCCAGAGAATCGAACGGTAAAATCAGTTTTGGATAATTCTAATTGCTTTTGAAATTGCTGCAAATCGAATTTTGAATTTTATTTATTTAAAACTTCATCTAGGAACTAACCTGAACTAACCATTCTCGGGATCTCTACAAATCTGTTTTCGACATTCGTTTAAAATTTCACTTTTTCACTTTCCATTTACTTAACCTTCCTCGAGATCTCTGCCAATCCTATTTCGAGATTGTGCCAATCCGTTTTTATCTGAAATTGCGCAGTTGTGACAATAATTGCAACGTGATTGGAATTGTCGTGAAGTAATTTTATCTAATTAATCGGGTGGTAAAATCAGGTTTTGGTTAACTCTAATCGTTCTCGAGATTTCTTGAAATCCCTTTTCGGGCTCTATTTAAAATTTACTACTTTTGAGAATAATCACGTTGAGTTTTCAGATAGTTTTTTCTAATTAATCGAGTGGTAATATTAGGTTTTGCGTAACTCTAACCGTTCTCCAGACCTTCGAAAACCCGCTTTCGGGATTCACCTCAAAATGCCTATTTTGAGAATAATTAGGTTTGTAGTTTTTTTTTACAAATAATCGAGTGATAAAATCTGATTCTGGATAACACTAACCGTTCTCGAGATTTCTTCAAATCTCTTTTCGGGCTGTATTTAAAATTTTTTACTTTTGAGAATAATCACGTCGGGTTAGTACTCGTTTTCAGATAGTTTTTTTCTAATTAATCGAGTTTTTCTAAAAATCAGGTTTTGGTTAACTCTAACCGATCTCGAGATCTTTGAAAATCCGTTTTCGGGATTCATTTAAAATTGCCTATTTTTGGGAACAATTAGGTTTGTAGTCTTTTTCCAAGTAATCGAGTGGTAAAATCAGATTCTGGATAACTCTAACCGTTCTCGAGATCCTTAAAAATCTCTTTTCGGGATTCATTTAAAATGTCTTGTTTCCGAGAATAATGGCGTCGAGTTTTGTACTCGTTTTCAGGTAACTTTTTCCAAATTAACCGAGTGGTAAATTCATGATTATGTTATCTAATCCTTTTCGTGATCTCTGCAAATCTGTGTTCGGAATTAATTTAAAATTGCCCATTTTCGAGATTAATTTGGAGTTTGCAGTCGTTATTAAGTAACCTTTTCCCATTCATTGAGTGATAAAATCATGTTTTGAATAACTCTAACCCACCTCGGGAAATCGGAAAAACCGTTTTCAAGATTAGAGATTTCAAGACTTAAATCGGCCCAAACTTTTTTAGGCAACTTTCAAGAGAATCGGCCCAACGATTTTTACTCGTTTTGTAGTAGGCTTTTCTAATTCAACTCCCAAAATTAGATTTTGAATAAATTTATCAAACTTGCACTTATTTTACTCATTTATAACTCATTTAAAATGTTTTACTTTCGATAATAAAACGATCGAATTTGTATTAAATTTTATTTTGTTTTGCCCAAAGAAATGAATGGTAAAATCAGCTTTTGGATAACACTAACCGTTCTTGAACTTTCTGCCAATGAGTTTCCGAGAATTATTTAACAAATTTTTATTACGACAATAGATCCATCAAAGTTTGTACTCATTTTAAGTTGATTTTAACTGAATAATCGATTGTTAAAGTCTGCATTTGATTACTCTAACAGTTCTCGGATATTCTGCAAACCTGTTTTCAAAACCCATCTAAAATTTCCTGTTCTCAAAAATAAATCCAACGAGTTTTCACTCATTTTCATCCAATTTTGTCCAATGAATCTAATGTTAAAATCAGATTTTGAATAATTCTGCCCATTTTCAAGTTTTCTGCAAATACGTTTCCAAGAATTATTCAAAAAGTTTTAACCAAGTAATCGATTGAAAAAAATTATTTTTGGATAAATCTAACCTTTGAAGAATTTTATGTAAATCAGTTTTTATGCAAACTCCCTTAAAATAGTTTATTAATGCGAGTAAATTAATAAATCCACCGAGTTCGTACACATCGCCAGCTACTGTTGTCCAAAAAATCGAATGATAAAATTGCTTTTGCGATAACTCTAAACGTTCTCGAATTTTTGTGCAAAACTGTTTTCAAGAATCCTTTAAAAATCCTGATATACCCTTTCGAAAATAAATCCATAGAGTTTGTAATCATTTTCAGTTGACTTTAACCAAATAATCGAGTTGTAAAATATACTTTTGGATAACTCTAACCGTTCTCGAATATTTTGCAAATCTGTTTTCACAACTCAGTTAAAATTTCTTATTTTTGACCTAAATCCATCGAGTTTGTATAGCTGATTTTGTCCACAGATTCGAATGGTAAAATCAGTTTGAGATAACGATAACTGGTTTTGCGATCGCTGCAAATCGATTTTTGAGTTTTACTTAAAACGTCATATACGATTTTTTTCAATTATTTGAATGGTAAAATCAGGTCTTACATCTATGGATATAGGATATCGTTTAAAATTGCCTATTTTTGAGAATAATTACACATATTTGGAGTTGTTTTTAGGTTACCTGTTTTCAATTAATCGAGTGGTGAAATTAGATTTTGGATAACTCTAACCGTTTTTACAAATCTTTTTTTTTTTCAGTTTTTGTTCAAAAATTTTCGACAAGTGTTTAGAGAGTTATATTTTCTAGAATAAATTCATCGAGTTTGTATAGATTTTGAACACAAAGTCGAGTGGTAAAATGAGATAACGAATTGTCTGAAAACGGTTTTCACATCCCATTTAATATTTATACATTTCGAGAATTAATCTGTCAAGTCGGTGCTTATTTTCTGTTGATTTTGTACAAAGAATCGAATGTTAAAATCGGCTTTTGGATAACCTTAACCATTCTCGAGCCTCCTGCTTGTGTGTTTTCGACAATTATTCAAAAAAGACTCATTTTGAAGAATAAATCTATAGTTTTTTGTGGTAATTTTCAGATAATTTTTACCAAAAACTGATTATAAAAATCTGTTGGATAATTCTAACCGTTCTCGAATTTTCTGCAAATCTGACTTAAAAACACATTTAATATTTCCAATTTGTACACATGTTCAGCAAATTTTGCCCAAAGAATCGAGTGGTAAAATCAGATTTTGATATCTGTAACTGTTTTTGGGTTTTCTTCCAAAATGTGCAGAGAAAGAAGAATTTGTGAAAAAAAATGCGTTTGTCAAATTTAGTTGATTTTGACCAAATAATGGAGAGATAAAATTTGTCTTTGAATAACTCTAACCGCTCTCGAACATAACGCAAATCTGTTTTCAAAAGTCATTTAAAATTCCTTGTTCTCGAGAATAAATCCATCCAATGTGTACTCAGTTTCAATTGATTTTTTCAAATTATCGAATTGTGAAGTCTGTTTTTTGTTAACTCTAACCGTTCTCGAGTTTTCTGCAAATTTGGTTTTGAGTATTATTTACAAAGCCTCATTTTCGAGAATAAATCCATCGAATTTGTACTCTTTTAGGTTGCTTTTAAACAAATAACGTGGTAAAATTTATACTTAGATAAATCTACCGTTCTCAAATTTTCTGCACAGTCATTTAAAATTTTTCATTTTTGGGAATAAATCCATCGAATTTGTAAGTATATTCAGCTAATTTTGCCCAAAGATTCGAATGTTAAAATCAGCATTTAAGTAACTCTACTAACTCTAAACCTTTTCAGCAAATCTGTTTTCGACAATTATTTCATGTCTTAACCTTGAGAAAAAATCCATCCGGTGTGTCATTTATTTTCAGTTGATATTGAGCAAATAATCGAGGGATCAAATTTGCCTTTAGATAACTCTAATCTTTCTGAAATTATCTGCATATCAGTACTCAAAATTTATTTCAATTTTCTTATTAATATTTGTTGTTAATTAATCAAAGCTTCAATGGCGAAATGGGTTTTGAATAACTCTAACCGTTCTCCAGTTTTCTGCAAATCTGTTTTCGAAAATCATTTAAAAATTCCTATTTTCGAAAATAAATCCAGAGAGGTTGCAATTATTTTCGGTTGACTTTAACCAAATAACCGAATTGCAAAATCTACATATGGATAACTCTAACCGTTCTCGAATTTTTTGCAAATCTGTTTTCAAAACACATTAAAATTTTTTTATTTTTGACCCTAAATCTATCGAGTTTGTACAGCTGATTTTGTCCACAGAATCGAATGGTAAAATCAGTTTGAGATAACTGTAACTGCGTTTGAGATCGCTGCAAATCGATTTTGTGAGTTTTATTTAAAACGTCATATACGAACTAACCTGAACTAACCATTTTCGAGATCTCTACAAATCTAATTTCGACATTCGTTTAAAACTTTACTTTTTTGAGAATATTTACAACGTATTTGAAATCGGTTTCAGGTAACTTTTTCCATTTAATCGAATTGTAAAATCAAATTTTGTATAACTCTAACCGTCCTCGAGATCTCTGAAAATCCTTTTTCGAGACTCTCGATATAAAATTGCACATTTTTGAGAATAACTGCAACGTGTTTGGAAATCAATCTAAAGTGTTTTCCGGGCTTTGAAACCGTGTTGCAATGGAATTTCTTCCTGACGTTTCGTCTACAGCTGCAGCAGATATTATCAAAGGCCATGAAGCAATGGGCGAAGTGATAAGATTCACTTTTTGTATCAATCGCAGCCTTTCTATCCGAGACTAACGAGAGAGGCCATTGAGTAAAATCAGGTTTTGGATAACGAACTGTTCAAGAGCTTTTTTCACATTCATTTTCGGGCTTAATTTAAGATTTACTACTTTTAAGAATAATCACCTCGAGTTTGTTCTCGTTTTCGGATAGTTTTGTTTTACATTAATCGAGTGGTAAAATCAGGTTTGGAAAACTTTAACCGTTCTCGTGATCTCTGCAAATCCGTATTAGAAATTAATTTAAAATTGCCTATTTTCGAGAATAATTACGAGTTTGCAGTTGTTATTAGGTAACTTTTACCCATTCAGTGAGTGGTAAAATTAGCTTTTGGATAACTCTAACCGTTCTCGAGATTTCTTCAAATCCTTTTTCGGGCTCTATTTAAAATTTATTACTTTTGCGAATAATCACGTCGAGTTTGTACTCGTTTTCAGATAGTTTTTCTAATTAATCGAGTGGTAAAAATCAGGTTTTGGTTAACTCTAACCGATCTCGAGATCTTTGAAAATCCGTTTTCATTTAAAACGTCTTATTTTCGAGAATAATCGCATCGAGCTTTGTACTCGTTTCCAGGTCGGTTTTCCAATTAACTGACTGATAAAATCATGATTATTATTATCTAACCATTTTCGTGATCTCTGCAAATCCGTGTTCGGAATTAATTTAAAATTGCCTATTTTTGAGAATAAATACGAGTTTCCAGTCGTTTATAGGTAACTTTATCATATTCAATGAGTAGTAACATCAGCTTTTGGATACCTTTAACCGTTCTCGAGATCTCTTATAATTCCTTTTCTGGCTCTTTTTAAAATTTGCTGCTTTTGAGAATAATCACGTCGAATTTGTACTCGTATTCAGACAGTTTTTTTTTCCATTTAATCGAGTGATAAAATCCGGTTTTGTTTATTTCTAAACGTTCTCGAAATCGTTGAAAATCCGTTTTCTTGATTCATTTAAAATTGCCAATTTTTGGGAACAATTAGGTTTATAGTCTTTTTTCAAATAATCGAGTGGTAAAATCAGATTTGGGATAACTCTAACCGTTCTCGAGATCCTTAAAAATCTCTTTTCGGGATTCATTTAAAATGTCTTATTTTCGAGAATAATGGGAGGAATTAACCGAGTGGTAAAATCATAATTATATTATCTAATCCTTTTCGTGATCTCTGCAAATATGTGTTCGGAATTAATTCAAAATTGCCTATTTTCGAGAATAATTTGGAGTTTGCAGTCGTTATTAGGTAACCTTTTCCCATTCGTTGAGTGGTAAAATCATGTTTTGAATAACTCTAACCCACCTCGAGAATTCGGAAAAACCTTTTTCAAGATTAGAGATTTCAAGACTTAAATCGGCCCAAACTTTTTTAGGCAACTTTCAAGAGAATCGGCCTAACGATTTTTACTCGTTTTGTAGTAGGGCTTTTCTAATTCAACTCCCAAAATTAGATTTTGAATAAATTTCAAATCAGATTTGTACTTATTTTCAGCTTCTTTTAAAGAAAAAATCAGACAATCAAGTTGAATATTCTGTATTACGATAACACTAACTGTCCTCAAACTTTCTGCAAAACAGTCTCTAAAACTCATTTACAATGTTTTATTTTCGATAATAAAACCATCGAATTTGTATTAATTTTTATCTCGTTTTGTCCAAAGAAATGAATGGTAAAATCAGCTTTGGATAACACTAACCGCTCTTGAACTTTCTGCCAATGAGTTTCCGAGAATTATTTAACACATTTCTATTTACGAAAATAGATCCATCAAATTTTGTACTCATTTTAAGTTGATTTTAACCGAATAATCGATTGTTAAAGTCTGCATTTGATTACTCTAACAGTTCTCGGATATTCTGCAAACCTGTTTTCAAAACCCATCTAAAATTTCCTGTTCTCAAAAATAGATCCAACGAATTTTCACTCATTTTCATCCAATTTTGCCCAATGAATCTAATGTTAAAATCAGATTTTGAATAATTCTGCCCATTTTCAAGTTTTCTGCAAATACGTTTCCAAGAATTATTCAAAAAGTTTTAACAAAGTAATCGATTGAAAAAAATTATTTTTGAATAAATCTAACCTTTGAGGATTTTTATGTAAATCAGTTTTTATGCAAACTCCCTTAAAGTGGTTTATTAATGCGAGTAAATTAATAAATCCACCGAGTTCGTACACATCGCCAGCTAATGTTGTCCAAAAAATCGAATGATAAAATTGCTTTTGCGATAACTCTAAACGATCTCGAATTTTTGTGCAAAACTGTTTTCAAGAATCGTTTAAAAATCCTGATATACCCTTTCGAAAATAAATCCATAGCGTTTGTAATCATTTTTAGTTGACTTTAACCAAATAATCGAGTTGTAAAATATACTTTTGGATAACTCTAACCGTTCTCGAATTTTTTGCAAATTTGTTTTCACAACTCAGTTAAAATTTCTTATTTTTGACTCTAAATCCATCGAGTTTGTATAGCTGATTTTGTCCACAGATTAGAATTGTAAAATCAGTTTGAGATAACGATAACTGGTTTTGCGATCGCTGCAAATCGATTTTTGAGTTTTATTTAAAACGTCATATACGAACTAACCTAAACTAACGATTCTCGATATCTCTATAGATCTGTTTTCGACACTCGTTTAAAGTTTCACTTTTTTGAGAATATTTAAAACGTAGGTATTTGAAATTGTTTTCAGGTAACTTTTTCCATTTAATCAAATTGTAAAATCAAGTTTTGTATAACTCTAACTGTCCTCGAGATCTCTGCAAATCTGTTTTCGAGACTCATCTAAAATTGCACATTTTTGAGATTAACTGCAACGTGTTTGGAATTATTGTCAAATATTTTTTTCTAATTAATCGGGTGGTAAAATCAGGTTTTGGATAACTCTAACCGTTCTCGAGATTTCTTCAAATCCCTTTTCGGGCTTTATTTAAAATTTATTACTTTTGAGAATAATTACGCCGAGTTTGTAGTCGTTTCCAGGGAGTTTTTTTTTTTAATTTATCGAGTGATGAAATTAGGTTTTGCATAACTCTAACCGCTTTCGAGATCTTTGAAAATCCGTTTTCGGGATTATTTAAAAATTGCCCATTTTTCAGAACTATTAGTTTTGTAGTCTTTTTCCAAATAATCGAGTGGTAAAATCTGATTAGGGATAACTCTAACCGTTCTCGACATCTCTGAAATTCTTTTTTCGGGATTTATTTAAAACTTCTTATTTTCGAGAATAATCGCATCGAGTATTGTACTGGTTTTAGGTAACTTTTTCCAATTAACTGAGCCGCAAAAATTATAATTATATTATCTAACCCTTCTCGTGATCTCTGCAAATCCGTGTTTGGAATTAATTTAAAATTGCCTATTTTTGAGAATAATTACAAGGACTTTGCAGTCACTATCAGGTAACTTTTTCCCATTCAATGATTGGTAAAATCAGGTTTTTTATAACTCTAACCCTCCTCGAGATCCGAATCCGTTTTCAAGATTAGAGACTTCAAGACTCGAAATTGCTTATATTCGAGAATCGGTCCAACGAGTTTGTATTCGATAAGTTTTTCTAATTAATCGTGTAGTACGAAATCTAGAAATTAGATTTTGAATAAATTTATCAAATTTGGACTTATTTTCAGTTTCTTGTAAAGAAAAAAATATCAAATAATCAAGTTTTATATTCTGTATTAGGATAAGCTTCACCGTCCTCAAACTTTCTGCAAAACCGTTTTCGTAAACTCGAGTTAAAACTCATTTATAATCTTTTATATTCGATAATAAAATAATCGAATTGGTAATATTTTTTATCTGGTATTGTCCTATGAATTGAAGGGTAAAATCAGCTTTCGGATAACACTAACCGTTCTTGAATTTTCTGAAAATGAGTTTTCGAAAATTATTTAATACATTTTT
Organism: Taphrorychus bicolor; assembly: GCA_951812265.1. NCBI lineage: Eukaryota > Metazoa > Arthropoda > Insecta > Coleoptera > Curculionidae > Taphrorychus > Taphrorychus bicolor. Next base: position 6,409,962 of record OX638299.1, read on the forward strand.
ATTAACGAAGATATATCTATCAAAGTTTGTACTCATTTTAAGTTCATTTTAACCGAATAATCGATTGTTAAAGTCTGCATTTGGTGACTCTAACAGTTCTCGGATATTCTGCAAACCTGTTTTCAAATCTCATCTAAAATTTCCTATTTTCAAAAATAAATCCATAGAGTTTTTAATAATTTTCAGTCGAGTTAAAACCAAATAACCGACTTTGAACGAAATCTACCTTTGCGATAACTCTAACCGTTCTCGAATTTTTTGCAAATCTGTTTTCAAAACTCATATAAAATTTCTTATTTCCGACAACAAATCCATCGAGTTTGTACAGCTGATTTTGTCTAAAGAATCGAATGGTAAAAGCAACTTTTGAATAACTTTAACAGTTTTTGATATGTAAAACGTCTTATTTTCGGCAATAATCCCACCAAGTATTTACTATTTTCTGCTAACTTTTGTCAATTAGTCAAGCAGTAAAGCCAGAATTTCGATAGCTCTAACCGTTCTCACAATCTTTGCAAATACGATTTTGGAATTCGTTTAAAATTGCCACTTTTGTGAATAATCACATCGAGCTTGTGCTTGTTTTCCGCTAACTTTTCAATAATTGATCACATAGTAAAATTTATTGAGTTGGTAGGTACTGATTTTTAGTTGATTCAAAACTAAACCATCCTGTTAAAAAAACAGAAAGAAAACAGGCTTTTTTCATCAAGCAAAAAAAAAAGAACAAAAACGAAGAAAAACAAGGGCAGAAGGCAAAAATAAGGAAAAACAAGAAGCAGAATCAGGCCACTCTACTGCTTGCTTTAGACGCGAATTACAAGGATACGCGTGTATGTAAACACTAAATTTTGGACGAAGTAAATGAGGAAATGGAAGAAGCGGAAAGAAAGTGAAAGGATACAAAGAAGGAATGGAAGAGATTCAAGAACGTCTGCGACTATAGTAAACTCGTTGCGGTAGATCACTTCGTAAATAGGTATACAGATTTAGAAGACTGTTCAGGAATTTTTAGTAGGTGCGGAAAATATTCATCAAAATTTAAAAAAAAGTGGGCGCAGCATCATTTTTTTATTATTTTTTTATCTTACTCTTTTTTTCTAGTAGACGTCCATGCCCTCTGCCCTTTTTTGTAGAATTTTGTGTAAAGTATTTTTGTTTGCAAGGAGCTACCACCATCTTATATGTAAAGCCTGAAGCTAATCTGTAACCCAGAAACCGACCATCTAGGTCATAGCAAGGGCTAAAAGCAAACGGATCACAATAACTCGAAATTCCCCAATACAATAATAACCATTATTGATCTCCCAACATTTGTCTCTTTGAACAAACAATTAACAAGAAAAGCTAATATGTGACTATTATAAACAAAATCTTAGTTTAAGCATCCGTTTTCCTTAGGTGGTTCCTAAAAAAAGGACAATCACTGCGCCATCGACGTCACTAGAAAATCCAGTGTTTGCCCACAGGTACGCACCGAGCGTAAAACAGAAATAGGTTACCCGGTATGACTAATCAGCTAAGGTACCGTGTCTAATGCAATCATACAATAGTTTATGACTATTAGGTTTGTCGATTATTTGCACATTTTTTAGGATTTTTCAGAGAAAGTTGGTAAAACCCGAGACTTTAGGTATAGTAGATTCTGGGAAGGTTTTTTTGGGTGGGTGGAATACCCATACCATGGCAGGATCAATCTTCTTAAATCTATTATTGTTATTTTTTTTATAAAACGCATTTTTTTTCAAACTACGGAAATTTCCTCAATGGTCTACGACGTGTGGTGTGTGATGAATCGTGTTTACAAAATTTAGTTTCATCCGCATCGTTATTTACATAATCGGCAAGGAAATCCGTGTTGGGCGGTAAAAATAACGATCACACTCGGAAATTCCTAAAACAATGTCAATTTTTACACACTTAATCAGATGTACAATTAATTAAACCAATTACTCTGGCGTGTAATTTAAATTAAATCGTGGTATTGAGTTAGGTCATCCATTTCACCTTTTTTTCTTTTTCATGCTATTTAGTTGCCCTAGTGAGTACAATTTTGTCATTTGTTCGACCAGATGACTTAAAAGTTAAGCAGTACCTACTATATTGACATGCATAAAGAGACGTCATTAGCTTTTCCCATCCGAAGTTTACATAATCTGAATTTTAGAGAATGCTATTTTCACGCAACAAACCTATGAATAATTCAACAGTTTAAGAATAATTATTTACGATTATCAACATAATTATTACGAATATTAACCTCCTACATGCAATTCCGATGTACCAGTTCCAGCGTTATTGTTCATGGGTGAGATTCTTCCTAGAATGACTGAAAAAGTAATTTTCCTGGACCCAGTTTCCTTGTAAAAATACTGTTTGTGGTTTCGATTAGAATAATTCTTTGGAATACTAAATATGTTGCATATGTTTTTTTTATAAACAACTTCAGTATATTTACATATTTCTAGTATTCCGTTTGTTCATGAGGCTGTAATATTTTTCCTCAAAACTTGTAATCTGATTCAATGATAATTGACCTGATTGTTGGGAAAATATCTCTCAGCGAATTAATTATACGTTTATTGTTTTTCTTTTTTTTTATAACAGGTTTGTTCGCTTTTTTAAGAAAAAGCTGTTTTGAGATGCTAGTCGAAATTACTAGTATTTAATTCGATCTTTTGGAATTTACCTTGATTCCTAAATAATGCGTAAGATAATTTTTAAATTGATTTGTTAACATCTGAAATGCAATTTGCAAAATAAATATATTTCTACTCAAAACTTACTGATTTTTTCTCCACGTTCTTTTCAATATTTAAATGAATAAAGTTCCCGACAAGTCAGCATGGTTGTGGGCAACGGTGTCCTTGGAACTCAACACTGATAATGAGTACTATTTTGATGATTTTATTTTCGAAAATAAAAAAAATTAAATGATTTTTGATGAGATGATTTCCAAAAAATTTGACAATGGTCAGATTTATTCAAAGGCGGATTTTACCACTCGATTATTATTTTGTTAAAATCAACTCAAAATAACTACAAGTTAGATAAAAATATTTGACGAAAGTAATAAAATAAATGTCGCTAAATCGTTTAGACCCAAAGGTTTGACATCCTATAAAAACGTTGGAAAAGGTAGTCGATAGGTACACTACAGAGGTAACTTTGGCAAGACAACCCATAAACCAATGGACCGACACGGCTCTGCACTCTGTATTGAATAAAATAGAGAAGGCATACTCGAATAAAGAAGTGGTGCTGGCACTCTTTTTCGATATTGAGGGAGCATTCGACAAAGCCAGAACAAACAATATCTGCGAGGCCCTTAGGGCCCGGGGGACTCCAACACAATTAGTCAACTGGGTCAGATGAGTCACCTAACATGGTCAGGGAGATCACCTAAGGGAAATCGAGGATGAGGGCGGCTGTCCACAAGGCAGCTGCTTATCACCTCGACTATGGTATCTCTTAATAGACGGTCTTTTGCAGAAACTAAAAGGCCGAGGGCTTCAGTGCGCAGGCGTATGCGGATAAAGGGCTGGTCATGATACCAGGAAGGTTTATCGGCAGCATTTGTGATCGAGTGCAAAGGGCATGCAGAATAATAGAACAATTGGTGAACCAAGACGGGACTGTCAATCAATCCTGGCAAGACAGTTCTTGTGCTCTACACCAGAAGGAGGAAAACTACAGAATTCTTATCACCCACGGATGTGTGTCCGAGGAAACTCTGCTGCTAAAAGCTGAGGGTAACTACCTGGCGGTGATTATCAACAGCTGGCTGACCTGGAAAAGTCACGTAGAAAAGTCATGCAATAAGACGACATCACTGGTATGGCAACTGCGCAGAGCAGCCTACAGGAGGTGGGGGCTAAAGCCACACGTTCTGCACTGGCTTTACACTGCGGTAATCTGAGTATATCTTATAGGTCCGTAGTCTGGTGGCCAGGGGTGGACAGCGCCTACTACGCGTTGAGGTTGTGAAGAACAACTCCGGGAGCAGCTCTCAATGCATTACTCGTTCTGCCGGAGCATCCAATCTGGATGAAGAGGGATTCCTGCATGAGGATGGATTGCTGCAACCAGTGGAAAAAAACAGTCATGGAAAGCACATACACGCAGATCGTCAGCCTCATCAAGCGGAACATCCCAATTGTCATGTCGCAGGACGGGCGCCCTTGCGGTCGGCTAAGACTAAAACAGCCATTTGGGATAAACATCCCAACAAGAGAAGAACTCAAAGAAGACTTGATTCAGCAACCTTCTGAGAATAATTATGTGTTATATAGAGACGGATCAAGAATGGCTGGTTCACAGTCTTCAGGAGCAGAGCAGACCATGAAGAGGGCGAGACCTTTTCCTTGGGAAGCCACACGACCAGAAGTCAAACAAGGAGTAGAATATTACATCTTCATCTACCCCAGACATTTATCTTCTTCATCTCCAGACAGTTAGGAGGCCCTGCGAACCATCTGCAGGAACCGGACTAGTTCAAGGCTCGTTCAGCACTGCAGAGATGGTCTGCAGTCCCTGACAGAAACAAACTATGGGATGGGTTCCTGGACATAGGGGCTTTGAGGGAAACGAGCACACCGGTCGAGCGTAGTTCCCATTGGTGCTTTACTGGATCGGAGCCATGTCTAGAAATAAGCAATAGATACGTCTCTCACACTCTAAATGAGTGGGCGAGGGTGAGTACAAGGACAAACTCGACACAGTCAGGATTATATAGAGAGACCAAGGAAATCTACCCTAATCTTGATAGACCCAAGGCCTTGTGGCTACTTGAGAGAAGTCGGCAGTGCCTGAGAGACCTTATAGGAATCCTCACTGGCCACTGCAGAGTAAACAGACACATGCACCTCCTAGGAATGGTGGACAGTCCACTAAGGGAGCAGGGAAGAGTCCTCATACAGGGAGTATGCTATAAGTGGAAGCGTCTGCGCCACAGGACACTGGGAGCCGTCGAGAGGAGCTTCGGACTCTGAGATGGGACGGGATACTCTCCTTCATTAGAGGGGCAGGTCGACTCGTAAAGGGAATAAGGGCAGAGGCGGAGTAAGGATGAGTGGATCAGAGGACTGTGAAAACGGCCTTTAAGGCCTAGTCGCAAGGCCTCGGACCCCAATGAACCCCAATGTCTACTACTACTATTAGACAAAAATAAGATTTTTAAATAATTTTTGGAAAAAAAAATAGCAGAAAACTCAATAACGGTTAGAATTATTTTGAAAGTTATATTATCATTTAAAGTTTTTAACAAAACCAGCTGAAAATTAGTAAAAAACTCGTTGGATTTGTTACCGAAAATAAATTGTGACTTTTAAAAAAAGTAATTTTAAATGAGCTTTTAAAAAGTAATTTTTAAATGAGTAAAAGGTTAGACTTATTCAAAAGCTGATTTCATTATACGATTCGTTCGACAAAATCAGCTAAAATGAGTTGAAACCTCGGTTAAAACTCAATGCAGTTTTCTTAAAATAAAACGTTTTGAATGAGTTCTGAAAACAGAAACAAAAGCAGAAAATAAAACTCGTTTATTTAGTCACAATCATCTGAAAACTAAAAACTCGCTATTTAGTCACAATCAACGAAAAATAAACTTAAATTGGATAGTTCTTTTCTTTAAAATATGCCTTTAAATAATTTTTGAAAACAGCTTTGCAGAAAAGTTGAGAACGTCTAGGGATATCCAAAAGCTGATTTTACTATTAAATGCTTTGGACAAAATTGGACAATGGACTTATTCTCAAAAATGAGACTTTATTCAAAATTCTCCATTGAATTATTCGATTAACGAAAATAAGGAATTTTACATAATTTTAAATTCGAGAACTATAAGAGTTATTTAACTGAGGTGACTACAAACTCTATGGATTTAATCACAAAAATAAAACTTTTCAAATAATTCTCGAAACATATTTGTGGAAAACTCGAGAAGAGCTATCCAAAAGCTGATTTTACCATTTGATCTTTTGGATAAAATTAGCTGAAAATTAATTTAAACTCCATGAATTTATTCTAATTATCTAAATAAGAATTGTTAATGAGTTTTGAAAACACGTTTGATGAATATTAGAGAAGGTTTAGAGTTATCCAAAAGCAGATTTCAAGCAGAGTGGTCATTTCATTACAATTAACTGAAAATGGGTAAAAATTCGATGCTTTTATTCTCAAAAATAAGACCTTTCAGATGAGTCTTTAAAATAGATTTGCAGAAAGTTCGAGAGTTGTTGGGGTTATCCAAAGGCAGATTTTAACACTCGATTATTCGGTTAAAATCAACTTAAAATGAGCACAACTTTGATGGATGTATAATCGAAAATAAAACTAAGTTAAATGATTCTCGAAAACTTATTTACAAAAAATACAAGAACGGTTAGTGTTATCCGAAAGCGGATTTTACCATTCAATACTTTGGACAAAGCGAGATAAAAAATATTACAAATTCGATGATTTTATTATCGAAATTAAAACATTCTAAATGAGTTTTAAAAACTGTTTTGCAGAAATTTTAAAAAAAGGGAACGGTTAGGGTTATCGTAATACAGAATATACAATTTTATTATTTGATATTGACCATCAGTTTATTTGCTTAAAATCAACTGAGACTTAATACAAACTTGATGGATTTATTCCCGAAAATAACATTTTTAAATAATTTTCGAAAACCGTATCGCAGAAAACCCGTAAAATGTTAAAGTTATTCCAAAAACAGCTTTTGACACTCAATTATTTGTTTAAAAATAACTAAAAATGAACTAAAACTTAAAAAAAAATTACTAAAAATAACGAACTGGAAGGATGTATTCTTGAAAATGACACTCCACAAATAATTTTCAAACGTTTTTAACCTAAAACTGAAAACCAGATTTGCAGAAAAATCGAGAACCGTCAGTGTTACCCAAAAGCTGAATCTACCAATCAATCATTCGGCCAAAATCAACTGAAAATGAGTAAAAACTCATCGGAAACAGATTTGCAAAGCGTTCGAGAACAGTTCGTGTTACTCAAACTATGATTTTGGACCACCCGATTAATTATTAACACTAACGCCAATCATATTGATTAGAGAGCTACTAGCAAACTACTCAGTTGAAATTTTCCCTTCCCTATGAAACCTTTTTTTTGAAAACTTTATATCGACAGGGTGTTCCACCTAAGCAGATTTATGCTATAACCTGCTTATTGCCATTTTTTTCAAACAATTCTATCAAAGTTTTATACATCTATAGATACACGGATGTTTTACATCTCCACGACCCTATAAAACTTTGTTATTTAGATCAAACGATATGTACAGATTTGCAATTTTTGATTCTTGTCGTGATAAGTGAAATATTTCAGATTTTCAAACTTTTGCAGCTATATAACTTCCGAACCATTTATCTTTAACATCTTCGTTTATCTAAACTCTCATGTCAAACTTTCAATTTTCAGGATGAATTAGAATTTTGTAAATTGGCGTCTGTCAAATTTTTGACAGATTTGTGTATAACTTCAAATTTGACATTTCGGTTCATCTTAAATAAATAGTTAGGATGCGAAAACTAAGTCAATCAGTTTCAGCTCTGCAGAAGGCAAAAATTAACATATTTCAACCGACAATATTTCGGAAACGATTAAAAATCTAAATGTTCCTATAATCATAACCCGAGTCCGAAAATGCAAAAATACACATGGTGATTCATCGAAAATAATAAAGATCAATGTTTCCTAGATATGAGACGCCTTGTATATCTGAAGTTAATTTCTTTTTATAGATAATACAAGTTTATTTTCATAAACATTGCATCATGAAAGATAATCCCATTTGGTGAAACACCCTGTATATAATTTATATAACTTTTGCTACCTCATTGCCTGTTTTGGCACGAAATAAAACTTTTCCAACGAGTCAGAGGTCAATTGACAATAAAATTTTTTCACAGAATTGCTTTTTTTGAGCATCTTTTACTTAGGCGATTTAGTCCAAAATTAAAATTTTTATAAATTTGTGCCTAGAACTCACCTAAATTAAACTTGCTTTTTTGCAATTTTTGTTATTTTTTTTTTAACTTTTGTAGTTTATATCTTGGGCTTAAGTGGTTTTTACTTTCTTTCTTTCCTATTGTTTTTCATTAATCGCATTTGTCTACTCTTATTGTTTTTCATGTTTCGTTAAATCTGTTGTTATTTCTTATTTTTTTTATCTATGGGGCCCTGTAATTGCGCATTGCACATTGACTGCATGCGCAATTTAGATAGATAAAACTGCAACTCAATATTAGACTTTTTAATTGTTTCTCAATTCTACTGATACAATTTTGGTCCAAAACTGTGTTTTTTTACTGTTAATAATTGTTGATTTTTTAATCTTTTTAATACGGTAATAGTAAATACAACGTCTGCTATGACCCAAAATCAATTTTTATTAAAAGGAAAGAGTTCGAAAATTGACCTGTATAACAAATTTTTTAATGCATTTTAACGATTTTGCCCTAAAATTAAAACTATCTACAATTTATGCCGCGAACTTTTTCTATAATTTTTTGTTTATTTTTCTTTTTACTTTGAATGCTTTTCACTGGTTTTTATTTAAATTTTCTATTTATGACTTTTCTTTTAATGCTCATAATTTTCTATTTTTATTCTTTGTCGCGTTTAACTTTTAATTTATCTTTATTTTTTTTTTACATTTTTCTATTGCTATTCTTTGTTATCTTGCAGTTTTCTATTCTTTCATTTTTGGAATCGATCGCAATTAGACTTTCATTGAGTTTTCATTATTTCAAGATTTCTTACATTATAATTGAACTTTTCCAACGGATAAATAATTTCAATCGGAATTGATTTCTATTGGGGCAAGTTTGGCATTAAACTTTAATTTTTAAGGACTAATGATTCCTGATTTTTCAATTTTTTTTATACCGTTTTGACCGGAAATAGAAGTTTTACAACAAGGCAAAAATAGAGGGAAAAATAGATGATTTCTGATATAATTATGTTTCACAAAGGGACCTCTTTTTAGCAAAGTTTTGAAAGGTTTTTGATGACTTATCCCGCAAGCAATTGCAAATATTTTAAATTTGTGCCTCTAATTATCCGACAATTTTGGTCATATTTTTTACTATATTTTCTTCGTTATTCCAGATTTCAGTTCAATTTAGTAGTTTTTTATTTTTTACATTTTACTCTTTTCTTATTGTTCTTATTTTTCTATTCTTTCGATGAAATTTTGACCCAAAATTCAGCTTATACAACAAGTTGTTGTAATGTGATACTACTTTCATTTACACAATTTTGGTTCAAAACGTGTTTTTAAATTAATAGTTTTGGCTCAATGAACCAAAAATCGATTTTTATTGAGAAAATTTTGATCTGAAAAGAAAACTCTATTAGCAAATTTTTTAAATTGGATATGTTTTAAATTTCAACCTATATCTACCAATTTTGGATTTATTATTTTTTTTCTTTCCAACCGTTCTTCATATTTTCAGGTTTTTTTAAGTCGGTTTCTAGTTTTTAAGTTATGTTTATTTTTTTTGTTTTTCATATTTTTCTACTGTTATTCTTCGTCATGTTACAATTTTCTAATCTTTCATTTTTGTCTTTGTGTTTTCATCTTAATTAGAATTTCATTGTGTTTGATTCTTTTAAATTTTCTCACTTTAAAATTAAACTTTTCGAAATGAAAAAGTGAAAATTTTTACTATACTTTCTTCACTATTCCAGATTTCAGTTCAGTTGGTTTTCGTATTTTTTTATTTAATTTTTTTCTTTATAAGATACTGTTTTTATTGTTCGTATTTTTCTATTCTTATCCTTTTTCATGTTTTATTCAAACTTTATATTTGATCTATATTGGATTTACATTCTTTGGAAGTAATTTTGACCTAAAATTTACCTTTTTGTTCATTGTAAACTAATAGTTTTCCCTCGATAAGCCAAAAATCAAAAATCGATTTTTTTTGAGAAAATTATAATCCTAAAAAACTCTTTTAGCAAACTTTTTAAAATTACATATTCTTTTAAATTTCAGCCCCACCTGCTTGGATTTATTTTTTCCATAATTTCCTGATTTTTATTTTTTTCTTTCCAACTGTTCTTCATCTCTTCCTATGGTTATTTTTTGTCATGTGTCCATTTTCTCTTCGTTAATTTTTGTTATCGGTATTTTTAAATCATGTTTTATTGAAAATTTTGATAAAAAAAAACACTTTTAGCAAAGTTTAAAATTTTTAGACGCTTTTTTCGCCCAAAATTGCAGATAATTTAAATTTCTGCTTCTACATGCCTATTTAAGATTTAGGTTTTCTTTTTTAATTTTTTTTTAAGTCGGTTTCTAGTTTTTAACTTATTTTTTATTTTTCATGTTTTTCATATTTTTCCACTGTTACTGTTCGTCATGTAACAATTTTCTATTCTTTCATTTTTGTCTTTGTGTTTTCATCTTAATTAGACCTTCATTGTGTTTCATTCTTTTAAATTGTCTTTCTTTAAAATTAAATTTTTCGAAATAAAAAAGTGAAAATTTTTACTATAAGTACTTTCTTCACTATTCCAGATATCAGTTCAGGTTTTCGTAGTTTTAATTTAATTTTTTTACTTTTTTTACTTTTTTATTTAATGTTTATTACATACTGTTATTTTATGGTTTGTATTTTTCTACCTTATTCTTTGTCATGTTTTATTCAAATTTTATATTTGAATTATATCGGATTTGTTTCCTTTGGAGGTAATTTTGCCCAAAAATTCAGCTTTTTATTCATTGTAAATTAATAGTTTTAGCTCCAAGAGGCAAAAACCGATTTTTTTTGAGAAAATTTTAATCCTAAAAAAACTCTTTTAGCAAACTTTTTAAAATTAGAAGTATTTTAAATTTCAGGTTATACCTGCCAATTTTGGATTTATTTTTTAGTCCCCTGAATTTTATTTTTTTCTTTCCAAATGTTCTTGATATCTTTCTATGGTTATTTTTTGTCATGTGGCTGTTTTCTCTTTAATTTTGGTTGTCGGTATTTTTAAATCAAGTTTTATTGAAAATGTTGATCCAAAAAGAAAACCCTTTTAGCATAGTTAAAAATTTTTAGACCCAAAATTTTTCGTCCTAAATTGCTGATATTTTAAATTTCTGCTTGCACATACCTATTTTGGATTTAGTTTTTCTTAGATTTTTTTTGTCGCTTTCTACTTTATAACTTATTTTTAATTTTTTATGTCAGCAACTTTTTATTTGATTTATATTGAATTTGTATTCTTTGGAAGTAATTTTAACCCAAAATTTACCTTTTTGTTCATTTTAAATTAATATAGTTTTGGCTCGATGAGCCAAAAATCGATATTTTTTTGAGAAAATTTTAATCCTAAAAAAAATTTTTTATTAAATTTTTTAAAATTTCATATTCTTTTAAATTTCACCCTATACCTGATTGGATTTATTTTTTTCTATAGTCTCCTGATTTTTATTTTTTCTTTCCAACTGTTCTTCATATCTTTCTATGGTTATTTTTTGTAATGTGTCCATTTTCTCTTCGTTAATTTTTGTTATCGGTATTTTTAAATCATGTTTTATTGAAAATTTTGATAAAAAAAAACTTTTAGCAAAGTTTAAAATTTTAGACGTTTTTTTTCGCCCAAAATTGCACATAATTTAAATTTCTGCTTCTACATGCCTATTTTAGATTTAGGTTTTCCTTTTTAGTTTTTTTTAAGTAGGTTTTTAGTTTTTAACTTATTTTTAATTTTTCATGTTTTTCATATTTTTCTGTTATTCTTCGTCATGTAACAATTTTCTATTCTTTCATTTTTGTCTTTGTGTTTTCATCTTAATTAGACCTTCATTGTGTTTCATTCCTTTAAATTGTCTTACTTTAAAATTAAATTTTTCGAAATGAAAAAGTGAAAATGTTTACTATACTTTCTTCACTATTCCAGATTTCAGTTCAGTTGGTTTTCGTATTTTTTTATTTATTAGATACTGTTTTTTATTGTTCGTATTTTTCTTTTCTTATTCTTTGTCATGTTTTATTCAAATTTTATATTTGATTTATATCGGATTTGTTTCCTTTGGAGGTAATTTTGCCCAAAAATTCAACTTTTTATTCATTGTAAATTAATAGTTTTAGCTCAATGAGCCAAAAACCGATTTTTTTTTTAAGAACATTTTAATCCTAAAAGAAAACTCTTTTAGCAAACTTTTTAAAATTAGAAGTATTTTAAATTTCAGCTTATACCTGCCAATTTTGGATTTAATTTTTAGTCCCCTGAATTTTATTTTTTTCTTTCCAAATGTTCTTGATATCTTTCTATGGTTTTTTTTTGTCATGTGGCTGTTTTCTCTTCTTTAATTTTGGTTGTCAGTATTTTTAAATCAAGTTTTATTGAAAATGTTGATCCAAAAAGAAAACACTTTTAGCATAGTTAAAAATTTTTAGACCCAAAATTTTTCGTCTTAAATTGCTGATATTTTAAATTTCTGCTTGCACATGCCTATTTTGGATTTAGTTTTTCTTAGATTTTTTTTTGTCGCTTTCTACTTTATAACTTATTTTTAATTTTTTATGTCAGCAACTTTTTATTTGATTTATATTGAATTTGTATTCTTTGGAAGTAATTTTAACCCAAAATTTACCTTTTTGTTCATTTTAAATTAATATAGTTTTGGCTCGATGAGCCAAAAATCGATATTTTTTTGAGAAAATTTTAATCCTAAAAAAAATCTTTTATCAAATTTTTTAAAATTTCATATTCTGTTAAATTTCACCCTATACCTGATTGGATTTATTTTTTTCTATAGTCTCCTGATTTTTATTTTTTCTTTCCAACTGTTCTTCGTATCTTTCTATGGTTATTTTTTGTAATGTGTCCATTTTCTCTTCGTTAATTTTTGTTATCGGTATTTTTAAATCATGTTTTATTGAAAATTTTGATAAAAAAAAAACACTTTTAGCAAAGTTTAAAATTTTAGACGTTTTTTTCGCCCAAAATTGCACATCATTTAAATTTCTGCTTCTACATGCCTATTTTAGATTTAGGTTTTCCTTTTTAGTTTTTTTTTAAGTAGGTTTTTAGTTTTTAACTTATTTTTTATTTTTCATGTTTTTCATATTTTTCTGTTATTCTTCGTCATGTAACAATTTTCTATTCTTTCATTTTTGTCTTTGTGTTTTCATCTTAATTAGACCTTCATTGTGTTTCATTCCTTTAAATTGTCTTACTTTAAAATAAAATTTTTCGAAATGAAAATTTTTACTATACTTTCTTCACTATTCCAGATTTCAGTTCAGTTGGTTTTCGTATTTTTTTATTTATTAGATACGGTTTTTGATTGTTCGTATTTTTCTTTTCTTATTCTTTGTCATGTTTTATTCAAATTTTATATTTGAGTTATATCGGATTTGTTTCCTTTGGAGGTAATTTTGCCCAAACATTCCGCTTTTTATTCATTGTAAATTAATAGTTTTAGCTCAATGAGCCAAAAACCGATTTTTTTTGAGATAATTTTAATCCTAAAAAAAACTCTTTTAGCAAACTTTTTAAAATTAGAAGTATTTTAAATTTCAGCTTATACCTGCCAATTTTGGATTTATTTTTTAGTCCCCTGTATTTTATTTTTTTCTTTCCAAATGTTCTTGATATCTTTCTATGGTTATTTTTTGTCATGTGGCTGTTTTCTCTTCTTTAATTTTGGTTGTCAGTATTTTTAAATCAAGTTTTATTGAAAATGTTGATCCAAAAAGAAAACACTTTTAGCATAGTTAAAAATTTTTAGACCCAAAATTTTTCGTCCTAAATTGCTGATATTTTAAATTTCTGCTTGCACATGCCTATTTTGGATTTAGTTTTTCTTAGATTTTTTTTTGTCGCTTTCTACTTTATAACTTATTTTTAATTTTTTATGTCAGCAACTTTTTATTTGATTTATATTGAATTTGTATTCTTTGGAAGTAATTTTAACCCAAAATTTACCTTTTTGTTCATTTTAAATTAATACAGTTTTGGCTCGATGAGCCAAAAATCAATTTTTTTTTGAGAAAATTTTAATCCTAAAAAAATCTCTTATCAAATTTTTTAAAATTACATATTCTTTTAAATTTCAGTCTATACCTGATTGGATTTATTTTTTTCTATAGTCTCCTGATTTTTATTTTTTCTTTCCAACTGTTCTTCACATCTTTCTATGGTTATTTTTTGTAATGTGTTTATTTTCTCTTCGTTAATTTTTGTTATCGGTATTTTTAAATCATGTTTTATTGAAAATTTTGATAAAAAAAAACACTTTTAGCAAAGTTTAAAATTTTAGACGTTTTTTTCGCCCAAAATTGCAGATAATTTAAATTTCTGCTTCTACATGCCTATTTTAGATTTAGGTTTTCCTTTTTAGTTTTTTTTCAAGTAGGTTTTTAGTTTTTAACTTATTTTTAATTTTCCATGTTTTTCATATTTTTCTGTTATTCTTCGTCATGAAACAATTTTCAATTCTTTCATTTTTGTCTTTGTGTTTTCATCTTAATTAGACCTTCATTGTGTTTCATTCCTTTAAATTGTCTTACTTTAAAATTAAATTTTTCGAAATAAAAAAGTGAAAATTTTTACTATACTTTCTTCACTATTCCAGGTTTCAGTTCAGTTGGTTTTCGTATTTTTTTATTTATTAGATACTGTTTTTTATTGTTCGTATTTTTCTTTTCTTATTCTTTGTCATGTTTTATTCAAATTTTATATTTGATTTATATCGGATTTGTTTCCTTTGGAGGTAATTTTGCCCAAAAATTCCGGTTTTTATTCATTGTAAATTAATAGTTTTAGCTCAATGAGCCAAAAACGGATTTTTTTTGAGAAAATTTTAATCCTAAAAAAAACTCTTTTAGCAAACTTTTTAAAATTAGAAGTATTTTAAATTTCAGCTTATACCTGCCAATTTTGGATTTAATTTTTAGTCCCCTGAATTTTATTTTTTTCTTTCCAAATGTTCTTGATACCTTTCTATGCTTATTTTGTGTCATGTATCTGTTTTCTCTTCTTTAATTTTTGTAGTCGGTATTTTTAAATCAAGTTTTATTGAAAATGTTGATCCAAAAATAAAACACTTTGAGCATAGTTTAAAATTTTCAGACCCAAAATTTTTCGCCCTAAATTGCTGATATTTTAAATTTCTGCTTGCACATGCCTATTTTGGATTTTATTTTTTTTCAGATTTGTTTTGTCTCTTTCTAGTTTTTAACTTATTTATATTTTTTTTTATGTTTTTCATATTTTTTTACTGTCATTCTTCGTTCATGTTAGAATTTTCTCTACTCTCATTTTTGTCTTTTTTTTCATCTTAATTAGACTCTCATTGTGTTTCGTTCTTTTAAATTTTCTTTAAAATTGAACTTTTCGAAATAAAAAAGTGAAAGATTTTACTATACTTTTTTTGCCAAGATGGCTGCGAACGGTACGGGTGTAGATGACGGTGATCCTGATTCTTCGAAGTGTTTTAAGTGTAAAACAAGTTTTGATGATGCTAAATCTATTATACAGTGCAATGAATGTATACGATTCTTCCATGGCAAATGTGAAAATGTTGATCTAAGAGGTTAGAAAGAAGAAAGTTAAGAAATGTACAGATTGTTTTGGCCCAACGAAGGAAGTTAGGATGGATGTAAACAAACCTGAAAGAGCAAGGAAAAGAAGCCGTGTCGAGGACATATATGTGGATCAAACTACTATTGATTCAATGAATGCAGCTCTGGAGTTATTAGTGAGTACAACGAATGAACTAAACCTAAAAGTGGATCAACTTCTAAATGAAAACCGTATTCTCATAAAAGAAATTTCTAGCTTAAAAGCAGCTAATGCGGGAAATGACACAACCAGCATACCCAAGAAAACATTTTCTACTGTTGCCCAAAGTAAAAAGCAAGTATTGGCTATAAATCAAAAAGAGAACAAAAAAGACTTAAACGAATTTAAAACAGACGTTAAAAGTAAGGTTAATCCTGCCGATATCGGTATAGGTCGGCTGTTATCGGACCGATAACAGCCGATTAAAGCCACCGACTGTTATCGGACCGATAACAGTCGAGACCGATAACAGTAGAAATAATATGTATATGGAAATAATATCTTATCGGACGAACAGTCGGTGGTCGATATCGAAGCCGAAGTACAGAGGAAACTTGGTGACGAGTACAGTGTCCACAAGCCTAAAACATTGAATCATTGTATTAAAGTAGTGGGTGTGAACAAAAGTGAATTTGAAAATAGTGACAGCGATATAACTACTAAGGTAAAAAAAACAAAACTATTTAGATAGTAAGTGTAGCAACTTTAATATGAAGTTGTTGCGCAAAACAAAAGTTGTAAATCAGAGATTTAGCACGGTATTTGAGGTCGACGATGCCACCTATGATTTGTTTATGAATATTTGGTGGAGTCGTTGTCCTGTCTATGATGAGTACGGTGTGGATGTTTGGTGTGGTCATTTGGACATATGAGCAAAGAATGCGAGCAAAGTCTAACTTGTCCCAAATGCAGTGGAGAGCATGACATTAAAGATTGTACAACAAATGAGAACACATGCTCACACTGCATGCTAGCCAATAAAAAAATACGGAATGTCATTGAGTGTAGATCATGTCACTTGGGATAGAAATAATTGTGAAATTTTTAAACGAATTGAACAAATACAAAAGAATAAATTTGTGAATCAGCAATTGGATTCTAAAATAGCATTAACTTCTAGTATCGTTTACTTTAATTGCCAAGGCTTCTTAAACAACAAAGATAACATACAGGTATTTATTAATGATTGGCAGCCCCAAATACTATTTTTATCAGAAACTCATGTGTGTTCAGACGTTGAACTGTGCGAATTAATTGTCGAAGGGTACCAAATGGAACAGTGTGTAACAACTAATAGAAGAACTGGTGGAGTACTTGCATTTATTAAAAGCGAACTTAAATATGCTGTAAAAACTGTAGAATGTGTTCAAAATTACGTGTGGGTTATGTCCCTTGAGGCGTCTATCGGTCGAACTAAATATCGTTTTCTACGACCATGTAAAAATAAACAACTTTCGTCATACCTTGCCCTAACCGAAAACGTAACATTCGTCTCTAGTGAGAGAAAATCCCATAATGTTAACTTTCCTCTCTAGTGACGAAAGTAAGTTGTTCTAATTTCGCATGAAAATCGCCAATTAAATGGGATTTAACTGTTCTAATCTTATAAAACACCATGGAAATATCGTGCGCCAATGGCGATATCATACAAAAATATGTATATTAGGCCTTCCCGGGCCTCAGAAAAGTGAATCAAAGTGTTAAATTTGACCAAACTGACAGTGGAGGTGTCACGTAGACAATGACGCGCCTTAATTTTTGAAAAAAATACTCTATAGAGATAGTTCTTAAAGTTAATGAAGACTTAATGTTAGCATGGTCGAAGAAAAAGTATAGTGTTTTACTCGTCAAGAAAGCATTTTCTATCGCTCGAGAACATTACCAAACTCGGCTTCGCCTCGGTTGTTAAACTGTTCTCTTGCGAGAGAAAATGCTATTTTCGTCACTCGTTAAACAATATACTATTTTACGGTCCTTTATCACCCACCTCAGACTGAAAATTCTAGATTTGTTGATTTTTTCAATGATTATCTTGATCGAGTAAGTGTGTACCATGGTATCAGCATAATAATGGGAGACTTTAATTTTGACTTGCTAAAACCTTCACATTGTAGTGAAAAAATCTTATCACATATGAAGGGTGTCAGGTGAAATCCAGGGATGCCCACGCGACCAAGTTTTGAGTAATAACCATTTTTAGTTTAAAATCGTCATAACTTGATTTTATTAAGAGGTAATACCCGTATTTTTGTTTAAGAAACATCTTGTATTATCGAAGAATCAATAAACAATGAACAATTAACTAAAACATAAAACTTCCGTCAAAAAAGCTGTATTTTATGGAGTAACGTCTGCCTTTTTAGCGTGAAAACGGGGACTGTCCATCGTATGTATCTGTAATAAGGAAATAATATGTTATCAATCTTAGAGTTGGAGCATTTATTTTTGTACTGTTTCTTGATTAAGTAGAAAGCATTTTCCAGTGTATTTGTCTATTAGATAAAGACCAGGGACTGTCTGTGTATCTGTAACAACGAAAAATATTCTTAGAATTTATTTATCATTTTTTCGCTTTTTTTTTCTTACCTAAGAGATTTCTTGGGTGGTAAGCTTCTTCTTGGATCTACATTTTCTCAGTTTCTTTCTTTGACCAATTTCAGTTTGATAATTAGACATACGTACACGATTGACAGATTTTCCTGTACGTTTACGACCGCATGACGACGATTTTGCAGCATATGGAACAGAGGCACAAAGTTGTTTATCTTGTTCATGAGATCGGCTTACACGATCTACATTAACAAATCTTCTTGTTAGTCTTCGACATGATATTGTTTCATGATATGGAACACAACACAAGTTGGTCTACATGTTCCTGAGAGGAAGCTGCTTAATTATAACTTTTCTTATTTGTTTTTCAGCATGTGGAAGACTGGCATAAAGTTGTTTTACTTCCTCACACTGCCAAAACTTCAATAATGAGATAAGCTCTTTATGTTTTTTTGTATCTATAGGTATCAGTTCGAAATAAGATTGGGAAGGCAATTTAAACTCAAATGTGTGCTGCTTGGGTTGAGTTTGGGGATAAGTTTATTAGACTGTTCTACTGAGAAGATGGGAGATTCTAACATCGCTTCCTTGTAGGTGTCACGATGCGATATAAGTCATACATGCACATTAGTCGCCTTAAACTCCCTCATTTTTTAAATCGGGAATGGACACTTTTTTGCATATTTTGTGGAGAAAAACTCGGTCCACTTCTTAACATAACTCTAATCTACCAAAATTCCAGTAAATGACATTGGCTTTACTCTAGCTGTTAAAATAGTTTCTTCCCAATCTCTGGGAGATTCCAATCTCAATTTTGTATTAATCAGTCCCATGTTCTTGTCGCATTCCAAATACGAATGCCCACGAACCGGATACGTCAACTGTATATTGTCAAAACGTTTACCATGTAGTGAGTAAAACGGACAAAGGTGTAGTTTTTATTTTGTCCTTCTGCAGCATCGCAAAAATATGCAAATTTTACACTTCTGTGGGCAAAAAATTCATACAAAAATCGAAAAGAAAAGAACACACTTCATCAGCTCCTTTTTTTGCTATGTATTCAGGATACGTGTAAAAATATGATTGGGTGTTGGAAAGTATGTGAATATTAAAGGAGAATATGGAGGGTTGACGTTTGTTATACACACTATTGGTAGTTATGTTCGGAAGAGAAATGTTTTTTTGATAGTCCATTGATATGGCTTCAAATTCTATGTCTCTTTGAGCTGTATTTCGGGTGGTAGTTTTTCGATCATAAAAAGTTTACGCTTTGCGCAAGTGAAGCTCTTTTTCAGCATTAAGTTTTGTAAATTCTGTGCCACTTATGAGATCCTTTTCAGCAGCTGTTTTTTAACTGAAAACTGATCGCACTGACTGCAAGTATCGGATCTAGGATATCCAAATCCAATATTAAAATGATCCCGACATATATTTCTATAGGACTGATAACATGCTTTTTGATTTGGGTAAAGATCTTTAATAATCATATACATCTTTGTAATGTTAAGTTTGTCTGGGAGATATGACTTGTTTTTATTATCCTTCAAGCTGTAATGACTTTGTCTTGTCTTGAACGAAGCAATATGTGATTTAATACATTCCAAAGTTTTACTTTTCATTTTTTTGTAATTTTTTCCTCCACGTTTATCTTCCGACCGGTAAACTATCTTTACTGTTCTTACTACTCAATATACTAAAGTAGCTCTGATTGGACATTCCCGGTTAATTACATTTCCGGTTGGACAATCCCTGTTTCCTCCGTATAAAACATTTTTTAATAACGTTGCAGAATGTGACAATACTCGTTTTCTCCTGATCTGCTTAAAGCATGGGTAAATACATACATTTTGCAAGCGGATGACATATTTAAGAAATTTTAGGTAAAAAATGGACATTCCCGGTTTTCTCCTGACACCCTTTATATATACTCAAATGGATTCTCTCAAATTGTTGATACCCCCACACGAGTTACAGATAGAAGTAGGACGCTTATTGATTACATAATAACAAACAATAAAAGTTTTCAAGTAACTGTACATCTAACACCAAAGATTGGCGATCATAGCATTCTGTCTGTACAGCTTGATGGGGGGACTGCTAAGGACTGTGAAGTAGTGGTTTACTGCAGAAATATGAAAATTTATAATCTGGATCGATTGCATGACCACCTGATGGATACCGATTGGAATAATAACGTTTGTGATGTCAATGTTTTGGCAGATGGTTTTGTAGAAAATATTACTGATATTCTAAATAGTATGTGTCCTAAGCAAAAATTTCTAATCCATCAAAAGTATCTAAACAAGTGCTGGATAACAACAGAATTAAGGCAAAGAATGCAGGTGCGCGATGAATTGTATGTAAGAGCAGTTAGAGGAAATATTGCTGGAGCATGGAGGAAATATAAAAAGTTCGTAATTCTATAGTTAACCAGATTAGATCGGAAAAAAATAAATACTTTTTGAATGTTATAGATAATAATAAAAACAACTCGCGAGAAATGTGGAAACATTTAAAAGTTTTACTTCCAGGAAAACGCATTTCTACACCAAGTGAAATAGTTTTTGAGCATCAATCAACCTCTGATGAATTAATGATTGCTGAGGAATTTAATAAATATATTATCAACAGTATTACTGAAATTGTAAGTATTGTTCCTAAATTTTTCCCTCATGACGAAGCTTTTGTTGCAACCCCTAATACTTGCAGTGAATTTAACAAGTTTGAATTATTACCTATGAAAAGTTTTAAAGAGATACTTAGGAATATGAAAAGTGTTGGGTGTGGTGTGAGTGGAATTTCAAAGAAGGTTTTGTGTGATGTGTGTTGTGTGATTGGTAATCGTTTGTTGGATGTAGTGAATATGTCTCTCACAAGTGGTGAATTTCCTGAAGGGTGGAAGGAATCCACTGTGATTCCTGTCCCGAAAGTGCAAAATACACATTTGTATAATGAATTTAGACCTATCAATACTATGAAAGTCTATGAAAAAGTATTAGAGATAGGTGTGAAGCAGCGGTTACAAAATCACTGCCAGAAAAATAATATTGTGGTTGTGAACCAGTCAGGTTTTCGGGAGCACCACTCGTGTGAGTCGACAATTGTTAATATTTGTAATGTTGTTATGAAAGAAATGGATGAAGGAAAACCGGTAATAGCGGTTTTCTTGGACTTCAGAAGGGCGTTTGAGACTGTTGATAGGGCCATACTGTTAAGTCGATTGAAGGGCATCGGCATCGGGCGCAAGGAATTGATATGATTTGAATCGTATTTATAGAATAGAAAACAAAGAGTAAGGTTTAAAAATTGCTTGTCTAAGGCCTCAGATGTGCAACATGGGGTTCCTCAGGGTACCGTCTTGGGCCCATTGCTCTTTCTGCTGTATGTAAACGATATGGTTAAAGTTATTAAAGAGTGTAAAATAGAATTGTTTGCTGATGACAGACAAATGCAAGAAGTTGTTAACACCGATTTAAATAACCTATTTAAATGACTTTGTAATAGTAAACTAAGCTTAAACATGGCAAAGTCAAAATTTTGCTTGTTTGGTAAAAAGAGTAAACTGAGTAATGCAAATCCAGAGAGCATTAATACCCAATAAACATTTTTCGTTATATATGAGTAACCGCAAATATTATAAAATCAAAAAAGTTGGCGGCGGTGCTAACGAAAACGTTATTTTTACGACCTCATAGTCCAGTAGCCACTCCTAAATTGTCATTTGTCATTCCTAACCTCATTCTTACCGAATTTTGATGGAAATAAAATTACGGCAATAATTACGTTATGCCAGATTTATACCTCCAAATTAAGAATTTAACTAATTTTCATTAACACTTGTCAAAGTTAAATGTCAACTTTTAATTCGACCCGTTTATACTTCCATTTAATAATTAATAATGAAAGTCTAAACAGATCTACCTAAAGGTACACATTTAACTTTGACAAGTGTTTAGTTTAAATAAAACTTAGTTTAATTCTTAATTTAGAGGTATAAACTGGGCATAAACGCTGTGGAAATAAAAAATAAAGTTTCTGTCTCGGGCCAATTTCTTTTATCAAAACTGCTTTAGGAGTTTCTGTAGGGGAATAAACGTTTATAATTTCCATTAGCTGTTTTAAGGCTCGCGGTGTAATATTAAAATTTACAGCCCATTTTTTAAACAGTACGAAACCGTTTATTTTTTCTACATTCATCATTATTGTCCTCAGTTTGATTGTAAATAAATTCATTCACCCAATTACTTATTCTGCATTCGTCTTCATTTAAGGCACAAAACCCTGGCGAAAAATGAAGTGAAAAATTATTGATATGCTGATTAAAAATTAGTTGCTTATCATCAGAACCTGACATAGGTTCATCAGAGTCTGCTTTTAAGTGTGATGCTTCATCTTTACACAAATCGACAACACTTATTATTGTTGATTCCACTGAGCTGACTAAACTTGATATAATTTCACGAAATTTTATTGAAACTTTTCTGCTGAAAGCACTATTTCGTTACACTTTTCTCCATTCGCTCATTCTGCTACCGTACCTATATAATAGTAGATTATGTCACTAGGAGTAAAAGTGGGTCTTTTCGTGCTGAGCCCAGAGATTGACGGCCGAAGCGAAGCTGAGGCCTGCAACTGGGCGAAGCACAGAAAGACCTTTTACTCCGAGTAACATATACTATTTTTTTTGCAAGCATGCAGGAATAGTTATTTTCCTAACTAGTGCGGAAAGTGATACTTTCCCGCACGCTGTCTGCCGACAGCGAGAAAGACACTTTTCGCACGAGTTAGGAACAATATTTTTTCTACGAGCCCAAGTAAAGAAACAGATAATTAAGAAGTAAGTTGTATATTGTATCTTTGTTAACAGTATGACAGCTCTGAATTAATCAACAATCAATTAGTTGTTATGGCAAAAACTTGATGTGATTGTTGGCGTGACATAATGTTTCAGGCATGGACCGGTGACATTGGAATAAAAAGTACGGATATTATAGGTATATTTTGTATAAAAAATCAATAAAGGCAAGCATAATAGTTCCTGAAAACAGATAAACATATTTGGCATGGCTGTAAGGCAGATGCACCTATCTAGATAGACCGACTATAAAGTCTAAATTATATTACAAATCAGTCATTCTTTAAATATTTACTTTCCCGCACGCTAAATTTACTTTCACGCATGCCGTGCGGGAAAGTAAAGCTTTCGAGAACAAAATGCGTGCGGGGAAGTGATATATTAAGAACGCTCGTAGAAAAAGTCTATTTCGGAGTGATTCAGTTTTGCAATTTTCTCTCACCCTCTTTAAACGGGTCTAGGTACTTACCAATTTAGTGGTGTATATAAATAGATTGTGTTAAAACGGTGGTTTTTAATGGTATTAAATCATAACCAATGGTTTAGGTGGTTTAGGTAAATTATGGTAAACTAAAAATGTGTGGCATTATTATCAATACTAAATTAATAAAAATCACATTGACAGATAAATATGATGACGCGCATGACGACCAACGACATTTAACAGAATTCGAGAACCTATACGATTTCGACTAAAAACGGTTTCGGGTGGTGCTCTCGAGCGCTCTGAGAGTATTCCTATCCTTTATTTTTCAACAAGAATGTAAAGATGTCAATAAGAGGGTTTATATATGCGCCACCATGACAGTAGCGGTGACTTTTGACTTTACTTTTACTCCCTAGGACTTTTTTGCTACTTTTTGGTCTCAGGATTAGAAAACCCACTTTAGGTGTGCGTATGGAGAAAACAAATGACGTACTTTTAGTCCGCTTGAAAAAAAAAAACATATTTTTAGAACAAACATATGAAAAACATGGTTTTGGTTAATTACAATAAATTCGTTCTTTTGGCGGGAAGATATAGGTTTAAAATGGGTTTATTGGTAATCATAATGTAACTTAAGGATATATAAAGATGATTTATTGGTCTTCTTATCACAAAAGTTTTATAATGCATCCTTCCATCACCTTCAAACTTACAATTTTTATAAAGGTAATGTAT
Organism: Taphrorychus bicolor; assembly: GCA_951812265.1. Lineage (NCBI taxonomy): Eukaryota > Metazoa > Arthropoda > Insecta > Coleoptera > Curculionidae > Taphrorychus > Taphrorychus bicolor. Next base: position 6,434,120 of record OX638299.1, read on the forward strand.
TCAACTACTATATATCTCAAGGTTACAGTTAGGTGATGGCGCGTTTCATATAAATCTGCTATATAACTTTTGGTAAACACCTGTTGAAGGTTTTATAACGAAGTATCTGAAATATTTTCATCACTTTCTTATAACCCTGTGAGTTATGGTGTTGTGTTTTATAAACTTTAAGTGTCCGTTGGTAATCTTATAAATCCTTTATGGGCGCGTTTTGTTCCATACACACCCTTATATACTCGTTATAAAACTTTTAAGCCTTTAAGACAATGCCAAATGTTTATTGGGTATAATGATTAACAATGCAAAGATTGAACATGTAAAACAAATTAAATATCTTGGGGTAATACTGGATTCAAACTTAAATCTTTAAGCTCACGTGGATTATATTACAAGAACGTTATCAAAAAAGGTTAGTTTTATAGCAAGAATAGGACATCAGCTGTCAACGGCTACTAAATTGTTCTTGTATACAAGTATAGCGGCTCCACATCTCGAATACTGTGCGCCACTTTTATATGGTCTGCCTGATTTTAAAGTTGCCCACTTGCAGTTGGTACAGAACAGAGCTATGAGAACTATTCTGAGATGTAATAGGTATACACATATTGCAAAAATGCTTAAAGTATTGAGTATATTATCTGTTAAACAGAAAATTATGTATAATGTTTATGTCTCTTTAACTACTAACTCTATAAAAAACGGTTTGTTACCACCATACTTGCGTGATAGTGTTACATTTTTTGGCAATGTTTATGACTATCAAACAAGACATTGTAGAGATTTTATACTAGGGGAAAAATGTAATAGCAATCAAAAGCTGAATTCGGTGTTATATAAGGGCCTCCAAGATTTTAACCGACTGCCAAACCATGTAAAATATTGTGAAAACTTGGAATATTTTAAAAGGGATGTGAGAGTACATGTAATGTCTGAAGTGTAATCATTTGCTTATGTAATTGTTATTCTTACTTTATTTATTTATATTTATATGTTTTTTGTGTGTAGCAGATTTGCTAATAAATAAACATTATTATTATATTTTTCACTATTCCAGGTTTCAGTTCAATGGTATTCGTACTTTTTTATTTAATTTTTTTCTTTATTAGATACTGTTTTTTTTTGTTCGTATTTTTCTATTCTTATTCTTTGTCGTGTTTTATTCAAATTTTACATTTGATTTATATTGGATTTGTATTCTTTGAAGGTAATTTTGACCCAAAATTCAGCTTTTCATTCATTGTAAATTAATAGTTTTCGCTCGATAAGCCAAAAATCGATTGTTATTGAGAACATATTAATGCTAAAAGAAAACTCTTCTACCAAAATTGTTAAAATTAGATATATTTTAAATTTCAGACTATACCTGCCAATTTTGGATTTATTTTTTTCCACAGTCTCCTAATTTTTATTTTTTTCTTTCGAACTTTTCCTCATATCTTTCTATGGTAATTTTTTGTCATGTGTCTGTTTTCTCTTCATTAATTTTTGTTATCGGTATTTTTAAATCAAGTTTTATTGAAAATTTTTATTAAAAAAAACACTTTTAGCAAAGTTTAAAATTTTTAGACGTTTTTCGCCCAAAATTACAGGTATTTTAAATTTTTGCTTCCACATGCCTATTTTGGATTTAGTTTTTTTCAGATTTTTTTTTAAGTTGGTTTCTAGTTTTTAACTTATTTTCAATTTTTAATGTTTTTCATATTTTTCTACCGTTATTCTTCATCATATTACAATTTTCTATGTTTTCATTTTTGTCTTTGTGTTTTCATCTTATTAGACTCTCATTGTGTTTTCATTCTTTCAAATTTTCTTTCTTTAAAATTGAGCTTTTCGAAATGAAAAAGTGACAACTTTTACTATACTTTCTTCACTATTCCAGATTCAATAGTTTTCGTAGTTTTTCATTTAATTTTTTTCTTTATTAGATACTGTTTTTTTTGTTCGTATTTTTCTATATTATTCTTTGTCATGTTTCATTCAAATTTTGTATTTGATTTATATTGGGTTTGTATTCTTTGGCGGTAATTGTGACCCAAAATTCATCTTTTGATTTATTGTAAATTAATAGTTTTGGTTCAATGAGCCAAGAATCGATTTTTATTGAGAAAGTTTTAATCCTAAAAAAAAACTCTTTTAACAAACTTTTTAAAATTACATGTATTTTAAATTTCAGCCTATATCTGCAAATTTTGGTTTTATATATCTTTCTATGGTTATTCTTTGTCATGTGTCTGTTTTCTCTTCTTTAATTTTTGTTAGCGGTATTTTTAAATCAAGTTTTATTGAAAATTTTGATCCAAAAAGAAAACACTTTTAGCAAATTTTAAAATTTTTATACGTTTTTTTCGCCCAAAATTCCAGGTATTTTAAATTTCTGCTTCTACATGCCTATTGTGGATTTAGTTTTTTTTTTCAGGTTTTTTTTAAGTCAGTTTATAATTTTTAGCTTATTTTCAATTTTTTATGTTTTTCATATTTTTCTACTGTTATTCTTCATCATGTTACAATTTTCTATTCTTTCATTTTTGTCTTTGTGTTTCATCTTAATTAGACCCTCATTGTGTTTTCATTCTTTCAAATTTTCTTACTTTAAAATTAAACTTGTCGAAATGAAAAAGTGAAATTTTTTACTATACTTTCTTCACTATTCCAGATTTCAGTTCAATAGTTTTCGTAGTTTTTCATTTCATTTTTTTCTTTATTAGATACTGTTTTTTTTGTTCGTATTTTTCTATATTATTCTTTGTCATGTTTCATTCAAATTTTGTATTTGATTTATATTGGGTTTGTATTCTTTGGCGGTAATTGTGACCCAAAATTCATCTTTTTATTTATTGTAAATTAATAGTTTTGGTTCAATGAGCCAAGAATCGATTTTTATTGAGAAAGTTTTAATCCTAAAAAAAACTCTTTTAACAAACTTTTTAAAATTACATGTATTTTAAATTTCAGCCTATATCTGCAAATTTTGGTTTTATATATCTTTCTATGGTTATTCTTTGTCATGTGTCTGTTTTCTCTTCTTTAATTTTTGTTAGCGGTATTTTTAAATCATGTTTTATTGAAAATTTTGATCCAAAAAGAAATCACTTTTAGCAAATTTTAAAATTTTTAGACGTTTTTTTCGCCCAAAATTCCAGGTATTTAAAATTTCTGCTTCTACATGCCTATTGTGGATTTAGTTTTTTTTTCAGGTTTTTTTTAAGTCAGTTTATAATTTTTAGCTTATTTTCAATTTTTTATGTTTTTCATATTTTTCTACTGTTATTCTTCATCATGTTACAATTTTCTATTCTTTCATTTTTGTCTTTGTGTTTCATCTTAATTAGACCCTCATTGTGTTTTCATTCTTTCAAATTTTCTTACTTTAAAATTGAACTTGTCGAAATGAAAAAGTGAAATTTTTTACTATACTTTCTTCACTATTCCAGATTTCAGTTCAATAGTTTTCGTAGTTTTTCATTTCATTTTTTTCTTTATTAGATACTGTTTTTTTTTGTTCGTATTTTTCTATATTATTCTTTGTCATGTTTTATTGAAATTTTGTATTTGATTTATATTGGGTTTGTATTCTTTGGAGGTAATTGTGACCCAAAACTCAGCTTTTTATTTATTGTAAATTACTAGTTTTGGTTCAATGAGCCAAGAATCGATTTTTATTGAGAAAGTTTTAATCCTAAAAAAAAACTCTTAACAAACTTTTTAAAATTACATGTATTTTAAATTTCAGCCTATATCTGCCAATTTTGGTTTTACATATTTTTCTTTGGTTATTTTTTGTCATGTGTCTGTTTTCTTTTCTTTAATTTTTTTTTATCGGTATTTTTAAATCAAGTTTTGTTGAAAATTTTGATCCAAAAAGAAAACATTTTTTGCAAAGCTTAAAATTTTTATACGTTTTTTCGCCCAAAATTCCAGGTATTTTAAATTTCTGCTTCTACATGCCTATTTTGGATTTAGTTTTTTTTTCAGTTTTTTTTTTAAATCAGTTTATAATTTTTAAATGATTTTTAATTTTTTATGTTTTTTATATTTTTCTACTGTTATTCTTCATCATGTTACAATTTTCTATTCTTTCATTTTTGTCTTTGTGTTTCATCTTAATTAGACCCTCATTGTGTTTTCATTCTTTCAAATTTTCTTACTTTAAAATTGAACTTGTCGAAGTGAAAAAGTGAAAATTTTTACTATACTTTCTTCACTATTCCAGATTTCAGTTCAATAGTTTTCGTAGTTTTTCATTTCATTTTTTTCTTTATTAGATACTGTTTTTTTTGTTCGTATTTTTCTATATTATTCTTTGTCATGTTTCATTCAAATTTTGTATTTGATTTATATTGGGTTTGTATTCTTTGGAGGTAATTGTGACCCAAAACTCAGCTTTTTATTTATTGTAAATTACTGATTTTGGTTCAATGAGCCAAGAATCGATTTTTATTGAGAAAGTTTTAATCCTAAAAAAAACTCTTAACAAACTTTTTAAAATTACATGTATTTTAAATTTCAGCCTATATCTGCCAATTTTGGTTTTACATATTTTTCTTTGGTTATTTTTTGTCATGTGTCTGTTTTCTTTTCTTTAATTTTTGTTATCGGTATTTTTAAATCAAGTTTTGTTGAAAATTTTGATCCAAAAAGAAAACATTTTTTGCAAAGTTTAAAATTTTTATACGTTTTTTCGCCCAAAATAACAGGTATTTTAAATTTCTGCTTCTACATGCCTATTTTGGATTTAGTTTTTTTTCAGTTTTTTTTTAAATCAGTTTATAATTTTTAAATTATTTTTAATTTTTTATGTTTTCTATATTTTTCTACTGTTATTCTTCATCATGTTACAATTTTCTATTCTTTCATTTTTGTCTTTGTGTTTCATCTTAATTAGACCATCATTGTGTTTTCATTCTTTAAAATGTTCTTGCTTTAAAATTGAACTTGTCGAAATGAAAAAGTGAAAATTTTTACTATACTTTCTTCACTATTCCAGATTTCAGTTCAATAGTTTTCGTAGTTTTTCATTTAATTTTTTTCTTTATTAGATACTGTTTTTTTTTGTTCGTATTTTTCTATATTATTCTTTGTCATGTTTCATTCAAATTTTGTATTTGATTTATATTGGGTTTGTATTCTTTAGAGGTAATTGTGACCCAAAATTCAGCTTTTTATTTATTGTAAGTTTTAATCCTAAAAAAAAAACTCTTTTAACAAACTTTTTAAAATTACATATATATGGTTATTTTTTATCATGTGTATGTTTTCTCTTCTTTAACTTGTGTTGTAGGTATTTTTAAATTAAGTTTTATTGAAAATTTTGACCCAAAAGGAAAACAGTTTTAGCAGTTTAAAATTTTGAGACGTTTTTTCGCCTAAAATTGCAGATATTTTAAATTTTTGCTTCCACGTGCCTATTTTGGATTTAGTTTTTCCAGATTTCTTTTTTAAGTCAATTTCTAATTTTTAACTTATTTTTAATTTTTTATGTTTTTCATATTTTCCTACTGTTATTCTTCACAACACTTTCAGCAAAGTTTAAAATTTTTAGACGTTTTTTAGCCCAAAATTGCAGGTATTTTAAATTTCTGCTTCTACATGCCCATTTTGGATTTAGTTTTTTTTTCAGATTTTTTTTGTTTAAGTTGGTTTCTAGTTTTTAATTTATTTTTAATTTTTTATGTTTTTCATATTTTTCTACAGTTATTTTTCGTCATGTTACAATTTTCTATTCTTTCATTTTTGTCTTTGTGTTTTCATCTTAATTAGACTCCCATTGTGTTTTCATTCATTTAAATTTTCTTCCACACTTTAAAATTGAACTTTTTGAAATAAAGAAGTGAAAATTTTTACTATACTTTCTTCACTATTCCAGATTTCAGTTCATTGGTTTTCGTAGTTTTTTATTTCATTTTTTTCTTTATTACCTCATAGGCCAAAAATCGAAATTTTTATTAAGAAAATTTTAATTTTATTGAGAAATTAAAAGAAAACTCTTTTAGCAAACTTCTTAAAATTGAATATATATTTTAACCCTCAGCCTCTACCTGCCAATTTTGAATTTATATTTTTTCATAATCTCCTGGTTTTTTTTTTGAAGAACTGCTTATTTAGTTTCTAACTTACTTTTTTCTTTCCAATTGTCTTCATATTTTTGTATTGTTATTTTTTGTCATGCGTCAGTTTTCTTTTTTTTTTGTTATCGATCTAAACTACGTTTTTATTGTGTTTTTATTCTTTCAAGTTTTTACAACAAACTTAATCTTTCTCAGCGAGGAAAATGGCGTAATCTAGTTTGATTTCCATTGAAAACATGTTTGGCCTTAAGTTGTAATTTCTAACGAGTAATGATGATTTTTGGATGTTTTTTATATCGTTTCGGCCCGAAACGGAAGTTCTAAAGTGAAGCAAAAATCGATGTTTATTAAGAGAATTATAGTTCTAAAAGAGACCCCCTTTTTAGAAAATTTCCGAAAGTTCTTATATAATAGAAATATTTTAGATTTGTGCATCTGATTATCTACGACTTTTTGACATATTTTTTACCATAATTTTTTAACTATTTCAGGTGTTTTTCCTTGAATGCTTTTTGTAGTTTACCGTTTAAATTTTTTATTTATAACTCTTTTTTTTAATTGTTCATAATTTTTATCCCTATTTTATGTCATGTTTCATTCGAAGTTTAGTATTTTTATTTTTTTATCGATTTTTATTGGATTTTTCACAGCTGTGAATAATAAAATAGTTTGCTTCAAACAATTTTTACCCAAAAGTATGTTTTTTTTTAATTAATAGTTTTGGCTCGACGAACCAAAAATCTATATACTTTTATGAGGAAAATTTCGATCCGTAAAGGAAAAGTTTCTCAATTTTAGATTGTTTAGGCTCAAATGTAGAAATATTTTGAATTTCTGGCTCTACCTGCGAATTTTCAATTTATTTTTCTCTGTAATCTCCTGAGTTTAAACCCACCTGATAAGAGTAAACAATTGTAATCAGTTTTCTTTTTTTCAATATTTATCAATTTCTTTTGAGCTTATTCAGAAGCGCTGATATGAACGAAAGCCTCGCTAAGTAAACCTTCCTGATTGTAACGTTACTTTCACTTGGCCGACTAAGGCCGACGTAAACGCACTCATCCGAGTCCACACTTTCCGTAAACTAGACCACGCGGTTGATGACGTAATCGTCCAAAAGCTGCTTGGCGGTTTAACCTTCATAGTAAACAGTTATCAATGAACTTTACATTGTCGTAGGTGTTCACACAGGTGTTTCGCCTTTCCGCCATCATTTACCTGTTACATATGGCTAATCGGTACCAACTAAGTAGATTGGTACATAGATGTGAGCGATAGATGCTGACAGAATAATTAATACCCATGTAACGTGATAAATTGGCCATTAGAAGCTGGGTCTGGTTGAATAGGGATTATGGTAGTAGGTTTTGATATTTATTATTAAAACAAGTGGAGCATGGATTGGCTATTTTTACATTAGCAACGTTTACATGTTTAGTTTATAAACCGGGAAAATTTTTTTAAGTAAATTACCAAGCAAAATTAAACTTTATTTCTATCATTATCTGTCTCATGATTAATCTCTATTTTTTTGTGGAAATTATTAATCTGACATTTCTCTATATCAGGCAAAGCGTCACTGTCTTCATATGGCTACTTAACAAATTAAATCAAGACACATTGACCAGACTAATCCTTTCTTAACGACTGCAATTCAATAACCCCTCGGGGGCAACCGGAAAAAAATCGGTTTCGACACGATCAGATATCGTCGAAACTTTTAATTCATCCAGGTTATTCACATCCTAAAGGTGACTAGAGTTTACTTACATTATTACATTTCACAAACTCAGACGATTATCAAGAAAAAAAAATAACCTTCGCTGAAACTTCAGATCAAAATTCCCGATAGGATTTTCGATGGTGGTACCAACACGAGCGTGGCTTGTTTCAGTGACTGATGTACTTTTGCTAATAATAATTAGATCCGGTTACAGGTCTCGGATCAGTATTGTATGTAGTACACGCCTATGAGTTAATACTGTGTAGGTCTGACCTTTAAGTTGGATGATGTTTGTAGGGTATGATCCTCTTAGAAAGAGGAGTACTTACGAATATACGGCTGCATAAAATTGTTATGTAGGTCTCACCAAATCTCACCGATTGTCGGGGCTCACAGTCAAGAAGCAATAGTCAAGGTCTATCACGAGATTTATTTTAGAACAGGCACCTCAGTTACGAAATCCGATACAGTATGTCAAATGTTGCATGAATGCAATCACAAATTGTGTACCATTATCGCTGACATACCTCTATGGACACCAAATAAGTAGTACCACTTCGTCCAATAAAAACTGGACATAAGCTCTTGTCGTCGCCGTTTTTTGAGGGAACAATTTAACCCACTTGCTATCAATATCTTTCTCTATAAGTACCTACTGCTACTCGTCCTCCGTTTCTGGATGGGAGCGAATAATTTGAGGATTACGGTCTCAAAACCCTGAACTATAAATGAAGTCTGCAACTGCGCAAATTGCTGAAAGCCCACGGCCACGTGCAAGATCACCAAAGCGATCTGTGAACCAAGTCAAACACATGGTGTTCCATAGTCTGCCGGTTGCAGCACACCTGGCACAGAATAGGACCGCCTGGAAAGAGATAATCAAGAGAATTGATACATGATGTCACCAAGCTCTATGTAGTGCAAACGACAGAGGAGTAGGAGACACCTATCGCTCTATTATATAAACGTGAGTTACCTATCTCTCGCAGGAGGGGCGCCCTTGCTTACGGTTGAGACTAAAACAGCCATTTGGTCATTTGGTATAAACATCCCAACAAGGGAAGAATTCAAAGAAGAGGTGCTTCAGCAACCTTCTGAGAATAATTAGCACCGAGCAGAGCTGAACGGAACATCTTCATCTACTCCGATAGTCAGGCGGCCCTGCGAGCCATCTGCAGGAACAGGACTAATTCAAAGCTCGTTCAGGACTGAAGACCAAGCGTGGTTCCCAGACATGCTTTACTGGATCGGAGCTATGTCTAGGAATAAGCAATAGGTGCCTCTGTCACACTCATGAGTGAGCATGGGAGAGTACTGGGCACATTTAGGAATATGTAAGCAGACCAGGGAAATCTACCCTGACCCGGATAGATCCAAGGCCTCGTGGCTACTTGGAAGAAGTCGACGGTGCCTGGGAGACCTTATAGGAATTCTCACTGGCCTCACTGTAGACTAAACAGGCACATGCACCTCCGATGAATGGTGTGCCCCCATTGTGGAGCAGGGGAAGAGTCGTCATACCACTTTCTGGGAGTGTGTTATATGTGGGCTCAACTGCGCCACAGGACACTGGGAGCAGTCTTCCTCCATCGAGAAGAGCTTCCGGCTCTGAGATGGGACAGGATACTCTATTTCATTAAAGGGACGGGTCAACTTTAATGAAGGGAGGGAATTAGGGCCCAGGTGGAGTATGGATGGGTGGATCTACTAGTGTATACTGCTAGTACCTATGTCTCCAGAGTTAACCTGTAGTCAGCTGTGTGACACCATAAAATCCACTAAGAGGTGGTAAGAGAGGTACTTTTGCTTTTGTTTCTATTAATTGGAACTTTTCTTTGTCGATCGACTCTACGTCTTAAACAATGGAGTAATCTCCAATATCTGCATCTTTAACAATGGAGATTGCTCCATTGTTAAAGACGTGACCTTTAGATCAGCTTTTGAGACCGATTCCGTCACCCTTGTCGTGGGGATCACTCAAGGTAACCTCTGAACTTTATAATGGTATATTTTTTAGGATTTATTATGGACATATTTTTTAGGATCACACCACTGCAAGAGACTCTGTTTCGGTTGTGTTCAGCAGATGCGGTCAGCATACTGCTGCAAATTTACAACTTTCTTCCTTCGTGTATCTTGTGCTTAAGTAGTATGTTCCGCTTAATTAATATCTTCCCTCTTGCATCTAATGTATCGAACTTCAAAATGTAGGGCTTGCTTGGGTCCGTCTGGATTAAGATTGAGATGGTTGAACCAGCCGTTATCGAAGACGTAGAAACTAAGAACCCTGAATATCCTGAGGAGGAAAAGGAGAAGGAAAAAGCCTGAACAACTAAAACTTCTGGTCAAGAAGGAAAAGCAAAAAAAATTGAATTAAGAAAAAAAAAAGAAGAAAAGGTTAAGCCTGAAGAGGGCGCAGGAGATAAGAAACTCGTGCTTGGAAAACTTAAGAAAATTGAAAATGAGAAGCAACTGGGAGGTCGTAGTTAAAATCGTTTGAGATACTTGAAGAACTTCAAGCATTCGGGCTCCAAACCTGTCGAACATATTAAAACCACAGAAACATTACCTATTGAGGATATAAATAAGAAGAACAAAAGTGCCAAGGAAACTTGAAGCTTTGGATTTGAGGCTTATGAGCAGAATTTCTCGAACATTCTAGAGTCTGCAAACTTGAAGCCCAAGAGAATGGATAAAGGCGACTAAAACTGAGGGCCAGAAAGTGACCTAAGAAGCCAAAGAAGGCGAAATCAGTACTTCTTCCAGTAATAAATGTTGAGGACGAAGGCTCAAAAAGCTAATGTAATACATCTCACTCCTGAGCTTAAATCGACAGACATCAAATTGGAATAGTCTAAAAGATACGAAAACTGGCAGAACCCACAAAGCGTAAACTACCTAAACTTCCCCATCAATCAATGAAATAGTGCAATTTCCTCAAGTCACCAGAATTCAAGATATCATAGCAAATGGTATAATATTTAAAAATAAAGTCGAAGCTGTAAAAATAAAAAAAAAAATCTTAGGGATGTCGAGAAAGATGAAATCCAGAAGAAAGAGGTGGAGGAAGCTAATGCTTCAAGTATTAGCGGAAGTCTATGGCAGGAAGAAACTGCTAAACTTGTTAAAATCAAGAATACCAAGAAGAAGAAATATTCCAGGAAAGCAAAAGTCTGTTGATAGTGTTGTTTTCAAAAAAATGTCCAGAAAAGAAAGAGCGGGGAATTCTGGAAGAAACTATTAAATGTAAATCCATTGTGTCGAAAAAAGAACAAGTTTCTAGAAAGGAACAGAAGTCCATCGTTAATGGACTTCAAACCATTTGACTTTCAGCATAAATAAATCGAAAGGAAATCATTTGAGGCAAATCCTGAAGAACACAAAAGGGAAAACCTATGAAGGAAAAGAAGGAGAGAAAGCCAGTAAAAGAAAGATAAACCGATACCTGAAACCGAGGAGGTATTAATCAGACAGGATGTATCAATGCCTCGAGAGGAAAATATCGAAGAATTTGGTACCATAAAGGTTCACAAAAACCTAAACTTGAGGAATTCAAACTTAAACCCATAATGTAATCTCTCTCAGAGAGAACAGTATGTGGTTAGATCACATAACCAACAAAACCTTCTCAGTATCGATGATGACTTGAATAAGATGAAGAAAAAGGCCAAACCAAAGAAGGAACCTCCAGAGAAAACTTTGCTAACATAAAGAGAAGAGTTTATCCCAAAAAAAACCCCAAAAGCAGAAAACGAAAGTACAACAAGAGGAACTTAAAGATGTAGAACACAAAATAGTTTTATTGAAGAAAGCACCCAAACCTGAGAAAACGGAATTAGTTAAAATGAAAGTTACCGTACAACCCAAAGAAGAAAAAACAAAAGAGAACTTCTTGAAGTCATCATTAACTAAACGTAGTAAAGAAGAACGAATTCCAGAGAAGCCTGTAGAAGAAGTCACTGCCGAAGACAAACACCCGTGAAATCACTGAAATAGAAAGTGACGGTTTAAGAAGCTACAACCGAAGATGCTCCTGAAAAACTTCCACCAAGCATACTTCCAGAAAAAATGTGAATTGACAAAAACCGATGTTGATGAAACTTGTCCCTAAAAAACGATCTGCGGAGCCAACAATGATGTCTTGTCACGGAGCCATTTATAGGCTAGATCCGCTTCTGCCTTTGCCATCTCTCTGCCTAAATACCTTTTCACCTTACAAAAACCCCTTTCACCTATTTTACTCTCGTTTTTCACTGTCTTTCCACATTCCACCCTTTCCTCACTCAGTCCGACAACTGAAGGTATTATCATCAGCCTTTTTACAAAAACATCATCCCGTCACTCCCCAATTTCCTCTCCCTCTCCTAACTTTGTTCAATTTTCCTTACAGACTGCCCCGGAACTATGACCATCTACTTATCTACATTTTCAGCTTTTTCAGACATTCAGTCTCTATCTTACCATTTTTTAGGAAATCCGGCATAAATACCCAGATTACATTGGACCGCGTTTTCTCTGAGCACCCTCTTCACCACAATTCACCAATCAATTAGACAGAATTAACGTCGCCATAAAACAATGAATTTGCAGAGTCCCTGTTAACCCTTAATACCCCTTCCCCTTTTTTCAATTTAATAACGTCATCTGTCCCTGTATGAAAGCCAAACTGACCCGCGCTCTGCAAACTTTCCCTGTTATGGCTTCTCAATGTCTTGTTCACAATTGCATTAGACCACCTGCCCTCTCCTATTTAGACATCCCTTTCACTTCCACATTCTTTGGAATATTGCCTGCCTCCGCAGCAGCCTCTAGACGATTCCATTATTCCGTTTTCTTCCATTACTTCCCATGCTTTTTCAAACATTCAAATGGAAACCTGCCATACCCTAGCTTGGCTTCCCCATCGTCTTTTTTTGACCCAGTCATCTTATGACATCTGTAACTTCTTTCTTTCACCAGGTCATCATCCCTACTGTTCCATGAACTCTCACTTTTCTCTACGTTTTCCGTACTCCTCCATCACATCCCTCTCCTCCTGAGTCAACAAAATCTCATCCTTCTCCAACCCATTCTTCACCAAAATTATCCACATTTTTTCTCATATAGTTCCCCCTGTTTCTCTCCAGAGTTTCTCATTTTAAAGCCTTCTATCTCCTTCTCTTTGGCAAAGGTCGCAGTTTTCTCTCATCTTTTTCCTCATATCTATTAAATCCTCATTCCCCCAATAACTCCATTTCCAATCCTTCATCTTATATTTCGTTAAGTGCACCTTTACTGTCTTGCCCCCATGCTCTTGCCAGCACCTGACTACTTTCTTTATATTTTTCTTACTCCCCACGATCTTTATTTCAAACTTTCACTTCACGGTTTTGCATTTTGTGTTGAAGTACTGGCTTAGAAGAGTCAAGAATAAATATACTTCATAGAGATTGAATAGTAAATTACGGTGAAATCCGGTATGAAATCTGGTAAACTATTGAAATCCTTTTCTACAAAAAGGCGACATGAATTGGGGTGTAATTTGGTGACCATGAATACACAGTTGGAGGTGATGGACAGGATAACACTATTAACAAACTTTCTCTCTCTGGCTTAAGTGGCACAGCATTGTGCCACTTAAGCTAAAACCAATTATTAACTAGATTTGTTCACAAAAACAAATTTATTTTTTTATGTAAAGCTTCTCAGACACAAAAGGGGGCTCGTTTGCAGTGATTGGAGTGGCATAACTTGTTAAAAAATTAGAAAAAGCACAGAATAAGAGGGCTCGATTGGACAAGATTACAATTCTATTAGAAAACAGTTGAATGTAAGAAGCGTTCCACTTTCTGACACAAATCACCCATCCATTTTTTACCAACTGATAAATAATTTACCACTTATTATGCAGGTTTTGCGCAATAAAGCGAGTCCCTTCAAACTGTAAGTAGCCGAAAATAGCAACCACATGTTGAATTACGTACTCCACTCTCTCCAGATCAAATAAACATTGGTGTGATCCCTCGACAAAGACAACAACAGGCGACGTCATTTCAACAGATAAAATCTGGCTGTTACGTAGAACACAACACTTGCTGAATTTGGCGAATGTTTATTTGGGTTTTCAGAGGCCGATGTGAGAGCCGGGGATTTGCAGTGATTGTTGTAATTTTTTTATGGCTTTTACGCAGATTTATTGACTTGGTAGCACGTAGACCCATAAAAAAAGATCTTTCACATGTCGCTCGCTATTATAATTAGATTTTTGCTCAGCAAAGAGGCGTACGAGTGACGTAAATTTTGTTGTTGAGTTGACGAGTATTTTCAGCTGGAAGTCACGAACCATGTACAGGAATGTTATTGAAAAAATTTGCACTTATTCTAAAGGAATTAAATAAGTGACAAGCTTTTGCTATTTGCGTTGAAAGTTCAGCGAAAATAGTGGTATAAAATATCATCATGATTATCATCAATATTGCCTTTTTCACAATAATGAAGACATTGTGAAAATTACATATTGGAAGGTCAAAGCTTCCCACTAATTAAGTTACTAAGCAAAGAAAATAACTAGCAATCCGAGTTTTATCGCAAGAATTGAGAACCCATAACTTGAGGAAACCGGCAAAATACAGCTTAACTATCTAAGCATGGGGCTAAAATGCGTACGTGAGTTCAGTCAGCACCATTACTTAGGCCCCAGTTTATAGTGGTATTACATCTTGAGTGGAATGGTGCATTAAACTGGCATCCTGACTGATAAAGAGCAAGAGAAGATTACGCAAATTCAACAGGTAATAATGGTCTCTGAGTTATTACAAAGCATACTTGCACAATCCTCAAACAGTCGGTTTTAATTGCCAATTTTGCTTCTTGCAAAGCCCGATTTAATGGCCTACCAAGTTCAGATGCTTTCGTAGATGCCATTAGAGTATATGAAGAGTTTAAACTTTCCAAATGACCACGCCGTCAAATAATTAAAAATTCTTAAAAATGCAACTTGGTGTCAAGTGACGAAGTCACCTAAATCTGATTTCAAAGAAGCCACTGAGGGCATAGTTCACACTTTCGGTTATTGCCTAGTTGCCTATTAGCCTAGCATATCTAAAGAAAAATTCAAAACAGAAGAATCCTTACTGCATAGAATTAAGTCCGGATTCTTCTAGTTTTTCTAGCAAAAGTCATAATTCTAGTAATGAAGAGAGGAATAAGGCGGTTGGAAGGATAGAATACCATTGTAACAAGGCATGGGAAGTGATAGTTGAAGGACTAATGGGATTCTACTAGAGGTTCTGGACGCTGGGATTATTCCCGAGGGTGTGGAAGAGGTTCAACCTGACCACCATCTGTTGGTGGTAACAAAGATTCTTAAATCGAGGGGAGGAATCAGGTCAGTGAGCTTCAAACCTACCTTCTGTAGGGTACTGAAAAAAATTATTAACGAATGGTTGAGAAGTTATTTCGAAAGACAGGGTTTTGTAGACCGACGGTCAATTTGGCTTTGGGGAATGATGGAATAAGGGCTAATGAGATTGTAGGCAAGCTTCTAGAGGCTGGGAATATTCCCAAGGGTGTGGAAGAAGAAGGTGATGAAGTGGATTCTTCACCCTCTTTCTCGGGGAGAAATCGGGTCAGTGTTCTTCATGCCTAGCTTGGCAGTTGAGAAACTATTTTATCAAAAAGAAGGTTTGTAGAGCGAAAGTCAATTTGGCGTCCGTCCAAAAAAGGATGCGATGAAAGGTTAAAGAGATCTTGGTGGTTAACAGGGACTGCCTTGTGGTCACGCTCAATCTGTAAAAGTCTGCTTGACTCTTGAGAGTGGACAGGTTTTCATGTACCTGGAGGAATTATGCTGAACTGTTTTGAGGGAGAGGATAGTAGAGACTGGTAACATAGAAATCTAAAAAGAAAAAGGTTGTTTTCAAGGGTCTCTTAGGTTATTTTTGTGGTTGGACTTTCCTCGACCACCCTTCCTGCCAAAAGAACAGTTGTTGAGAAAAATAGAAGAGGAAGAGGGTGTGGAAGTTCCATGCTCATCCTCCCGGGGTGTAACAGTGTAACCAAACTCAGGCGACGTTTGTGCAAAAAGGGAGGAGGATAAGACTTCCAACGGCCAGGTTGGGTGAAGAAAGGGTAGAATGTGAAGATATGGTAAACATTCTGGGGATAATAATAGATAAGAAAAATAATAACGTAATAAACGTAAAAATAAACTGAAGAGGGTGAAAAAAAGAGTTGGGGAAGTGGTGTAGTTAAGATCTTGGGGGCTGGGCTTTTTCAAGAATGATCTGGATAAAGATATTGCAAAAACCTTGTATATTATGGTGTTGGGTGCACTTCTGTATGGGGGAGTCGGACAGCTGATTCCAGGATATTGAGCAGTTGGATGCAGCGCAGAGGCCTTTCCTGCTGCTCATGGCCTGGATTTATTTTATGAGAACAACGGGGTCTCTCAAAAGTTTGTGCGAGGTGGCTGCGTTGGCCGTCCAGGTTAAATTACTGGCAGAGAGATGGGTTGAATGATAATAATGAAAGGAGGTAGAGAAGTGAAGAAAGATGGCAGGTTTTAAATACCGCATGATTACGACGAAGAAGTGGAAGAGGAAGGAGAAGAGGGCGATAGAAGAAAAAGTAGGGTGTTGAAAGAAATAAAAGAAAGAGTAGGGTGTTGGCTGGTTGGGTGAAGTGGATTCTTCGCCCTCTTTCCGGGGGGAGAAATCAAGTCAGTGAGCTTCATGCCTATCTTAGGGAGGGAACAAAATTAGAAACGAAAGGTTGAGAAACCATGAAACCATTATGAGAGAGATGGTTTGAAAAAACAGGGTCAATTTGGCTTTTGTTCAAGAAAGTATGCGATGATGGAATGAAAAAGGTTAAAGAGATCTTAGTGGTTAACAAGTACTGCCTTGTGTTCACGCTTAATCTGTAAAAGTCTGCTTGACTCTTGAGAGTGGACAAGTTTTCATGTATCTGGAGGAAACAGCATAATTTGCTGGAGTGTTTTGACGGAGAAGATAGTGGAGTCTAGCAACATAGAAATCTTAAAAAAGAAAAGTTGCTTTTAGGGTTCGCTTAGGTTTTTCATGGTTGGACTTTTCTCAACCACCCTGGTAATAGAAGAGTTGTTGGGAAAAATAGAAGTTGAAGGGGGCGTGGAGGATGTATAAAGAACTTAGACATGAAGGGTTGACTGAGATGTAACCAAACGGAGGCGATGTTTGTGCAAAGAGGGAGAATGATAAGACATCCATCGGTCAGACTGGGTGAGGAAAGGATAGAATGTGAAGATTTGGAAAAAAATACTGGGGATAATAATGGATAAGAACACCGAAAGGGGTGAAAGGAAGAGCTGGCGAATTGGTAAATAAGGTCTTGGGCTTTTGAAAGAATGGTTTGGATAAAAATATTGCAAAGACTTTGTATATTACGGTGTGGTGTTCAGTGCACTTCTGTATGGTAGAGCCGGACAGCTAATTCCAGGATATTGAGCAGTTGGATGCAGCGCAGAGGCCTTTCCTGCTGCTCATGGCCTGGATTTATTTTATGAGAACAACGGAGTCTCTCAAAAGTTTGTGCGAGGTGGCTGCGTTGGCCGTCCAGGTTAAATTACTGGCAGAGAGATGGGTTGAATGATAATAATGAAAGGAGGTAGAGAAGTGAAGAAAGATGGCAAGTTTTAAATACCGCATGATTACGACGAAGAAGTGGAAGAGGAATGAGAAAAGGGCGATAGAAGAAAAAGTAGGGTGTTGAAAGGTATGAAAGAAAGAGTAGGGTGTTGGCTGGTTGGGTGAAGTGGATTCTTCGCCCTTTTTCCGGGGGGAGAAATCAGGTCAGTGAGCTTCATGCCTATCTTAGGGAGGGAACAAAATTAGGAACGAAAGGTTGAGAAACCATTATGAGAGAGATGGTTTGAAGAACCAGGGTCAATTTGGCTTTCGTTCAAGAAAGGATGCGATGATGGAATGAAAAAGGTTAAAGAGATCTTAGTGGTTAACAAGTACTGCCTTGTGTTCACGCTTAATCTGTAAAAATCTGCTTGACTCTTGAGAGTGGACAAGTTTTCATGTATCTGGAGGAATTATGCTGAAGTGTTTTGACGGAGAAGATAGTGGAGACTAGTAACATAGAAATCTTAAAAAAGAAAAGTTGCTTTTAGGGTTCGCTTAAGATTTTCATGGTTGGACTTTCCTCAACCACCCTGGTAATAAAAGAGTTGTTGAGAAAAATCGAAGTTGAAGGGGGCGTGGAGGATGTGTAAAGAACTTAGACATGAAGTGTTGATTGAGATGTAACCAAACGGAGGCGATGTTTGTGCATGATAAGATATCCAGCGGTCAGACTGGGTGAGGAAAGGATAGAATTGGAAGATTTGGTAAAAATACTGGGGATAATAATGGATAAGAAAAAGATTTACGTGGATCACCTGAAAGGGGTGAAAGGAAGAGGTGGCGAATTGGTAAATAAGGTCTTGGGCTTTTGAAACAATGGTTTAGATAAAGATATTGCAAAGACTTTGTATATTACGGTGTGGTGTTGAGTGCACTTCTGTATGGTGGTTAGGACAACTGACTTCAGGGATATTGAGATGTTGAGTGTAGCGCAGAGGGGTCGAGAGGGGAACAACGGGGTCTTTCAAAAGTTTGAGAGAGGTGCCTGCGTTGGCCATCCAGTTTAAACTAATAGCAGAGAGATAGGTTAAATTATAATATAGAAAGAGGATATGTGGAAGAGGAAGGAGAAGAGGGCAATAGACTACAGTGTGTTGTGGCGAGTGAAAGAGTAAGGCATTGGCTGGTTGGGTTGCAATTTAACAGAAATGGCGTAAGGGACTCAGAGAAGGGGGAGGGGTACCACCCTGGAAGCAAAAACTATAAGGCATTGCTCATGCACAAAACACATTGAGAGGGAGAAAACGCATGAGAGTAAGGAACCTAGTACTGGCAAGCAATAGTATAGGAGTTGAGTTGCGAGGCTATGGGGTCAAACAAAGTGACCGGAAAAAGAGAAGCGAGTTTAGGAAAATTTGGCAAAATAGGAGACTAAAAGTCGTAAGGGAGAAAAGGATAGGAGGGATTTGGTTATGGGGAAAATTGAAAGGTAGAATTTTTTTTCGGTATAAAGGTATTTAGGAAGCAGAACGTGGATTGATTTGCGGGATTACTGGATATTAACTTAGTAATGACTCACAAAATGGCATCCGAACATGTTAACAATAACGACTGCCGATAGTGTCAACTGCTGGTAATTATCTTACATGTTTTTACTTCATTCTTTCTATTAACATTCAGTTAAGACCTGCTAATTGGTTCCAATTTTTTTCATAAACCCAATCTACATGATAACGAACCTTTTTCCTCTGTAGAACCAAGCACTTGGGGTCCACTTGCCAAAGATGGCGTTCAAGATATACAGGATGGCTCATCAAAGAGGATCCATCCCGTTTTTTTTTGCAATTGATTTTTTTTCTTTTTATTATACATATTTAAGTTTTTTTTAGTATTTAGGGGAGACTCACCCATTTACCCGGAGAACGAAAAGTGTCCATTCATAGCGCTTATCGGTCTCATTCGATTCTTCTTTCTATAAAAAAAATTGAAGGTAAATGCTTACTCCCACTTTTCAGCTTAGGGGATTGAAACTGCACACAAATTATATTTTTTCGAATATTCTCGGGGGAGTAGGGAAAACCTTGGACTCTTTAAACTGTCATAATGATTTTCACCCAAATGTGCAACTTTGCCACAATTAACCGAAATTCTATATCTTAGGATCTACGTTTATCCCTATTGAATGACCTTGTATACTCAATTGTAAGAAAAACGCGGTGAATCTTTTTTGATGGGCCACCCTGTATATTACCATCGAAATTGGGTCTCAGTATTTAATTTTTCAGAATGATTCATCTCCGATACTACTGATTAACTGTAGTGGTTCAAAACTGTAATTAGAGCATTTTATGAAACATTGGGCAGGCACTTCTCATGGCAAAGCCCTAAATGTATGCATGTCTCGTTATATTCAGGAAAAATTCCGCAAGTACGGTGATCCCCAATAGTTGCAATAAATCAACTTTTTTGTCGGCGGTGGTATAATGGGCGACCAAATTAAGTCATGGTGAAATACCGGGATTTGCTTATGCAAAACCCTCCTGTACCTCTTTTGGGTGAATCAATACGTGAAAAGGGAGAATAAGGCGCATACTTCGTGCTTAAGTTTTATCATGCTATCTTTTATCAAAATAACATTCAAGTTAGTGTGATCTTTAAGTGGGGTATAAGTATTGGCGGTGAAGATGGTCTAAGTGCCAAAACCGGTCCGGCTTGGGTCAGTTAAAAACTTTATTAAACTTATGTATGCGCCCTTCTTTTTTCTATCTAGTGGTACCGCCCACAAGAAATGTGTTTTGTAGTTTTTTAGATTAACTTTAATCAATTACTACCCTAAAATACCAATCCAAAAACGCAATAAAATTTCCTACATTATGGCTTTGCAACTATTTTCAAAACAAAAACGATAAACACTTCTATTACGTCAACACCTGGCAGAGATAAGACGTGCACACGTTTCCTAATAACTTTCCCTCTTATTTGAATAATATGACAGCAGTTTTAGATATTGACGCAACTAAGTACTCAAGGCACAAAACATTTGAGCTATCTATAATCCATTTATTAAAATAGAGATTACACGGGGTTAAACAATTCAAATAATGTACCAAGCCTACACTTGCATATCTCATTGCAAGCATGGGAAAATACTACTTAGAATAATTACGGTGATCCCCAACAATTAGCCATTTTAACTGTAAACTATAGCAATATATCATCGGTTTGTCAACAGAGGCATACAAAAAAGTATAACTAATAATAACCCGCTTATTAAGTTGTAAGTTCTGGGTCGTGCTTACAAGTTAATTGCTGCAGACGTAAACATGCAGCAGGGATTCACCTGCGAATTTCAATTTTGATTTTTAATATTTTATGTGTTTGGAGACGTGACGCGAGAGTACCATTTGGAATAGGTTATTTACTTTCTCACTTATTGCTCAACTCGTGGCATCATCTATTGATGACTAAGTACTGCCACTGTGTATTTAGTTCCTATCACCAGATATCTTAAAGTCGTCACATCCTCTTTCATATTAGTGAAAGTCACAAAAAAAAATTCCATTACTTTAATGCTGTCGTTGTTCATATGCGCATGCTCTAGTGATCATTAAAAAGAACAGAATAACCCTCAACTTCATAATGAACTAATAATCCCAGTTGAAATCTCATCCAACGCCTTCTCCGTATGAGACACAAATTACGGTGAACGTTTGCACAACTTAAGAAATTTAACATTTAGGTAGATGATTAACAATCAGGAGATTGCTCATCGTGGATTCCAATCCAACGATCTTTAAAAGGAATAGCTGTCGCCATACCAAAAACAGCGTTTTTTTTAACCGACACTTTCTTTAACCTAAGGTTAAGTGGGCGCAAAGTGCTATTTTTAGAGTTGGTAGTAGCATGCAGATTTCATGTGTTGGTTTAGACGACATGATTCATATGGTGTGTATTCTGCAGTTAATGGTAAGTGGTACATGATTGGCTAGGTCATGCTGACATTTGAATGAAAGTCATTATGTATACAGCAAGGCAATGGCGGTTACCCTTATAATGGTCGACGTGTGGGTAAGATGTGGTGGATCCGCATAAAACCGCCTTAAAATGATCACAATTATGAAATAAAAGCAAATCTAAAAATAGACCTTATGCTTTTCTCACGTTTATATGCGGCACTAACCACTGATGCGACATTAACATTAAAGTGTAGATTAGAAATGTGCATAATAAGGCATATATTTATTTTTCATGCTAAAATTAAACAATTTTGACTGGGATGACTCAATTAGTAAAGCAGGCAACAGGATCTTTTTGGGTCTAATATTACATTCAAAATGTTTTTTCTTTAATGCTTTTGAGGCTGGATATACCAGGGTATCTTGCTGACGGCGAGCATGGCACTGGGGGTATGTTGTTAAGGCGTCTTCATACCAAAAGCTGGAATAAGTGACAACAATGTCACTGAATCATTTAGACCTATAAGTTTGTCTTCCTTTCTAATGAAAACGTTAGAGAAGATAGTGGATAGGTACATTACAGAGGTAATTTTGGCAAAACAACCCATATACAAAGAGCAACATGCCTACAATAAAGGGAAGTCGACCGATAGGACTCTTCACCCTGCAATGCATAAAATAGAGAAGGCATTTTCGGATAAAGAACTGCTGCTGGTACTTTTTTTCGATATTGTAGGAACACTCGACAAAAGCAAAACAAGCAACATCTGCGAGGCTCTTAGGGCCCGGGGGACTCAAACACTGTAGGTAACCGTAGGGTGACTCTGGGAGATCACCGGAGGGAAATCGAGGATGATGGCGGCTGTCCACAAGGCAGCTGCTTATCACCTCGACTATGGTGGACTAAAGGATTACGCTGTACGCGGAACCTCTGCTGCTAAACCCTGAGGCTAAGTTCCTGGGGGTGATCATCGACAGCGGGCTGACCTGGAAAAGTCACGAAGAAAAGGCATGCAATAAGGCAACAACACTGGTATGTCAACTGAATAGGACAGTGGGCAGGAGGTGGGGTCTAAGGCCACACATCCTGCATTGGCTCAACACTGCGGTAATTAAACCGAGGATATCCTTTAGGTCCGTGGTTTGGTGACCATCAGTGCACATGGCCTGCTATGCGTTGAGGTTGGCCAGACTGCAGAGAACAGTCTAGCCGTAACGGGTGCGTTCAGAACAACAACGGAAGCAGCTCTCAATGTCTTACTGGGTCTGGCGGATCTTCCAATCTGGATGAAGAGGGAGGCGACGGCTTCCTGCAGGACGATGGATTGCTGCCACCAGTGAAAGGAAACAGTCATGGGAAGCGGTCACAGCGCCAGATTCATCAAGCGGACACCCCAATAATTCTGTCGCAGGAGGGGCGCCCTTGCGATCAGCTGAGACTAAAACAGCCATTTGGGATAAACATCCCAACAAGAGAAGAATTCAAAGAAGAGCTGCTTAAGCAACCTTCTAAGAATAATCAGGTATGGTATACAGAAGGATCAAGAATGGGTAATTCACGGTCGTCAGGTTCAGGAATATACAAAGCAGGCAATGAAGAGGGCGTGAGCTTTCGTTTGGGCAGCCACACGTCGGTTTTCCAGGCCGAGGTGTTTGCAATACTCAGAGTGGCCACACGACCAGAAGTCAAACAAGGAGCAGAACACTACATTTTCATTTACTCCGACAGTCAGGCGACCCTGCGAGCCATCTGCAGGAAGAGGGCGAGTTCAGGACTGGAAGGATGCTCTAGAGTCACTGGTAGAAACACAACGTTTAACTCTGGGATGGGTTAATAGGTAGGTTTCTCACACTCTAAATGAGGGGGCATGGGAGAGTACAAGAACAAACTGGACACAGTCAGTAATATGTAGAGAAATCAAGGAAATCTACCCTAAACCGGATAGCTTCAAGCTTCAAGGCCTCGTGGCTACTTGGGAGAAGTCGGCAGTGCCTAGGAGACCTTATAGGAATCATCACTGACCACTTCAGACTAAACAGATACATGCACCTCCTAGGAATGGTGGATGCACCCACTATGGAGCAGGGGAAGAGTTGTCTTACCACTTTCTGGGAGTGTGCTATAGGTGGACGCGACTGCACTGACTGGGACTGACTGGGAGCTGCCTTCCTCCATCTAGAGGAGCTTTCGAGTCTGAGATGGGACGGGATAGTCTCCTTCATTAAACGGAGGGGTCGACTCGTGGAGGGAATGAGGGCCAGGCGGAGTAGGGATGGGTGGATCGGGGGAGTGTGAAAAGGGCTTTTAAGGCCTAGTAGCAAGGCTTCGCCCCCCCCCCCCAATGTCTACTGCTCCTAGTACTACCAGGGTGTCTTTGTTATGATACTGCACAAAATATTTCTGCATATTCATTAAAAATAACTGACAATTTCTTACGGTTTTACCATCGACTACGATGGCCGGGGCAGATGGTTCCATTTCCCTGATAACACACATGTCAAAGGCCAAAAGGACGTTGAATTGTATTTATATTTGATTTGAGTTTGTGCAGTCTTCCAAATTATTTGCCTCGGATCAATTTAGCTTCTGCAGCTCAGGTTTTTCAATTTTGATAAGCTTTTATTAAAATCGTCCCTTGATCGAACCAAACGTTTGAAGGCATGGAAGGGCAACAACAAATGTCAGAGTTCCAAACACAATATCCCTTTGATTTTGTTGCAATTTTTGCTAACCAATTGTAGGTTTAAGTTGAATTGTAGAATGAAAAATTGTCTGTAGATGAATTGCAGATTGAAGTTGTAGAATTGTAGCTATTTGGAACTTCAGCTTATTTTCTTCTCACGTAGTAAATCTGTTCGTCCTGGTTTTTTTTTGAGGCCGGGTAGTATGGAACTCATCCAGGGACTCTGTATGACCAGTATCTCCCCCGGATGCCTTATCAACTAGACTCCTCATCTCGTTTCACCTGGTTTGATATCTCTTCCGGTATGCGTAGTATTTTTATGTTTGTGAGCATAATTCAAGTACTCAGCGGCTTTCTAGCTCTTTCACTGTGACACCGAGTTTATCTCTTTTACATAATTTTCTTTCATTTAGATAATGTTTATTTGGACACGGTATTCCAATTATCTTTATCTCGACAATATTAAGTGGCCAGTTGTTTCAGGATTATATTTGGTTTGGACTGTCAGTGCTGCTTTTCTTTTCTGTTTGTCAAAGTTGCAGCACTCGAAAACTGAATCTATTAGTTCTGGATCTTCTTTTTTTCTGGTATTTTGTGGAGGTGGCAAGGCCGGTTCACTAACTTGAACCATAGTTTGTTGCTTCAAATTTTCTTTGCTCCGTCTGGAATGAAATTTATCGCCCTGGTACTTGCCACTTTTCCTACAAAATTCTAAACAAATTTTCTTCTTTAACTGCATTGATGCTATCGCAAGTACCGCTTTTTTAGGGACATAATCTTAATTGAAATCAGATTTATGAGATATGACTTCTGTGTGATCATATCTGCACATATCTCTGTCTCATAAAGGAATGACTACCAAATTGTGCTCTCAACCATCCTCCTTCTATCAGTTTTGGCCCTCCAACCTTTGACAGGGAAATTCAATCTACAAAATTGTTGTAACTTGAACCTACAATATTTACAACTTAAATCAACAATTTTAGCTTGACCTACAATAATTGTAACATAAATCTACAGTTATTGTAGGTTTATTTGAAAATTGTACTGGAACCTTGGACGGGGGCATGAGCTTAGAATTATTGCAACTTCAATTTATAATTTGTATTTGTTGACGCCCTTCTTCGCCTACGTACGAATTTTAAACTTACAGAAGTAGGATGAATCTGCCAATATCAACTTGTCGTAATTTAAATTAATGCTACACCATGCCATGTCTGTATAATGGCAGAGTAGCTCTAATGGAATCATGAATTTGCCTGCCATAATTTGAACTAAAATTCACATATTGTGGTTTTATGAGAAAAAAATTAACCTGACCTATCTACAGTGTTGTTTGGTCAGTGCCCATGTCACATTCAGACATTCAACTCTTTCAAAAAGAGTTACTTCGCCATAAATAGCGACAACACAATCAAATTAAGGTAGCCTGATAATAAATTCTCATGTTCGATCATTTGCTATTTTAGTTCACTTTAACTCCGGTATTTCAGGTTTTTCCATATAGAATGGGGCTAAAGTAGCACAGTAGATTTAATATGATTATGAGCTAATTTAAGATAATTGAAACTATGAGGTTATGTTTCCAGGTTGAATTTTTTTAAATCCTGATAGGGATGAACTTATCAAACTATTTCAGCTGATGTTCTGTGACCAGTTTATTGCTTTTCGTTGGTTGGCTCTCTATTCGAAATAGGGCAACAAGGGGTTACACTGATGTTTACAAAAATTGACTATTTTGATTGATCCCACATCGGTCAAAGATTCAGTAGTTTCTTTCTTTTGATCTCAATTTCCTTGTGTAACTTCTTCTCAAAACTTCTCTTTTCCATTGTGGCTAGCAGAGGAGTTGGTTGCTGAGATTCCTTAACATTGACAACTTTACTGTTCTCAGCGGCTGATTTCTTCGTTGAATTAGGTTCTTCCCATATTCCCTTCTTGTTGGATACTCCTTTTTCACTTTAAACCCGCTTATATACATCGGTACCCTATTGACATAGATTCTGCAAAATGCCGATATAACATTGTTTAATCTCGGAAGAAAAGAGTTCTCTCAGCTTTTCTCAATTAAATTTTTTACTTTCCTCAATTAAATTTAACACAGAGTTATCATGTCCAACAAGACAAGTAGAAAGTTTATAGCGTTTGCTACGGAATTGGGTTTGTGGCGGAACTTCATTCACCAACTCACAGGTGGCAGCGCCGAAACTTCACTCACCGACTCACAGGTGGCTGCATTAGACGAAATCCTTCACACCGCCGTTCCTGCTCAAAGCAACACGCACTCTTCCGAGGAAAAGGCCGTGGCAAGGATCGTTTCAACGTCACGACACTACCAGAGCAGTCATCCAGCAAACTCTCTCTTTACTCTCTGCACCGCAGAGTTATCTCACATATATGACTGCCTGGTACCATTCTTGGCAATACAGGCACATCCTTCGTCAGTCACCTCGCTCAAGCAACAGCAACACTACTTCGTCCCAGCAGACTGCAAAATAAGCCTTGCTTCTCTCACATCATACAATCTCTGTTCTCGAGGCCACTGCGAGGGGAGTATTCTGGCTGAACTTCATCCACTGACCTACAGGTGGCAGCGCCGAAACTTCACCCACCGACTCACAATGCAATTCTTCTTAACATCACACCGCCTTTCCTGCGCCGAATTTGTCTTCAAGTAGAAGTTCCAACTATGAACTTACACCACGGCGCAGAGGTCTACCACATCTTACTGACGAGTCCAAGGTAGACCCCGAACGAAACGCCAACAGCACACACTCCCAAAGGTGTTTCCCTGAATAAAAAAATCTATTCTGGGAATACTTTTCCCATCCATGGCTCGTCATTATCTGACGCCATAGGTTAATCCCAGATGAAGCAATTGCCTATGGGAATAAAAATTAGCCCAGGCGCTTTTGTGCCTGGAGGTCGGGTCTAAGCTATGAGTCGGGTTTTGTCTATTAAAGCGATCTGGTTGTTATCGAAATTTTTCACAAAATTGCAACATCAATCTTACTACTGAGAGAACCTCAAACTGTCCGTAGAGTTGCTCACCGGAGATGAACCCTTCTTACAGTAATACAGGCGACTCAGAATTTCTGTGGTTGTACAGAGAAATCTCATGTCCATGTACACACTATTGCATACGTCGACAGATGATTTTGCCCAATGGGCCCTCCGTTCGCAGAGCTATAACCTTATCAATTACGTACCAAGGAAGAAGAATGTCATTGCAGACATCCTGTCGGGACCTCCAGCTTATGACCCTCCTGAAGGCACGACCTCAGAAATCAACCTTATTGTCGACTTTCTTACGTTTCTTTTCTTGAAACTCCAGGTGAGCAAATGGCCAATTCTGAGGTTCAGAAGGTAACTCAAGATATCTAAGAAGTCGCTCGATCTATTCTCTTTAGAAAGTGGGGGTACATTCTGCTTGAATGAAGTATTGTACAAGTACTAACCGATCTGATATAGATGAAGGGGAACTATAGCAATTTATCCCAAATGCACGTAAATGATGCCTTGAACAAGTACCAAAATGCCAAGCCTGGTAGATCCATGCCCACTTCATATACATTGTGAATCGAGGTCCGTGCGTGCAACCTCATGCATAGAAAATTGGATTTTAGACAAGATGTTGTAATAAGCTTCATTAGACAGAAGTTTTTCAATTAAAGAAAGAGTGCACATTGTTAGAAACAAGTAATCAGTGGCGCATTACAACAAATTTAAGAAGCTAAAAGGGGACCTGACTTCTGAAAAAGTATCATCCCCGTAATAGAATCAGCTATACAACAAACTAACTTCATCACCCTGTATCTTGGTAACAAAGCATTTTCGCATATAACTTCCTTCTTAAAATCCAATTCCTTATGCACGGTTTACGTATACTCTGACTCACCTTGTATATTGTCGCATTGCATATAACAGGAACCACCTCCTAAAGTGGTTGTGCTGTGTGCAAGGCGATAAGTTATTATTCACGAAGGAAAGTCGTCTAAAAGCCGTGTAAAAAATTTAATTATGCTTTCAGGGCAAAGAGGTTTCCGCCTTCAGGTCATCTTCAGCGTCAAGTCAAAAATTCTAGATTATGAAGCCTTGAACCCACAGTTCAGCCTCCATGACCCATGAAAAATATATACACACGATTAGTGCTTTGTTATAACTTAAGCGAAATATAAAGAATGAAGTCTTACTAGTTTGCTGCTACCCTCGAAAGCACTATTTTTAGGTTAAATAAACACAGTTTATCAAATATAAATACCGGGAAAATCCTTGATATATTTGCAGTTGCATTATCCTATAGCTAAGATGATTACTGTCATAAATTTCTCTGGAAACCTTGTGCTCCAAAAGAAGCATCAAAACGTGCCAACTATCTGGCGTCAATAATGTATATGGTTATTTTGTTTGTGAGTGATTTAGAGCTAACACAATGATATTTAGAAAATTATATTTTGCTCTTCTATGGCGACTTTCCTAGTGTTCAAAACTGATTTTTATGTAAACGATCAATACTTATAGTTGGCGAAACACAAAAAAAATGGTTGAAACTGAACACACAAGAAAAAGGTGATCAAACTTAAAAATTATTAATGTTGCCTGGAGAAACTTGAAGGAGGAGGTCCTGAAGTTCGATGGAAATCCTGCACTGGTTTAATTACTACAACCAGCTATTGTTTTTTTAATTTCTATGAAACGGCGGGGCTATTAGCTAACCGAGCCTTTCACCTTCCAACACCTAAATTAACCCTGTTTCCTAAAACCGAGGCCCTATACGTTCCTCAAACTACTACAAATATTCTATTAGCTAGAAGACCCCTCGATATACGTCGTCTCGGTTCACAAAACAAATCAAATTAATGGAATTAAATATTTCCTGGAAGAGCGTCAGTGTTATAGTGGTAAAGACCTACAAATCGCCATTAAAATCATTCTTTCACATACAACGCCTCGATAATCGGTTAAATACCAGAAGACAAACAAGAACAATATGGAGTCGTGCACTGGCAGCATTATTTTTATGAGCACATTTTATTGCCGCTACTTGATGCACTTTTTATGTTTTTTGCTTCTTTGGTAATGATACTTTAATTACTGTTGTATAGTTGTGATTGTTGGTGTTCGATTCATTTACCGTCGAGGCAAGATTCGTTGCAAAACGCCAAGACTATCTCCATCCTCTTACCATTCAATCCCTCCAGGCGATTAGGCATTCTGGTCTTTCTCTATGGAAATATACCCAGATGTTTTCATAATTTTACCTCGCAAAGAGAGAGAGAAAGATGCTTTGCCTTTGTTTTGTTTTTCACGCATTCCTATAGTGTGTCCATAAATAACTAGCAAACGAATTAACTTTGATTGCAGTAGAACAATACCTTGGGGTTTTCCCATTTTTAACCTGCTAGACGTATGTACATACGAACGTGATTACAAAATTTAAAAATAACTATTTAGTTGTGCCATGACTTTTGTAAACATGTAACAGTGTCTTTGATAATCAATAAGCATCTTGGAGTATGAAAAAATTGAATGTGTTTTCTTTATTTCTTAACGGTCAATGTCTTGTTTTTCTATTCTGTTTATTTTTCTTCTAGTTTGAAATCGACCTGCATTTGGCCGTGTGGGATAAGTAAAAAGTTCGCGTGGTAACCTGATAAAGCAAACTTAGTGGGGTTATTTTTAGCCTTACTATATGGGATTAATTGAGTTCTAATGAGTGGTCACACGATGGGGTCTGTGCACCGCGACCTACAAGATCAATTGTGCTTCAATATCAGTTAAAATTCTCCTAGAAGTCCCAGCACTTTTAAAAAATTTATTATCTTTCTGAGAGAAATTGTGTGCAAGTCTGAGGGTCGGATTCCCAATGTCTGAAAACTGTGTCTTTCAGCTGCGAGACGTCACTTAAGATGTGCCCTACAGTCTCGTCATCCCCCACGTATACTCTCCGTTCGTATACTGTGCAGTCGACAATGCCCAGTATATAGGAAGATGGCGTCTTTCGGATTATTGCCGCGATTATTGCCCTAATCGATACCTCTCTTGAAATGCACAAGTCAATGCCCTCTTGAATTATTGTCGCCTTTCGGATTATTGCCGTGATTATTGCCTTAATCGGTACCTCTCTTGAAATCCCCAAGACGAAGGTCCTTGTTACCTGGAATACTAAACTACTAGCCTTGACCATTATTTTAAACAAGACACGTCTAGCGTTCTCCTAGCCGACGCACATAGGGGTATTTCAGCTCCAAAAGCGAACAAAAATCGAATAATTTAAATTTATTCATCCATCGCGAAAATTATGCTAAAGCATCTAAAGAATGTACCTATATAATGTACAAAAAGTCGATTTAAATTGATACGATACCAAATAAAAGAAGAAAAATTGAGTTAAACCTAGGCATGGCCATCAGCTATCCAGCTCGTATTATAGGCATTCAAGTTTACCTCAAACTTTAAGATATTACAAAGTAGTTGACATTAAGTAATTCAGCAGCATTTGTGTAGAGTGTAATTGCTACTTTAGTGTTGCGCACATTTGTCGACTTTGATCGGTTTTTACTCAAGATTAGCTAGCTATATTAGACCTTGATTTGCGAGGCTTTCTGTATTTGAAAATTTTAAAAAAGATTATTTTACTTATAATCTTCTAGTACATTTTCAAGAAATATCAAAGTCCGATTTTAATTCTAAATTAAAGTTTGAAGTAGCCGTTTCAATGTCCCATTTAAAAAAGTTGCGGATATTCGCGAATTTCCTAAGGCAAGCAACTTAAAGTTGCGTCTACAATACCCAGATATAGAGCGTAACTTTACTATACTAAATGCGGACTGAATGATTACTTTGTGCTTTTTTTTTTAGCATTAATTTAGTCCTCAATGCTTTGCTTTCTCTCATGGTGTGTGTCTTATAAATAATCATGAACTCAAATTTGATCATACCATGTGTTCATTATAAAACTTCATCTAGTTGGCTGCAACAAGTGAAAATGTCATGTCAAAAAAATAGGATGGAGCAACAAAGGTCCATCTATTTTGTATATGTCATCGTTTTCTGTCAAAATGTCATAGCCTGGTAGATAAAGTTTTATAATGAACACCCCTTATAGGGTTTACCAAGGTTTGGTAACCAAATAAAGTGAGTACCATGTGGGTTATCGAAACAAATATTAATATAAAGTTGCACCAAACAAATTTAGGTAAACCTAAAGTAATTATTCCGGTAGCAAGTATAAGGGTTCGGTTGGTTTGTATATTATTTACGCAGTTCAGTTTCTCTATATACTAGCAAGTTTATTTAAAGGAGAAAGAGAAAATATCACATTATCTAAAGAATTATTATCTAAAGAGAAAATAATTATATAAACAGAAAATTTTATCTAAAGAAACAAAACATATTTTAGTAACATGACAATGTTACTAAAATTTACTTAGATGATACATTTTTAATGAAACACCTTGTAGGTACATCTTTTCATAATGTTCTTTTAAATTCTATAATATTTGATATTCAATGGTTCAGCCCTTTTTCGAATTATTTTAATTTAAAAATCTTTATTATGCAATAATAAAATTCTCGTTAACGGAAATGAGGTTGTCATAGTTTCTTATAGTAAATATAATAATATCTAAATTTTTAAAATAACTTTAAAACAGGAAAACCAAAAAATGTCAACCTTTTATATTCATTTAGAATAAAAAAAAAATATCTTTCAAGTTTTTAATAAATGTACAGGGTGTTCCATTAACAATCACCAACTTTGTAGGTATTTCAA
This sequence comes from Taphrorychus bicolor, assembly GCA_951812265.1. NCBI lineage: Eukaryota > Metazoa > Arthropoda > Insecta > Coleoptera > Curculionidae > Taphrorychus > Taphrorychus bicolor. The sequence continues at coordinate 6,465,909 of OX638299.1, forward strand.
TAAAATTTATAAAAAAAAGTTTTACATAAAACAGTAGGCTTTTTTAGAAAGATTGTAACACTTAATCAAACTTATAGAATGTCTAAAAGGGCCTCATAGTCTAAGCGTTCTTTTTATATCATGAAATACCCTATATTATTCTGCGTCTTGCAGTAAGATTTCAAAAACCTTCAAAATAATTATATAAAATTAAGGTTTCACGTCGTTTTTTGGATTACTCCCTAATTACTGATTTACTTAAATAGTAATAACAAGTGGTAATTAGTTACAAAAAAATAGATGGACATTTGTTGCCCCATCCTATTTTTTGACATGATATTTTCACATTTTGCAGCCAACTAGATGAAGTTTTATAATGAACACATGGTATGGTCAAATTTGAGTTCATGATTATTTATAAGACACACACCCTGAGAGAAAGCAAAGCATTGAGGACTAAATTAATGCTTCAAAAAGCACAAAGTAATCATTTAGTCTGAGTTTAGTAAAGTTACGTTCTATATCTGGCAATATAACTATCTGGTAATAAAACCGCAAATATCCGCAACTTTTTTAAATGGGACATTGAAATGGATACTTCAAACTTTAATTTAGAATTAAAATCAGACTTTGATATTCCTTGAAAATGTACTAGAACTTGAAAATGTACTAGAAAACTGTAAGTAAAATAATTTTTTTTTTCAAATTTTCAAATACAGAAAGCCTCCAAAAAACAAGGTGTAATATAGCTAGTTAATCTTGAGTAAAAAGCGATCAAAGTCGACAAATGTACGTAACACTAACGTAGCAATAACATCCTATACAAATACTGCTGAATTACTTAATGTCAACTAATTCGTGATATCTTAAAGTTTGAGGTAAACTTGAATGCCTATAATACGAGCTGAATAGCTGATGGCCATGCCTAGGTTTAACTCAATTTTTCTTGTTTTATTTGGTATCGGATCAATTTAAATCGACTTTTTATACGTTATATACATTCTTTAGATGCTTTAGCAGAATTTTCGCGATGGATGAACAAATTTAATTTATTCGATTTTTGTCCGTTTTTGGAGCTGAAATACCCCTATGTGCGACGCCTCTGTAGCATTTAGGTCTATGCTACTCATTCAGTTCAAAGATTAGAAACTCGTGTATGAGAACCTATGATATCACTGCAACACCCTTTAAAGGAGGTAATGATGATAGTACAGTCAAGGAGTGGATGCTTCGCATAATTATGATAGAACTTCACAATATGTAAGTTCGTTCGATCTTATAATTATGCTCGCATCCAGTCATTGACATTATTTAACTATTTATATAGTTGTTTAACTGTTACCATCTGGTTGCTGATTGACGATGAAAACTGGTGGACAAGTAACGATTGTACTACCACAAATATACTAAAAAATATTTTTATTAAATGGCTCCCTAAGGGGGTTCAATGACCAGTTGCCTTATCCTGAACAATTTTTGTAACGTACGCAGGATAAGGTTGAAGGGGGGAAAATCATAGAAGAACATACTTTCCCATGAAATAGTAAATGCATCTATAGCAACTGATGTTGGATCACAATGCCAAAATACGTGCTTTGTACATTTATTGTTGACATATGAAGCAAAAAGGTCTATTTCCATGTTACCAAAACAGTTACGAATATACAAGGAAGCGTCATGAGAAATTATTCATTCTGTCTCGCCACAAGTAAAATGAGAAAAATGATTAGAATTGTCATGTTTTGTAGTTCAGTAGTTGGTCTATTGTAGAACCTTAAGAAGGTATCTTCTTGCAGCTTTGCAAATCACCAGTTGTCTCATCCTGAACAATTTTTTGTAACGTACGCAGGATAAGGTTGAAGGGAGGAAAGCCATAGAAGAGCATATTTTGCCATGAATTGGTAAATGCATTTATAGCAACTGATCCTGTATCACAAGGCCAATATACGTACTTTGTACATTTATTTGCTGATATATGAAGCAAAGAGGTCTAATTTCAGGTTACCAAAACCGTTACGAATAAACAAGAAATCATCATGAGAAATAGAACCTCTAGAACGTCTCGACTCCACATCTGCTCTAGTATTATCTGCTGACCTAATAGAAGAAGCAAGTGGCCAGATATTTCGGCGCTCACACCATTGTTAAATTTGTATGGCAAAAATGCCTAATTTATAAAAACAACAACCGCCTCTTTTATTTATATAAGCTATAGCAGTTGAGTTGTCAAGGTGCTAGAGCATAACGTTTCAGACCAACGTTTGAGAGATTATTGGCAAAACATATTAGGCTATAAAATATCGCTTTTAGGTCTAGACTAACTGAAGCTAGTTAGAAGAAGGTTAGCGTATTATGCTCCCCAATATGGTTCAATAAGTTTCGAGCTTCCTACACAATTTTCCAAGAGATCCTGCTGGTGTCAAGTGCTTTGAGAGCCGCTTGTCCGTGCGAGACTCTCCTGAAGTGTGAGAAAGAAGTCTGGTCCTCAATCTTAAGAAACATTTTCTTCTTGAGCTTCAGGTACGCAGCTTCTTCAATGTTTCTGACAACCATTGAAGCTTCTGAGGAGAGAAGCTTCTGAGGTGGATAGGCTTTGCTTACCGGAAGAAACTGAACATGGACAGCTCTCAACATGTGCAGGTGTCTCTGTTGGTATAATATGTTCAAGTTTGGAGCCGTTGACTTCTTCTTTAGCTCTTAGAAACGAATTTGGTTGCGGCCTTTCCTGCTTCTTTTCCTCCGAATTTCTAAACGAAAGGTAATATTAATCGGGTCCTCGGGCCTGTCCCGTACTGCTTAGTGATATTCCGATCCGCCCCTGATCAGAATGTTTTCCAAAATAGTCCGAGCAGAGTTCCGCAAGAAACGGAGATAAATAACTGCCCATGACAAGATCATCCTTCTATTGATACACTAATGTCGGTGAACTGTAACAAATCCTGTAGCAAGAAAAATTTGAGGATTTATATTATGTGTATCAACTGTATGGTTGAACTCGATTATTTCGGAGATCAAACTATTTATGGCCAAGACGCCACATCAGTCAAACATGGTGAGATCACTACTAAGGTCAAAAGAAACCATCCCATATGGAACCTGCAAGTCATTTGTTGTATCTAGGAAATGATATAAATTTTTAATGCTGCTTTTTGGTTTAGGTGTAATTTTGGTTATGATGCGTAGAAGAGGGGAGAGAAGAAAGAAGCATCTAGCTGGTGGGTTAAACAAACTTATTACTGGCAGGAGTGGTACGGTTATATCAAGAAGCCTTGGAGTACTGTCAAGTTGTCTGGAACTAAAGAATTAAGGATTAAAAAGTTCAAATATATTCGCGTTGACCCTTCCACCTTTTCAAAGCAGGAGTGGAGAAACCAAATATGCAGAAATCCAGACGAAAGAAAAAGCCTTCGGGAATTTTCAGAAAGTTTTTCGGCGGTGGCTTCTTCGACAGGATCCGTTGGAAGGAGAGGGTTCTGTTATACATTTGGTTCTACAGCTTTTTCGGTTTCGGAATTTTAGTTTTTTACTTCTTAAAGCCATAAATTTTTCGTCAATAATCTCTTCTTCATTTTTGGGTTGTACAGTAACTTTTATTTCAACCCCTGTCGCTTCCTTAGGTTTGGTGTAATTTTGTCTTTCGGTTTGAGATTTAGAGGGTTTTATTTGTGGAACTGTAGGTTTAGGAGCCTAGAAAATTCAAATATGTTCGCAGAAACATACTCTTCCATCCTTTCAGTTTAAGTGTGTTTAGCTAAGATGCCCAAACAAGTGCGGTTGCAAAAAGCAATGTTACCTGATGTTCTTTAATGCAGACGTGAAGAGGTGTCTCTGCTCACCGTCATACTCCCTACTCCTACTCTTTCGGGAGATATCAAGCCATCCAGGTAACCAGCAGTGGGGCATTCTCAGTAGGCTTTGCTGTTCCTGGTCTCACTTTCTTTGCATGGAGGGTAACTTTGTATAGACTTTGTAGACAATTTTCTTCTGAGTTATTGAGTTATTACGCATAGTTTTTACGGAATTTTTGTTTTTGTGTACGAATGTTTACTTAAAATCAAAATTTGAAATTATTGAGGGTTCCAATTTCCATTGTAGAATCAGGTTAGTTCAGGTTAGCTTATTGTAAAAGTGCATTAAACCTGCACGTTGGGCCGCTGATGCTACTGAACATATTTTTTATAAAAAATATGCGTCCTGCTGTATACTTAGCTATCGACACATCTACAAAATTTCATTTAAAAATGTGGAAATATTTTAAATCAGGTTTTATATTATAAATTTGAATATACATTTCGAAAAAGTGCCATTACTGCCATTGAAAAATTCTTATTTTTTAGCTTTATTTATTTTAGTAAATTGTCTTTTCGTACTAGGAAAAACTATACGCAATGCACTATTATAAGGACCTGCTCACCTGCTGATTATATAATACCTTGCAAACGAATGATGTTGTTTGAGACCGAGACTCGTCTCGGTCTCGAAGTCGACATAAAAGTCACGGTCTCGATCGAGACTTATCTCGTGGTCTCGTAAAGCTCTAGTTCAGTTTAGGATGTCCAAAGGCATTTCCAAGAAAGCATGGCCATAGGTTGGTTCCAAGGCATCCTCCCTTCCCTGTGTGTTGTGCAGTCTATGTACTCCATCTGTCTTCTCTTTCCACCAGAATGTAAAAAGGGATTAGTCCAAAAAGGTTTTCCATGGCCATTAATGAAGTGGGGGCAAATGTTCTAATGGTCAGACAAGCTTGATGCTGCAAGTCACTCAGTTTGTACCTTGTACTGCTTTGTCTGGACTCCGTAAGTGATCCTTGGTCTAATGATTGTTACATGCAGCCAAGTTTGACCTAAATTTTGCATGCCGTCAAGGACAATTTAACTCTTGATTGGTCGATTGAGAGTTTGTTGTTGATTTGTCGATTTTGATATGTTGATTGATAATTTTTTTTCCATGTATGCCTTCCAGTTTATTGTCTGGTATAGTGCTACACTTAGGTATTTCACTTCCGCTGGCAATGGAATGGTTTTGCCTAAGAGGGTGGCCTCAAGGAGTCTAATTTTCTCCTCCTTGTAAACGCACCACGGTTTTGTCCGGATTGATAGACAATTTCTTCCGAAGAGTTTTGTCATTATGCGTCCTCCATGATAACCATGAATTAGGATCACAAGGTCGGCTGCTTACGCCTGAACATCCACAATGTCCAACCACACCTAACAGGTCCTCAATCAGGTCAAACCACAAAAGATAGACTTGTCATATGTGCTCAATGTTTGCTGCACTTTAGCAAACTTTTTGAAAAAAAAAACTCAAGGGCTTTCAGGCATTATTATCAAACTGTTCAAGCTCCACTTTCACGGCAAAATTCAATGTGTGCTGGTGCCGAAGTGGGGGGAATAAATCTGACACTTCACTCCAATAAAGGGGCATTTAATAAAATCTTTTGCAATTTTGATGCATGCGGTACAATAATGCTTAAACTTGGGCGGCTTTAGGAGTAAAAAGTATATAGAAATTGAACATTCCAAGAAATATAGCGAGACATAAAACAATGTCTGAAAAATAAAACAATTTTATGACTTCTGCTTTCTTGGAAATGGTTTTGCTGCACCAGACGAAATACTACATCCAAGAAATTCAATTAGGCTAACACCGAAAATACATCTGGATAAATTGATTGTTAAACAATAGTTTTAAAGGAGTTGAAAAGCTTGTCGAAGGTGAATCGATCATTCATGTTCAAGGGCAACCAAGAGACATTTAAAAAATGTCAGAAATGGGGTACAACTCAGGGCTCCTAATGGCATCCAAACGTCTCTAATCCTCGCGCACATTCCCCCAATCTTTTTTTTTTAATCATAGTGTAATGGACTTGCCATGGAATGTCCATGGGCATCTAGAAATCAGCAAATACCTAGTTCTAGTATTTTTAAAGTTTCACCTATAAATTAGTGATCCATAATAACTTAGAAATATAATAGATAATAATATGGACAATAATCACAGGTCAATATTAATAGAAATAAACATGTATCCTAATTACATACCTGCAAACCAAACCATGGAATGATGGAAGTAGAATACCATAGAATGATGAATCCAAATAAATGGAAGTTGACTAATGTAATGTGAGGTTATGTTAGAGCCAACTTAGCCCAAGGACATAGGAAAAGAATGCTTGGCCCCTCTTGAGGATTCAATCCTTTACCACCAAAACGCTCCTGAGGGGTTGCATTTTCCATATGCCTATAGAGCAGCTTCGTCCTAACCTGAACTAACCTAACCATTGGAAAAACATAACTGAATTGACCTTACCAAGACCCCTTAATGGAAAACAAAGTTCAACGATCGAAAAATCCCTTACGGGCCCCTTCCTTGTCGCTTTTTCTTGATGACATTTGTGTCTTTTAGCTGTAATTAAAAATGTAAATGTATATAGAAAAAGATATTACGTCAGCGTTTACCGGTTATGTTTGTATGAACATTGTGCCCTATTTTTGCTTAGGGATTTGCCAGTTAATTTTGCCAGGATACCTGTAATTTACAAGAAAGTTTAAACTTTCTGTAAACGCCCTGTAACTGATTTACTAGGCAAAAACCAAAAAACCCCAAAACCGTCCCGACATTTCGACCATAGCTCTTAAATGTCATTACAAAAAGAGTCTTAAAGTTAAGGCTCCCGTCATGACATCGTAGTAAACAAAATTTTAATCAGTTTTTTATTAGATTTTTTGCCATCCTTGTACAAAATGGAATAAAATTGTTTTATTGACTATGAGTCTAGGTCGCTGATTTTACAACCAGTTTTCTTTTAGAGATCATTATTTATCTTATTAAAATCGACTACGGTTCGCGATACAGGGTGACTTACAAAAGAGTGTCAACTTTTTGAAAAACTCCTGTAATTTATTTTGTAGGTCAAAAAACCGAAAACTGACGACCATGTCCCGAGATACCAACTAACGCCATTAAATGTCATAACCATGAATGTTCTGAAATTACCCTACCTACCAAATGCAGTGGGTTGAAATGCAACCATTTAGCAGTGTTTTTTTCTTTACCCTGTATATCCTTTATAGAATAACTTATTTAAGATCAATCTCCCGTCTTGATTCTAGAAGAAACGACCTTCCAAAATCTTTTTAGGTTTTAAATTTCGTCTAAGGCATTTCCGAGATACAGACCCCCAAAAATGACAAAAAATTTTGTATGGATGTCTCGATCTTTCCGTTAGCAGTTTATTTCTAAAATTTATTGTTGTTTTACATACCTTCAAATTCTGCCATGTTTCTTCCATATGTTGGTATGTTGTCTATTCTATTGATTTCTAAACAAAACCCGATTTTCCTCAAGTGTACCATGGCCCTCTAATCCTAATTAAAATTACGTTACAATTTAAACTCTTTTGATTCAAAGTAGCTTCTACATCGAGTTAATTTACCTTTGAACGCTGTACTCTTAGATTTTAACATAACAACCGCAGCCGAAAGCACAAAATTTACCTCTTACGACTTTCCCTTTCCTTCAAGCTTGTAGATTTCTTGTCTTACCTTTTTCTGAATCCGCTTCAGTTTCACTATATGATTGAATAAACCATGCAAAACAAAGCGTTATTAAGTTAAATTATTTTTGTATAAAAATCTGTCTTAATTATACCTAACAAGGAATTATTAAAAAAAAACTAGCACTGGCTATACAGGATCTCTGGACGCTTCAACCTTCCAGCTGACCCGGACTATCTCTCCAACCTCCTGAGGCCATTCCTAAACTTCTTACATCAACAACTGTTTTTTTTTTAAGAATAAGAGCGACAAGAAGTGTCTTAAAACCTGACTTAGTCCGTACTAAAACAGTTAAAGGCACATTTTACAGATAAACAAACAATGTGTATACCTATACAACAAACCTGGAACTTCAGCTTTAGGTTGAATTTAAATATAACGTAAGGTATAAAACTCTATCTAAAATATCATTTTTCTCTGAACTGAAGTTGCAACCGTTAGCTTTTAATGACCGCTAAATTATTATTAAAAGGCCTGAGTGGGCGTCAGCAGCCTCATGAATGTAGTGTGTAACCTGTGTTATGACCTTTGCCGCCAAATTTCTATAGGGTAAACCGCGTATTTAAAAAAGAAAGTGAAAAAAGTTTGTTTTGTAAATCAACAAAATAAATTTCGAATTTTTTCTGCATAAAAGTGTGTTGTTAGCAAAGTTACCGATAGCCAATTTATTAAAAAAAATCGATTTTAATGGTGGATACAGGTCCCGCACTTGTTTCTTTTTTGATGAAATAATTAGTTTAAAGTCAGCTAAAATTCGTTCCAAAAAAGGGTAATTAAGTCATAAAATGTGACATGTGACGTTAAATGCAGAATAAAAATATTGGATATAAAAATAAAACACATTTAAAAGCTGCTCAAATACGAAACGTCAGATTACAGTTTACTGTTTTCCACGTTGAAGACCATTAAAAAGTGTCTGTAGAAGATGCTCTTAGTTAACCATGAAGTTTGTCCTTGCTGTTCTAAATGCTGACTGGAAGCGAGTTCCACGACAAACATCAAGTGCGGCGAAGCGCCGCGCCACCACTACCCCCACCCTAGTTCCTCCATTGCAGCGCGATGGCGAGGGAATAAATACCATGGAGCTCACCACAGTTGAATTATTCAACGCCGGGAAGCAAGAGAGATCACTTTGTCCATTGCCTCATCACCTTTGATAAAGTCTGTCACTTTAGATTGTCACACAGTCTTATAGTAACTGTTTTATTAAAAAAAATCAAAAATGTTATATTTTGGCTTTTTTCAAAATTAGTTTTTTTTTATACTTATTACGAAACCAAAATATTGAAATTATTTGTGTCCCGTCTCAAATACTACTCAAACATTTACTACTGTTTTGCTTAGTTTTATAACAGTCTCAGTGGAAGCGAAAACTGATAAAATTTTATGAAAATTGGGTCATATTTTATTTAGATTTAACCTTATGCAAACAAAATTAAATACTTGGCAAATTAGGACATTAAAATGACAAAATCTATGACAAAACGATTTCAGCCGAAAATTCGACGACTAAGACTTCATTGCTAAGTGCTTATAATACTTTTAAAATGTTTACATTTTGCTGTTTATCTTGCTATTGATAGGGTTTCTCAATATGCACGTTAAAAATTGTATGAAAAGGTTGTTGAGAACTATCCAATAGAGTAATCTGGACGAGGCTGTCTTTTTTGGTTTTCGGGAAAATTAAAAAATTAAATAAAAAATTGATACCTCATTTTTCGGCCATTCCTGCTTAGTTACTTTTGTAGGTAGACATTCGAGGAGTAGCTCAGCGTGTAGCTTTGTTCTTCTACTTTCTTCACTCTTCTCATCAAAACGAGATATAAGGTGTCAAAGACAACGATGCACGATTTTTTTCTTCAAATTTAGGTTTTCGGGCCAGTTCGGAGAGACCCTTAGGGCTAACATGCAAATTTCGCTTTATCCCATATAAGTCTCTAGTTTTAGTGGTTTTATCGTAAATAGCGCTTTCCTTCTACCTTAGAAAGTATAGGATGTCCCAAAAAAAGTTAGGACATTGCAAGGAGTATGACACTGGTCAACATTGGTACAGGGACGTCATTTTAAGTCGCCCACTCGATTAGCAGATTTTCTGTTACACTTCTTAAAAATTTTATAGCTCCCGTTGGGCTAAGGCCCACCTCGGATCTAGCTGTAGCAGTCCCATATTTTTTAAAATCGTAGAAAAATTCAACTTTTTCTCTAAGAGACTGGTAGAAATTCAAGTTTGGAAATAGCGAACTCCAAGTCAACAGTCTCAAATTTATTTTTAAGTTCTTTGGCTATATGTTTCGCCTAAAAAGACATCATCAGGCCACAACCAAAACACACATTAAAATTGTTAAAAAGTATTGTTAAAAAGAATAAAATACGTTCTCATTTTTACATATTGTCGAGGACTTCAATGTTAACAATTTGAACGTAAGATTTTGTTGCGGCCTGATGATGCCTTTTTAGGCGAAACATGTAGCCAAAAAACTCGAAAATAAGCTTGAGACTGTTGACTTGGAGTTTGCTATTTAGAATCTTGAATTTCTACCAGTCTCTTAGAGACAAAAATAAACTTTTTTCTACGTTTTTATAAAATATGGGATTGCTAATAGTTCCTAGCCCCAGATCCGAGGTGGGCTTTAGTTGAACAAGAGCTGTCACATTTTTAAGAAGTTTTTAAGTAATTTTCGAAATTCGACAACTTTGCCACCCTGTATAATCGAAACGCCTAGAGATATATATGCGGAGTGCGGAGAGATATATATTTCTGCAATCTCCTTCTTCAACTCTATTAGACTGTAGGTAAATATATATGTTTCCATTAAAAAAAAATTAAGATGGCGTCGTATCTGTCTAGAGATAGATATACGAAATTATACAGGGTGTCTTTTTTAAGTGCGTTTAGTATTGCTATCCACGAAACAGCTGTAGTTACAAAGTCGGCTAAATTAGCAAAAATTTGACTTTTGTAGAGCCTGTTTAGAAAACGTTCACAGGGTTGCCACATTTCGAGTGGTTTCTGAAATATTTAGAAAAATCTAAAAAATGCCAAAAAATTTAAATCTCTTCTATTTCAAAAACTATTGGTGACGCAAAAAAAGTTTAAATTACGAAGTTTCACTACACTTTAATCTCTCTCATATGACATCTCGATCAGCTTCGTGTAACGCTTACCAACCTAGTTACCAGTATAAAGTAAATGTTTTTAAATACGGACCTGGATTTTTTTTCATAATTTGAAAGTTCTTTTTATTCTTAATATAAGGGCGTATTACACAATTAGGGTTTTAAACGTTTCGACCAATTAAATCCATCAGGTATTCCATCCAAGGTATTCTATCTAAATCCGATCCTGTTTTTGGAGTAATGAAAGTTAATACTGTGTTGTTCTTCAGTGAATGAGCCAGAATAATTACCATTAATACTTGCAATGCTTTTAGTACCTTAAAGAAAATTATTACAAAAATTAAAAGATAGAAATCTTATTATTGTGCTAATATGAACAAGATACTTATGTTAGAAATGAAGCGGTGACTTAATATTTTGACCTCTTATATAAACAACTATTGTTTTAAGAAATTAAATGCTCAAATTGGCTTCCTTGGTTTCTTAGACATAATCTTGCCCTCTTCTTAATATTGGCCTGCACGTTTTCTTACAATTGCGGCGTAATTTTATTACAAGCCATTTGAATTTTCCTTTTCAAATCTTCCACATCTTGTGGCGTACTTTTGTATACATCATTCTTTATAAAACCCTAAATAGAAAAATCCATAGGAGTTATATCAGGGCACCTAAGAGGCCAATTAACTGGCAATTTTTTATCACAATTAGTTTAAGAAATTTAATAGACTCGTCAACTAAATTAACGTATCACATAAAAATTACCAAATGTTTAATTATTCATTTTGGCAAACCTTCTGAACGGATTTGTTTAATTCCTTTTTTGGCTGAAAAGTCACTTTATTTAGAAACTGAATGCTTTCTTAGTTTTGATTGAAATAATTAATTTTGGAGTACAGGGAGTAACAACTATACCTAGAAGGTTGTGCCTTAGAAAGCAAGGATGACAATATGAACATTTAATTTCTTAAAACAATAGTGGTTTACAAAATAAATAGCATTAAGTCATCGCTTCATTTCTAAAATAAGTATTTTGTTCATACTAGCACAATAATAAGATTCCTTTCTTTTCATTTTTGTAATAATTTTCTTTAAGGTAAGTTAAAGTTAAGTTATTTGGCTATATGTTTTGCCTAAAAAGACATCATCAGGCCACAACCAAAACACACATCAAAATTGTTAAAAAATATTGTTAAAAAGAATAAAATACGTTCTCATTTTTACATATTGTCGAGGACTTCAACGTTAACAATTTGAACGTAACATTTGGTTGCGACTTGATGATGCCTTTTTAGGCGAAAAATGTAGCCAAAAAGCTCGAAAATAAGCTTGGGACTGTTGACTTGGAGTTTGCTATTTAGAATCTTGAATTTCTACCAGTCTCTTAGAGACAAAAATAAACTTTTTTCTACGTTTTTATAAAATATGGGATTGCTAATAGTTCCTAGCCCCAGATCCGAGGTGGGCTTTAGTCGAACAAGAGCTGTCACATTTTTAAAAAGTTTTTAAGTAATTTTCGAAATTCGACAACTTTGCCACCCTGTATAATCGAAACGCCTAGAGATATACATGCGGAGTGCGGAGAGATATATATTTCTGCAATCTCCTTCTTCAACTCTATTAGACTGTAGGTAAATATATATGTTTCCATTAAAAAAAAATTAAGATGGCGTCGTATCTGTCTAGAGATAGATATACGAAATTATACAGGGTATCTTTTTTAAGTGCGTTTAGTATTGCTATCTACGAAACAGCTGTAGTTACAAAGTCGGCTAAATTAGCAAAAATTTGACTTTTGTAGAGCCTGTTTAGAAAACGTTCACAGGGTTGCCACATTTCGAGTGGTTTCTGAAATATTTAGAAAAATCTAAAAAATGCCAAAAAATTTAAATCTCTTCTATTTCAAAAACTATTGGTGACGCAAAAAAAGTTTAAATTACGAAGTTTCACTACACTTTAATCTCTCTCATATGACATCTCGATCAGCTTCGTGTAACGCTTACCAACCTAGTTACCAGTATAAAGTAAATGTTTTTAAATACGGACCTGGATTTTTTTTCATAATTTGAAAGTTCTTTTTATTCTTAATATAAGGGCGTATTACACAATTAGGGTTTTAAACGTTTCGACCAATTAGATCCATCAGCAAGGTATTCTATCTAAATCCGATCCTGTTTTTGGAGTAATGAAAGTTAATACTGTGTTGTTCTTCAGTGAATGAGCCAGAATAATTACCATCAATACTTGCAATGCTTTTAGTACCTTAAAGAAAATTATTACAAAAATTAAAAGATAGAAATCTTATTATTGTGCTAATATGAACAAGATACTTATGTTAGAAATGAAGCGGTGACTTAATATTTTGACCTCTTATATAAACAACTATTGTTTTAAGAAATTAAATGCTCAAATTGTCTTCCTTGGTTTCTTAGACATACCCTTGCCTTCTTCTTAATATTGGCCTGGACGTTTTCTTACAATTGTGGCGTAATTTTATTACAAACCATTTGAATTTTCCTTTTTTAATCCTCCACATCTTGTGGCGCACTTTTGTACACATAATTCTTCCAACCTCTAGACCTAGAAGGCCAATTAACTGGCAATTTTTTTATCACTGTAACACTTTAATCTCAGTTAAGGTATCTTAGAATATTCAAAAAGTGCTCAGGGAAAAGTATCAGGTTAGGAACAAAAGTGCTACAAAACCGGCCAGTAAAGTGAGTTCGGGGCGCCACCAATTTTATCAATTAAATTGGAAAAATCCTACGCTGTTAGGTAGCTGATCAGTTCCCTTTAGCTTCTTCCAAAATACCCATAGTACTTGCAAACAAAATGAAACTAACAAGTTTAATTTATGTCCTATAATATCAAAGAACGTAATCAATGTTGTACAATATGATGATTGTACTTCAAGTCAATGAGTGAAAGGTTTTCCTTAATTCTACTTATCACAATTGTCTGGAAAATATCTCCCTAGTGGTGATCACCAAGCGTAACAATAAAAAAAAACAGGTTAACTTAAATACTACTACTTAGCTTGGCACGACGCTATTACAGATGGTCACAAAAGCTAGCCGCCGTAGGTCCAAAACAACGCAAAAGGTAGTGGCTATTGGCCCTCCAAAAAATTATGGTGGTAGCTGTCTGCCTCTTACACACAATAGTGGTGGTTTTCGAACAATAAGGTGGTGATTTGCACCCCTCGGTAACAATAAGGTGGTGATTAACCTTCAGAAACAATAATGGTGCCTGGTAGCCCCTTGGAAACACAAAAGTGGCTGTTGGCCTCCTTGGAAAGACTAAAGGTGGCGGTAGGCCCCTTGGAAACATTAATTGGTGGCGGTAGGCCCCCTTGGAAACATTAATTGGTGGCGGTAGGCCCCCTTGGAACACCCTAGGAAGGACATTATTTACTAGGATGTCCCTTGATCTAGTTAATTTTTCCTTTAAATGTATGTTTCGTGAAGCGATTACATACAAGTTAACCAATAAAGTGACTTGAAAATTTTGCTCATGAACTACTTTACATCAAATGGACTTAGTAAACTTAAATTCAATAAATAAAATAAACAAAAGTTATTCAATAATTGAAACAAATCCACCCAGACAACTTAACCCCGTAATAACCCCAGATTGGATTGGAAAAATCGAACAAATAAAGAAAAATCATAAATCTCTAAACATAGATAAATTAATGAATAATTACCTCGTCCACGAGGGTTTCCAAAAACAGAACAAAATAAACACGTGGTGTGGCTGCTTTCAGCCCTCACATTAACCTTGCTGACACGTGGTACATTGGCTTATGTGGCCCTGGATCGTAGTATAGTTTGACAAATGCTTTGCTTGTAGGCCCAAACTCTGATAGAAAGAAAATACAAAAGGCTCAGTGGAAGGAAAAGAAAACCCCTCAACCAAGAAGATGGCCGACGTGAACTTACCTCTTGCTGCACAATCCCGAAATTCGGTTCAACTTCCCTCATCCAAAAATGTCCCAAAAACTGGTCGAGTGACCACAAAACTAACACCAACTAAGGGAAGTTGAAATACTACTACAAATCGACTAAATCCCACGTAGTGGTTTACACTTTTACGTCGAAATGAGTAGCAGCGAAGAGATGAGTGTTGTCTTCCACGTGTCTTGATCCAGAAAGCAAGATCTTCACCAATATTCCGATTTTCAATAGATAAAAGGTGGAGGAGGGGACAAGATATTGGTCGAGAGCGCCAGCGCGCAACAAACAATTGACGAATGACAACTCTCATTGTTATCGAAAGGCGTTTTAGGACGACACCCAAAATACTTGCTCTCGCTACCCTTTTTTACTCCTCAGAAAATAAGCAAAATGTACCACTTAAAGTTTGTCCCATATGTTTTCCATTTCATCTAGTGATATTATCATAAAATAACGTTTGACTTACGAACAGCTAACAAAGGCTATTAGGTGCAAGCAAAGAATTTGCAAAGTCCTCTCTAACATGGCGGACTTCCGGCCAAGAAACCGAAGCACTTAGGTGGATAGGCAGTCACCTCCATATCTACAAAATTCACCCAACAAATATTTATTTTCCAAGTTTTGGGGGTATAATTTCCCAAACTTAATAAAATCTGTGGCCTCCCTTATTGAAACAAAGGCAAGGAAAATGGGCGCAACTCACTGCCAGCACAGTCCTGTGACCCCTGACAAGACAAAACGTGGACCCTATCCACTTTCCACAGGTTAGCAAAAAAAGGTAAATAAACAACCTCAAATCTTTACACTCGAGCAGAACAACAAACGTTTCAGCCCCAAATAGACGACAAATATCCGCTTTTGCATGACTAATTTAAGCGACAGTTTTCAACCCTTACATCACAATTAGTTTAAGAAATTTAATAGACTCGTCAACTAAATTAACGTATCACATAAAAATTACCAAATGTTTAATTATTATTTTTGGCAAACCTTCTGAACATCTGAACGGATTTGTTTAATTCCTTTTTTGGCTGAAAAGTCACTTTATTTAGAAATTTAATGTTTTTTAAATTTTGATTGAAATAATTGTTTTTGGAGTACAGGGAGTAACAACTATACCTACAAGGTTGTGCCTTAGAAACCAAGGATGACAATTTGAACATTTAATTTCTTAAAACAATAGTGGTTTTCAAAATAAATAGCATTAAGTCATCGCTTCATTTCTAAAATAAGTATTTTGTTCATACTAGCACAATAATAAGATTTTTTTTTTAATTTTTGTAATAATTTTCTTTAAGGTACTAAAAACATTGCAAGTATTGATGGTAATTATTCGGATGCATTTACTGAAGAAAAACAGAGTGTTAACTTTCATTACTCCATAAACAAAATCGGATTTAGATAGAATACCTTGATGATGGATTTAACTGGTCGAAACGTTTAAAACCCTAACCGTGTAATATGCCGTTACATTAAGAATAAAGAGAGCTTTCAAATTATGAAAAAAAAAATACAGGTCCGCATTTAAAAAATTTACTTTATACCGGTAACCAGGTTGGTAAGCGTTACACGAAGCTAATCGAGACGTCATATGAGAGAGTTTAGAATGTAGGAAAACTTCGTAATTTTAATTTTTTTTTGTCACCAATATTTTTTGAAATAGAAGAGATTTAAATTTTTTGCATTTTTTAGATTTTTCTAAATATTTCAGAAACCACTCGAAATGTGGCAACCCTGTAAACGTTTTCTAAACAAGCTCTACAAAAGTCAACATTTTGCTGTTTTAACCGACTTTGTAACTACAGCCGTTTCGTTGATAGCAATACTGCACGCACTTAAAAAGACACCCTGTATATTTCTGAAATCAGCCTCTTCAGCTCTATTAGATTGTAAGGAAATATATGTGTGTTTAGATTTTAAAAAACAAATTCAAAATGGCGTCGTATCTTTCAAACCGGGCAGCCAATGACGTCGCTAGTCCAGGGTCCGAGGTCGGCCTTAGATGCCATACGACCCCCTTCTATAAAATTTTTATGAAATTTAACAGAAAAGCTGCTAATCGAGTGAGCGACTTAAAATGATGTCTCTGTACACCTATCTATAAATACAAATGTATTTAAAGTTATTTAAGGATTTTAGCATGTATTTAGTGGAATTAACATGTATTTATTGGGATTTAGATTATAAACTGCCTTTCATTCAAACGAAACACACATTTTTTGGCCTTTTTATGATTCAATATCTCTGGAATTGCGTTAGGTTAGTCTCACAAAAAAATTGTTTTTCAAAAAAGTTAAAAATACAAAAAATCTATTTTTTTTCTATAATTCTGTGTGGGATTTACTTTTCCAGAATTACGCCTACTTTTTTGCTATATAGGGTTATTAAACACTTACTGTAAAAAAGTTAGGTTTTTAGGTGATTTCTATTTGGTAATTCTAACTTCAAATGCGTTATTATAAGTAACTGTAGTTTGTAGAGTGAACCTGCACCTTAAAACTAAATTTCATTCATTTACTATTGTCATCTAGTTAGCTTTGGAAATTTGACTGACGTTTTTATTGTATTTTTTCAACAGGTCTGATAGGAGATGGACCTACAAAAATGAGGATTTTAAAGGGAATTGGATGACAATAATAAAAAAAAAATACGTGGGTTTTTTCAAAACTATCTTTTTTAATAAAATTTTAATAATTTTTTTCAAGTCTTTTAAGTGAATCAGAATCTTCAAAAATTCTGTATTATTCTTACAGTTTTCTCTAAAAAAAGATTTGTCAAGTGACATACACTATATTCAAAATTAATTCCAAAACTACTTTAAAAATGTTACTAAAAATTGAGAAATAAAGTGCCATTTTTACCATTCTAACTTTGAATGTGTTATTGTATTTGCAGTTTGTGCTTATATCTCAAAAGCAGTTTGTAGGAATTTGCGTTAAGCACTAAGAAGAAAGATGTATAACCATTAAAGAAAATTATTTTTTCTACGACCATGTAAAAATAAACAACTTTTGCATACCTTGCCCTCGCCGAAAACGTAACTTTCGTCTCTAGTGAGAAAAAATCCCATAACGTTAACTTTCGTCTCTAGTGACGAAAGTAAGTTGTTCTAATTTCGTGCGTATATCGCCAATTAAATGCGATTTAACTGGTCTAATCTTCTGAAACACCATGAAAAATGGTGATATCATATAAAAACATGTATATTTTGCCTGCCCGGACCTCAGAAAAATGAATCAAAGTGTTGAAATTTGACCCAACTGCACTAATTGACAGTCGAGGTGTCATGTTAACAATGACGTGCCTTAATTTTCGAAAGAAATACTCTATAGAGATTGTTTTTAAAGTGAATGAAGAGTTAATGTTGGCATGGTCGAAGAAAAAGTATAGTGTTTTAGTCGTCAAAAAAGCATTTTCTATCGCTAGAATATTAGCAAACTCGGCTTCGCCTCGGTTGGTAAATTATTCTCTTGTGGAGAAAATGCTATTTTAATAAGTAACTCGTTAAACAATGAACTTTTCAGGACAGTGTTTTCTCGAGATTTTCCAATCCTCTTGAGTTAATCAGAAGCTTTAACCTTCTTGTATTATCCTCACAGTTCTCTATTAAAAAATATAATAAATTAAAATAATATATAAAATATAATAAAATTTGTGACATACATCCAAAATTAATTTTAACAATTTTAATGTCCGACCGGTCTATTATTTCATACTAATTTCTATCAGTCATTTATATTAAGAATAATGCCCTAGGGCGCATAAACAAAAAAATAACGCCCTTGGGCATTATGAATTTAAATTGACAGTAATTTGATAAGTAAATCATTTATAAATCAAAATAATCTTTGTTGTGTGTTGCCACGGTAAATGCCCGGCCAGGTATAGGCACCTATAATTAATTTAAAATCATAATACATAAGAGTTAATTTTTTCAAGTACAAGAAGTCGGACAATAAACGTTGAAGACACCTTGAGCATTATAAGACATAACACCTTCGGTCGAAGTATACCCTTCGGGTCATGGGCCCTTGGGTCCTACATCATTATCGACCTCATGCGTTATTATCCTTATATGCTTTAGGTATCTTAATTACAATAATGACACACCTCCAAACAATTAGTTTATTTGTAGTAAAAAATTTACAAACAAGGCAACCATGGAAATTAAAAAATATTTTGTTAGGTGATAGGATGTATTTATATATATTTAGCGGTAATTATCTCTATTTAGACGTTATTTACATTAATATATGGAGAATTTTGTGGACTTAGATATATTTGTATAAATGTTTAAAGACCTATGTATTTATGTAGATTTATCAGGCCCTAAATATACTTAGATGTTAGGTCGACTTAGATGGATTTATCAAAACCTAGATGTATTTATATAGATTTATATTCTCTTTAAATATATTTACATTTAATTCTAAGATATTTATAAATACTTTAATCTATGCGAAAATGTATTTATAACGTATTTTTGTGTATTCAGTAGCTATTTAGCTATATTTATGTGTCTTTCGTTAATACTTTTCTTTAGTTGGTATCCCTATTTAGCGAAAGCCGTACCCCTGGGGACATACTATTTTATATTTTTGGATTTACCTATACCGATTGATTTCTTTCGTTAATTTTAAAAGTTCTATGAATACATAGGTCGTTAGTTTCTGTTTAAAATAGTATAGAATGTCCCAAAAAAATGCAGCAATGTGCAATTATAGGTTTTTGGCTTATGAATCTATACCACTGAAGACTTTTCGTTTTTGTTAATAGTTTTGTGATAATTAGGAGTTTTATTTTTGTTTTAGATAGATGTATGAGACTGTACCTATAAAATGATTTTTATGTCTGAACTCAAGTTGCAATAGTTAGTTCTTGATGACGTCTAAATTATTATTAAAGAGGCTCAAAAAAATCATTAGAGGCCTGAGTGGGCGTCAGCAGCGTCATGAATGAAGTGTGTAACCTGTGGTATAAACCTTGCCGCCAAATTTCTATAGGGCAAAACGCGTATTTATAAAAGAAAGTGAAAAAACGTTTCTCACAAAAAAAATCTTTTGACTTGCAGCTTATTCAGCGGTCCACAAATACAAAGTCCCAAACCTACTCGCGACATTATAAAACCGTCCCTGGGGAGATCCGTAGGCGATGACATAACAATGACGTAAAATTTTGCAAAAGAGGTGGGGACTCATATATAATGAAGTCCATACTTAGGATAATTTCAGAAACGACATACGAGACAAACGATAAACGAATTTCGACGAGACGCACTCGTAAACACGAAACACCGCGCGGATTTTTGAATGAATCACGATCGCTCAACGCTCCTCTAGACGACCCCGCAACTGATTTAGTTTACATCAGTGGATTTTCATCTTCTGTATTGGTTTTATAGGTGTAATTTTAGTTTACGTTTTGTGTAGAACTCACATGGCTGGTGCATTTTCTAGTGGAAGAGTATTCAGAACTCAAGGTAAGTCTATCCCCTTTTTTAGCTTAGGGTGCACTTTTTTTCTACGCTTTGTCCAGGTCAGTTTTTTTGTGCTTTGTCCAAGTTTCAAAAAAAATAGTAAAAAATTTAATTTGAAGCAATAGTCAATCTTTATACCGGTTTGTTATTCATTAGTCACTCTTATCAGGCTGATATAATTCAGTCACCTTTTGAAAATAAACTTCAGAGAGAAAATTGCGAAACCACAATGAAAACTATTGTTGACTTAACGATGACGCCTGAGACACGAAATTTTGTTGTTAAAAAGCCGGAACTTAATGAGACTTGAAACCGTCATTAGCAACACAAGGATTTCCGAATTTATGCACCGTAATAGCAGTTATGAGTAATACTATTTCCTAAGATTTCTCGAATCAATCTCATTCATGACCTACTCGTTCGCGTGGGCTGAATACTATTCAGTGTTTCAGGGCCCATTAAATGGATTATAACGGCTTTTGTGGATTATAAAACATGTCATGATAAGGGGAATTATCGGTGATTGTTAATTAATGATGGTAGTTATCTGTTTGTTATAATTTTAGATCAACAGTAATCTGTTGCAGTCAACAGGGTGTCATAGATATCGTATCTCATAATCCTAGTTGCGTTTCTAAAATATTTAATTACTTCAAGCTTGATGGACAAGTGAGTAATTTTCATATCCGTAAGTTAAATTTATCACGTTTTGCAGTGAACTTTCACAGGGCTTGCTTATTCCCATTGTCCTTAAATCAGCCTGAATTATTATTTTTTTTTAAAGACTTTATTTTACTTACTTTTGTTCATTTACCACCATCTCTAGCAATTTTTCATACATTACAACAATGTTGATTGGCTCAGACTCACTATTCATTAATAAATCCAAATCAAATTTCTTATACACTATAAGGATATCACCGTCTTTCATACTCTGATTTTAGAGTGTCAGGAAGCAATAATCAGTTTTCTTTAGTGTTAAATATACTGTTCAAAAATCATCGAAGCGATAGCGTTGCACTCTAAATTTTAAATTCAATTAACAATTTATTTAAGTAAAATTACAAAAATCCAATAAAACGGTTTTTACTCGAAAGAGGTGCGTCGTACCAAAAATAATAAAAACTATTTTCAGTTTTGACCTTGGTTTCGACTTTTATAGAATAATTTTTTTATTTTAATATTTTATTTATTTGAGATTTTTATTCCCACGCAGCTCTTGACACAGACAATCTTTCGTTTAATTATTTCAAGTGTTTTAGTAGTTTTTAATAAACTTTTATTTTTATTAGAACTTTGACTCTCGTAATCTGTTCATATCCTCATTAGTTGATATTTAATCAATAAAAATTTTGAGATTTTTTTTTGCTTAATATTTGGAAAATCGCTGGCTCAATGATATTCTCAACTCTTTGAGAGCTTTCTCTTAATAAACTCAATTGGGAGGAGTCTCCATAAGAATTTTTAGATTGATTATTAAGAAAAATTCTATGTTTTGATCACAATAGGACTAAACTCAAAATTAAAATGTGTTTATTGTCGAAAAGTCAGGTTAGGATTAGGGCGAGGATTAGGGTCAAAAATCATAAAAAATCGTAAAAATACAAATAGGAGGTTTTGTGAACAACCGGGACTATTTTTAGGGCATTTGATTAAAAAATAACATAAAATGTCAAAAAAAATACCAATTTGAAATTTTTTTTAAATATGCAGGCTTAGAATTAGGTCAAAATTGATAAAAAATGCAAGTTTTGATGTTACAATTTGAGCACAAAATAATGCAAAATTGATTCAAATCTTCTGATATATTGTTCTTGGTAAAATACATTTTTAGAGTAAAATGTAAGATTAATGGCTAAAAAAGAAATACCAGATTGGAATTTTTCCAGAGAATATTGCACTAATAAATAATATTGTTTGGGCCCCTTTTTTTTGGACATTTTCAAGAAAACTTCGGCAAAGTTTTTTTTGCTCTTTTTGATCGGAATGGCACGTTTTCAATCCCCTAAGGACGTGACAAACTCAATTCGAATGAAATTAACCTCTAACGAAGTTTTTTTAAAAATGTTCAAATAACGCGAATTTAAAAGTGCCCAAAAATCGCCACCGGAAGGGGCTCTATCTCCAATATTGCACCTACGGAACTTCCGGTGGGAAGAAATGAAAGAGGACATCAAGGAGACGAAAAAAAACAGTTGGATTCACTCCAATCTGTCAAGGCGTTCTTAAGTTACAGGCGGTCAAAATTGAGAATTGAAAAAAAAGTCGTAATAACCCCCTCTCTCCCCCCCCCCCCCCCCTTAAACATTTCAAAAAAAACTGCGGAAAAGTTTTTTCGCTGTTTTTGATCGCAATGGTACATTTGCAATCCCCCAATAATGCAACAAACTCAATTCGAATGAAATTAACCTCTAAAGAGGATTTTTTTAAAATGTCAAAAAAACGCGATTCTAAAAGTGCCTAAAAATCGACCACCGAAGGGGTATATCTCCGAAAATATTGCACCTGCGGAACTTCCAGTGGTGCGAGGTAAAAGAGGACATCAAGATACATTTTTATGGGTTTGGAGTAATGTCAAAATTGGTTAAAAATTACTTCAAACTATGATATAAAAATTTGAAAAAATGCGAAATAGAGGTTTTACAATTAGAAATTCAGGTTATGATAGGGGTCAAAATCCGTTAAAAAATATTCAATGCGTTCAAAAATGGGAATTTAGGAGTTTTTGAAAAAATTGATGAAGAAAAAGGCCAACATTGTTTTAAAATTACTCATACGGTTTAGAAAAGGTAATTTGGTATTTGTGGAGAAATTCAGGTCAGGAATAAAGCCAAAATCGTTTAAAATTTTCCCGAACAACCGAGAATGCAAATATGGAGCCTCTGGAAAAATTGAGGATAAAATTAGGGCTAAAATATTGTCACCGAACTTAAAAATTTTGATTTTTTTGGGGAAATTCAAATTGAAGATCAAATCAGGGAATATTGCTTCAAATCTACTAATTTGATAATTTTGGTAAAATTAATTTTTTAATAAAAATTTGCCAAAAATGTTATCTAAAGATTTCAAATTGTCATTTTTAAAAGCTCTGAGTACTTACTTTTTAACCGATTTTGGCCCAATCCTAAACTGAATTTTTCCTCAGACTACATTTTGTCTGTTTGAACACTTTCAGTAACTTTTAATTGATTTTGGCCTCAATCCTAACGTGCACTTTACGAAAAACTCCAAATGTGTTTTCTTAAACGTTTTGAGATATTTTAAACCGATTCTGACCTTAGTTGTTATCTAAATTTTTTAAAAACATTTTTCTTTTACATTTTTGGGGCCCCTTGATTAATTTTTAGCCCATTTTCGTCCTAATCCTAAACTGCATTATTTCCAAAATTTAAAATGTTTATTCTTAGACGCTTTGAGTGTTTTTTTAACAGATTTTGCCTTTTACTGGAACCAGAACTTTTTTGAAAACTTTTTTAATATGTATTTTTGACCACTTTGTGTAATTTTTAAACGATTTTGGCAACAATCTTAAATTGCGTTTCTACAAAAGTTTTTATTTTTTTACGTAGGGAGCATCTTTTATGACATTTTCTTCCTTAATTTCAACTTGTCTTTCTCAATAAATCCTTTTATCGCTGAGCCATATATCGTTTACTTTAGACCAAAACTGTAAATAACCAAAAAAAAATTAATCAGTTTTGCCTTGATTTGTCCTAAAATAGAATTTCTTCAAAAACACCAATATTTGCATTGTTAGAACGTGTGAGTTATTTGTAATCAACTGTTTGACCAATTTTGGCATAAATCATGACTGGTTTGGTCAAAAAAAATATTTTTTTTATTCTTAAACGCTCCAAGTTATATTTAATGACTTTTTGGTCCTAATCCTAGTAATCCTAACCTGAGTCTCTCAAAAAATACTAAAATTTTATTTTGAGGTATTACTCAATATTTTGCAAATTTTGTTAAAAAAATTAATTTTACCAAAAATTATCAAATTAGAAGATTTTAATAACTTTGCCTGATTATATCCTAAATTTGCATTTCTCCAAAAACATATAAATGTATATGTTCAGATGTGTTGAAAAAATATTTTATAGGGTTTAGAATTAGGGCTAAAACATGGTCACAACACATTGTCCAAAAATACAAATTTTGATGTTTTTGGAGAAAATCAGTTTTAGGTCTAAATCTGGCAAAATCGATTCGAATCTTCTAATTTGTTGTTTCTAGCAAAATTAGTTTTTGAACGAAATATGTAGGTGTGGACTAAAAATATCTCAAACTGAAAATATGATATTTTGCGAGAAAGTCAGGTTAGGAGTAGGTTCAAAAATTATTAAGAGAGCTCAAAATATGTAAAAATACAACTTTGAGATTTCGTTAATAATTCAGATTAGATTGAGGCAATAGTTGGTCAAAAAATTACTTAAAGCGACTAAAAGTTCAAATTTTTATAAAACTGCAGGGTTAGAATTAGACAAGACCTTAGGGCAAAATACTCCAAAACTGATTCAAATAATCTGATATATTGTTAATGGAAAATATGTTAATGAATGCAATTTTTTACTAAAATATATGATATTTGGTCCAAAATTCAAGGTTGGAATTTTTCGAGAAAGTCAGTTTAGGATTAATGCCAAAAGTGGTTCAAAATTACTCCAAACGCATAAAAATATAAATTTGGAGAAATTAATTTTAAGAATATTTCCAAAGTCGGTTCAATATGATTCAGAGAATTTCAAAGTGGAAATAAAAAGTTTTTGAGAAAAATCAGGATACGATAAGGTCAAAAATCAGTCAAAAATACGAGGTGTTCATTATAAAACTTCATCTACTTGGCTGTGAAATATCAAAAGAAAAGGATGGAGAAACAAAGGTCCATTTATTTTGATTATGTAATCCTTTTCTGTCAAAATTTCATACCCTGCTAGATGAAGTTTTACAATGAACACCCCGTACTTAAAGCGCTTAACATTTGAAATTAAAATTTGGTACCAATGCCCCCCTTCGGTCTTTCTCTTCCATGAGTAGAACTACTCAACGTCCAGTATCATCACGGTATACTCTTCTTTGTTCCTGTACCCACAGTTTTCTGTCCAGGTAGCTTACAGTTTCACGGTTTGGCTTGATTTTCAAGCTACTTGACTTGACTTGATTTTAAATCAAGCTCAAGTCAAGTTGGAGGGAGGAAATGTCAAGTCAAATCAAGTAGTTTTTCTTTAAGTCCTTGAAAAATCAAAATATTAGAGCTCGACTTTACTATTGACTAACTTAGTAAACAAGTTTGAGACATTTTTTTTTTCGCCTAATATCTGAAAAATCGTTGTTGCAAGTTCAATAACTTTGCCACCCTGTAAATCCAAAACGAGTGATGTACCGTCTATGGAGATAAGTATCTTTGAAATCAGCTTTTTCGACCTTTCTCGATCTAGAGTAACAAAATATGTGACATACTATTACTTAAATGATGACTTGCGAATTTAAATTCGGCGTCCAATTTGGGCCTCTAAATTGGCCGTTTGCATACCATTATTTATTAAACCATTATATATTAAAAGCCCTTTTCACAGTCGCCCGATCCACCCATCCCTACCCTGCCTGGGCCCTCCTTCCCTCCACGAGTGGACCCGTCTCAGAGTCGGAAACTCCTCTCGATTGAGGAAGGCGCCTCCCAGTGTCCTGTGGTGCCAGACACTCCCTAAAAGTACAATGATGACTCTTCCCCTGCTCCACAGTAGGTGCAGAGTGGACTGTGCACCATTCCTAGGAGGTGCATGTGTCGGTTTATTCTGCAGTGGCCAGTGAGGATTCTTATAAGGTGTCGCAGACACTGCCGGTTTTTCCCAAGTGGCCACTAGGCCTTGGATTTTTCCGGGTTGAAATAGACTCTAGAGCATCCTTGAAGTCCTGAACGAGCTTTAAACTCGTCCTGTTCCTGCAAATGGTTCGCAGAGCCGCCTGTCTGTCGGAGTAGATGAAGATGTTCCGTTCTGCTCCTTGTTTGACTTCTGGTCGTGTGCCCACTTCGAGTATTGCAAACACGTCCCCCTCGAAAACCGTCGTGTGGCTTCCCAAGGGAAATCTCTCGCCCCTTTTATGGCCTGCTTTGTATATTCCAGCTCCTGACCACTGTGAATCTGTATACCATACCTGATTTTTATCAGAAGGTTGCTGAAGCAGCACTTTGAATTCTTCTCTT
The DNA here is from genome assembly GCA_951812265.1 of Taphrorychus bicolor. Classification (NCBI taxonomy): domain Eukaryota; kingdom Metazoa; phylum Arthropoda; class Insecta; order Coleoptera; family Curculionidae; genus Taphrorychus; species Taphrorychus bicolor. The sequence goes on from OX638299.1 coordinate 6,492,192, forward strand.
GTTGGGATGTTTATCCCAAAAGTCTGTTTTAGTCTCAGCCGATGGCAAGGGCGCCCCTCCTGCGACAGTACAATTAGGATGTCCCACTGGATGAGGCTGGCGATCTGCGTGTGACTATCAGCAATGTATGGAAATTATTCAGAAATGTGTCTGCCCAAAAGCTTTTTCAATGAACATTTCTAAATCAGACTAGTTGCGTTGTTCAAAATGTTCACGTCTGCACGCACCTTAATTTTACTTATCTGTGAATTTTTGCTGAACTTTGGAATCTGTAGTCTACACTTATAATAATATGTTTCATAGACCGTAATTACACAGGTGAGCAAGGTTCGTGATTCCAATCTCCTAGACCAACGATTACTGGATTTCCCCTTTGGAACATTTCCATTTAATAACCTCAACTTCCTCACTTTTATTACAGAACCAATTACATCCAAAGTGCTATTTGACTTTAGTCACTAAGGGCCATCTTCACTAATACTACACAAAAGGTTTTGATATAAACGGGGTTTAAAGTCAACTATGTCGCAATCAGTAGTTGCATGTGGTCACCAGTACAAAATCACACCGTAAACGGGTTCCTCATCGTCACTTTATTACATACACACGCCTATGAGTCATTGATATTACTAAGTAATTTAACGCAATTTTGTGAAATCGTGTTTGAGGTGACACGGATATGAGCCTCGTTGAGGCCAATGATCTTTCGTCGACGTCGATAGTACTAATGATAATAATTGCGCGCCAAACTTTATAATAGGCCATCGAAAGGTGATTTATCTTAATTTGTTTAAATAAATAAACAGTTTGGCCGGATGAAAGTAAAAACAGTTATAACGCAAGGGCGTGTCTTTGTCCAAAACCAAGCTTATAAATCATCTATTGTGGTGCTTCTGATTATGGTTTCGAAGCCTTTCTAGCCACCGTTCCGGATTTCTTTTAGAGGCTCGTCAAGGAAAGGTCACACCACATCGCTAATATAAACATTATATCCTGCTTATGTAGGCAGATAGATCATTTCTATTGGTGCTGGCCAATGAATTTTGCATTGCACCATACTAATCAATTATTTGCGGAGAGATAACCCAGACGACGACCTTTTTTCGGCTCCCCAAGGCCGTGCATTAGCTTTTCTGATAACATAAAGCACGGGCTATGAATAGCGGTACTAAAAAGGATTTCCTATGAACTTGACCCAGGTTATGGTCTGTGCCTCGTCTGTAATACCGTGTAGATCAATGCTAAGGTCAAGTACTTTTACGCCTGAACTCTCTCAATGGCACTTAATGTAATATCGTATCTGACATATTCGGCATCCCAGGCTGATAACAGGAGAACAATGGCTCGTAAACATTTCATCACAGATATAATTAGCGGCTAGAAGTTCATCACGTTCGGAACGTGTTGGTACGAGCTGACTGAGTTTTATGTCAACATGGACAAGTTCGGGAGGTTTTAAATCAAAGCCACGTATTTGCAGAATCTGCGTGCTGAAGCGGTGGCCATAGTGAGATTTGCGACAAGTCAGCTGTTTCGCCATAATGGAGAAGCAGTTTTTTTTTGTTGTTTTGACCTGAAAATTCTCGTGTTTTGTAAACCAAGCGCGAGGTTAAAGGTTGCCGAACTTAATGCTGCTCCAAAACAAGTTTTGATTTAACACTACAAAATTTCCTCTTTATAAGCCTAATTATAGTTTCAGCTAAGTCACGTTGTTCTAAAACCAAAAAAGCAAAAACGAAGCCATTGGTCAACGAAGAATGCAAAACTGGAGATCCCAAATCAAGACCAGTCTAAGATACTTTACTCATCATATTTTTTAGAAACTGGCTTTAATTGCTTTCGGCAATTAAGAGCAGCGTCGGCTAACCTGAGCCGACGTCTTTATATCAAACTTCACGTATCTCTAACCAAGTTGAAACTTCGACCAGATAAAGCTGACTTATGCGAGAAAGACACTACATGTTTTAATTTTAAAAATGGATTTTTTTACCATTTTCAGTCAATATTTTTGCTCCAGCATGTGATAACGCTATTATTTGACTTGAGGTATATCTAACCTGATCCAAGAAAACCATAACTTTCTTGTGCTTAAAAGTAGACTGGTCAGTCATTTTCGGCTACTTTTTTCAGCTAAAATCAATAACTAAAATGAAAGTATCTTTAGCCCAGTTCAAAAAAATCGTAACTTGTTTGTTTTTTAAAATACTCCCTCGAGTGAGGAAAATTTAGTTTTAGAAAATATATGCGAGTTATTCTTAAAGATAGACTTTACATTGGATCATTATTCTAAACTGAGAGAACGCCTTTAGTAATATCAGAGTTCATGTATCTCTAATCCTGTTTAAAAATCGACTTCATAGGCGAGAAATGCTTTACCTTTTTTTAATTTTAAAAATAGATTATTTGAGTGGGGGGGGGGGTAACTCAACTCATTTTTAATGGAAGACTATTGTTAAATTTGAGGTGTTGTCTCTAACCCAGTCCAAGAAATCCGACGAACGTAGACTTTTCGAGTAAGAACTCATTCTCGGCATTTTTTCAGCTAAAATTAGAAAAAAATGTCAGATTATAAGTATCTTTAGTCCAGTTCAAAAAAGTCGTAACAATCTTGTCTTTAAAAATATATCTTCGTGTGTTACTTTAAGCCAAGGTAACAGATGTGCCAGATTTGGAATACCTTAAAATTAGCTTGAGGAAATCTTATAGAGTTAGTTAGAACCAATTTATTCTAGGTGTATCCTTAAAGATATACCTAGAGTAAATTGGTTCTAACTGAGACAACGTCTTTATATCAAACAACATGTATCTTTAAACAAGTTGAAACATCGACTAGATTCAATCTCAGATCAAAAAATAGAAATCAATAATTAAAATAAAAGTATCTTTAGCCCAGTTCAAATAATGGTGGCTTCTTTTGTTTTTAAAAAATAGACCATCGAGTGTGTACTCATTTTCAGCCAAAGTGTCAGATTGCTGTCACCTCGAACACAGTTTGAGGATGTCTTAACTTTTTCATTCTTAAAGATAGGCTTCAAAGTGGAAAATTATTTCTAATTGAGATGATGCCTTTATATCAAAGTTCATGTATATTTAATCCAGTTAAAAAATTGACTAGATAGAGCTGACTTATGCGAGAAACGAGTTAATTTCTTCAATTCTAAAAAAGATTCTTGGGGTGGATTATACATATTGCCGATTTTTCGCTAATTATTCTTTAAAGCCAGATATTAAGACTATTGCTAGATTTGAGTATCTCTAACCCAGTCCGGGAAAACCGTAACTTTCTTCTCTTTAAAAGTAGACTTATCCATTGGGTCCTAGGCTTTTTTTTTTCATTTAAAATGAGAAAAAAAAATTGTCAAATTAAAAGTATCTAAAGCCTAGTATAAAAATTTCGTAACTTTCTTGTCTTTAAAAGTACACCCTTGAGTAGGACTTATTTTCAGCCAAGGTGTCAGAATATTGTCAAATTCGGGATGCCTCGAAATTAGTTTGAGGAAGTCTTAACATTCTTATCCCTAGAGATAGACTTTAGAATAGATAAATGATTGTAATTGAGACGTCGACTCTATTTATCTCTAACCCTATTGAAAAATCGACTAGGCATAGATAACTTATACGAGAAGAGAGCTACTTTTTAAATTTCAAAAATGTATTCTTTGAGGCTATTATTTGCTTTGATATCTCTAACCCAGTTGAAGCAAACCGTGACTTCCTTGTGTTTAAAAAAAGAATTGTCGATTGAGTACTCATTCTCGGTTATTTTTTCCAGCTTGAATCATTAACTAAAATAAAAGTATCTCTAGCCCAGTTTAAAAAAAAATCGTAACTTTTTGTCTTTAAAAATACACCTTCGTCTCGTTATACTCATTTTAAGCCAAAGTGGAGTAATTCAGTTTGAGAAAATCTTATCTTCTTATCCGTAAAGATAGATCTTAGAGAGGATAATTATTTCTAATGAGACGACATCTTTATATCAGAGCTCATGTATCTCTAACCCAGTTGAAAAATCGACTAGACAAAGCTTGACACGAGAAGACGCTTATTTAAATTTTAGAATGGATTTTTTGAATGTATACCCATTTTGAGCAATTTCTTTGCAGCATTTGTGTCAATACTCCAGTCCAGGAAAGCCGTTTCTTGTGCTTAAAAGAAGACTTGCCGATTGGGTAGTCATTTTCGGTGTTTTTTTCAACTCGAATAGAAGTATCTTTAACCCAGTTTAAAAAAATCGTAACGTGTTTGCTTAAAAAAGTTTCACTTTCGAGTGGATAGTCATTTTCAGACAAGGTGTCAGAATGTTGCCAGATCCGAATATTTCGAAGTCAGTTTGAGAAAATCTTATCTTCTTATCCGTCAAGATGGACCTTAGCGAGTATAACTATTTCTAATGAGACTTTTATATCAAAATTGATGTATCTCTAATTCAGTTGAAAAATCGACTAGACAGAGCTGACTTACCCAAGAAAGACGCATCTTCTTTTAAATTTTAAAATATATTCTTTTAGTGGATACCCATTTTGAGCAATTTTTGTTGCAGCATTTGATAAGGCTGTCATTTGATTTGATGAATCTCTAATCTATTCTAAGAAAACCTTAACTTTCTTGTGCTTAAAATGATACCGATTGGGTACTCATTATCTGTTATTTTATTTTTTTTTCCAACTACAATCATTGACTAAAAAGTATCTTTAACCCAGTTTAAAAAAATCGCAACTAGTTGTTTAAGACAATACACCCACGAGTGGGTAGTCATTTTCAGACGAGGTGTCAGAACGTTGCCAGATCTGAATATCACGAACTCAGTTTGAGGAAATCTTATCTTTCTTATCCTTAAAGATAGACATTAGAGAGGATAATTGCTTCTAATGAGGCAACATCTTTACATCAAAATTCATGTATCTCTAACCCAGTTGGAAAATCGACTAGACAAAGCTGACTAACACGAGAAAGACGCAAATTTTTTAAATTTCAAAATGTATTTATTGAGCGGATACCGATTTTGAGCAATTTTTTTTTGCAACATTTGATAAGGCTATTATCTGATTTGAGGTATCTCTAATCCAATCCAAGAAAACCGTAGCTTTGTTGTGCTTCAAGGAAGACTTGCCGATTGAGATTCTCATTTATTTTATTTGTTTTTCAACTTGAATCATTAACTGGAATAAAAGTATCTTTAACCCAGTTTAAAAAATAAATTGTAACTTGGTTGTTTAAGAAAATGCACCCTCGAGTGGGTACTCATTTTCAGACAACGTGTCAGAATGTAGCCAGATCTGAATACCTCGAACTTAGTTTGAGAAAATTTTATCTTTCTTATCCTTAAAGATAGACCTTAGAGAAAATTATTATTTCTAATGACCCGACACCTCTATATCAAAATTGATGTATCTCTAACCCAGTTGAAAAATCGACTAGATAAAACTGACTTACACGAGAAAGACACACTTTTTTTTATTTTAAAATTGATTCTTTGAGTGAATATCCATTTTCAGAAATTTTTTTTGCAGCATTTGATTAGGCTATTATTTGATTTGAGGTATCTCTAATCCAGTCCAAGAAAACCGTAACTTTCTTGTGCTTAAAAGAAGACTTGGCGATTGGGTACTTATTATCAGTTATTTATTTTTTTCTCAATTAGAATCATTAACTAGGATAAAAGTATCTTTAACCCAGTTTAAAAGATCGCAACGTGGTTGTTTAAGAAAATACGCCCAAGAGTGGGTTTTCAGACAAGGTGTCAGAATGTCGCCAGATCTGAATACCTCGAACTCAGTTTTGAGAAAATCTTAACTTTCTTAGCCTTAAAGATAGACCTTAGAGAGGATAATTATTTCTAATGAGAAGACACCTTATATCAAAGTTCAAGTATCTCTAACCCAGTTGAAAAATCAACTAGACAAAGCTGACTTATACGAATAAAACGCAACTTTATTTAAATTTTAAAATAGATTTTTTCAGTAGATACCGATTTTGAGAAATTTTTTTTGCAACATTTGATAAGGCTTTTATTTGATTTGAGTTATCTCTAATCCAATCCAAGAAAGCCGTAACTTTCTTGTGATTCAAAGAAGACTTCTCGATTATGTACTTATTCTCGATTATTTTATTTTCTTTCAACTAGAATCATTAACTAGAGTAAAAATATGTTTAACACAGTTTAAAAAAATCGTAACTTTGTTGTTTAAAAAAATACACCTTCCACTGGGTACCCATTTTCAGAGAAGGTGTCAAACTGTCGCCAGATCTGAATACCTCGAACTCAGTTTTGAGAAAATCTTAACTTTCTTAGCCTTAAAGATAGACCTTAGAGAGGATAATTATTTCTAATGAGAAGACACCTTATATCAAAGTTCAAGTATCTCTAATCCAGTTGAAAAATCGACTAGACAAAGCTGCCTTACACGAGAAAGACGCAACTTTTTTTTAATTTTAAAATGGATTCTTTGAGTGGATACCCATTTTCAGCAATTTTTTTGCAGCATTTTAAAAGGCTATGATTTGATTTGGGGTATCTCTAATCCTGTCCAAGAAATCCGTAACTTTCTTGTGCTTTAAAGAAAACTTGCCAATTGGGTACCTACTCACTATTGGTTATTTTATATTTTTTTTTTCAACTAGAATCATTAACTGGAATAAAAGTATCTTTAACCCAGTAAAAAAAAATCATAACTTGGTTGTTTAAAAAAATTACGCTCTCGAGTGGGTAGTCATTTTCAGACAAGGTGTCAGAATGTTGCCATATCTGAATATCTCGAGTCAGTTTGAGAAAATCTTACCTTTCTTATTCTCAAAGATAGACTTTAGAATGATAATTATTTCTAATGTATACTCTACAAATGCATACCCATTTGTTACAACAAGCTAGGGCGCTGATGATGGTCTAAAGACTGAAATCGGTTCGCTACAATGTATATAAAAAATTTGCTTTCTTTGGCACAATTAGTCGTTTGTTTGTGTTAGACAAGCGTGCGGTTTTGATAAACATTTGTAACAGTTACTGTTAGCTTGCGACAGGCTTCACTAACTGATAAAGCTCTGAGGAAGACTTAAATAAGAGTCGAAACGTTAACAAATATTTAAACAGTGAAGTACATACTCAAGTCCAAAGCTGTCCGGTGCTATTTTATACAAGATCTTGGTTTAAGATTATTACCAGAGGCGTAAAAAGTTCTTTGTTTAGCTTTCGCAATTTGCAGATTTTTTTTAGAGAATCATTCAGTATTTCCAAGTCCATTTTCCGATGGTGCAACAGTCACACGTAACTCGCGAGACATTTTAATGTAAATTCCGATGCATGTGTGTCGTTTAGGCCTATTTCTTCACTATGAGCAATTCCGTTCCACCGAGATCAAAACATAATCTGTAAAAACCCATGCAGGAGCTTTATGAATAATATGCACTTAAATAGTCGTGGAATAGCGGATTCATTTATTGTTATTTATTCGTTCTAGTGACTGAAAAGGTGAGGCTGAAGTGACTTTAGAATTTTAATTTCTCCTTCGCTGCTCGCAGACAAGAAAAAATTTCTCTAGTTACTGACCCAATCTCTGCAAGAAAAATAAGTGATCTCGATAGAAAAAAAAACTGTTTCACGTGGGTAGTTGTTGACATATTAGTTCAGTGGTAAATAATTGGTTACATTTTATCTGCATTTATCAGCATTTCTACATTCTGTCTAGCGTTAAGTATTTTGCAAATAAGGCTACAACGTTTGGCAATACTTTCCAATGCTAATAATGTAGGTATAGATAGGTTTGAGGTTTATAACGCAAGTGACCTGAAATCAATTTGAAGCTAAGTATTTTTGATATTCGTAGGAGATCAAACAATTATGAATGCGTATTATTTAAATTATGATATATTTTAAGGTAATCAAGGTGATTCTTATTATCCTTTAAAATAGATTTCTGATCCATCTTGAACAAGATGTTATTTTTTTCTCTTATATGAGCCAATTAGGAGGATACCCCACTCTCTGAGACTTACTAAGCTGTAGAAAAGCTTTCTGATCTCTATTTTATCAAATATACAATTTTTCTTGTTTCTGAACATATTAAGAGTACCTATAGTAAACAAGTATACAAACAACATATCCCCAAGATGTCTTCTCTTCTCAGGTTCTAATTCTATTCTCTGATACTTTTTAATCTATAAAGAATTGTCTGATCTGTCTTGGACAAGATGTTACTTTACTTTCTTTTCTCAGCCAATCAGGACAAAAGACTAGGGCTGAGGAATTTCTCTAAAATTGAATTTCTTTGAGTCTCTAATAAAAATCATATTCTCTGAGATTTACTAAGCTGTAGAATAGCTTTTTGATCTAAATTTTATGAAATATAACGTTTTTTTCTTTTTCTGAATCCACTAAGGGTATACTAAGTGTAGGATAATAACATATTTCCTAGACGTCCTGTTTTCTCAATTTGTATTTCTATTTCCCGATAGTTTTTAACCTGTAACTAAATGTTTTGAACAAGATGTAACTTTTCTCTAGTTTCTGAGCCAATCAGAAGAAAAGAACAAAATGTTCTGATCTCTCTTATACAAGATGTAACTTTACTGTCCTTTCTAAACCAATCACGACAATCGAATAGGGCTGATGATCCAAGACGTAAAAAGCAAGATTACCAAGCAAGCAAACATTGACGAAATCTGGAGTTGGGTAATGGAAGAGTAACTTGGTCCAAACCAACTTTGTCTAAGGTACTATCGAGTTAAAACCAATGCCGCTTACCTGTGACTCGATCATCCCATTGACGAGTACCAAAAGCGCTTCCGAACCGAAAAAATTCCCACGTCCCAAGCGCCGAGTTGTTTCACACCCCCAACCCCCCACCCACCCTAGAAACACCACCCACACAACCGACCGATTACCTCCGTCTTCGGCTCGGCCAACCGAAAACAATTGCCTCTCGATAACAAAAGAGGTACGATGCGCAAAAGCGAGCCAAAGTACCGCACCAACGTCCTAAAACAAGTGAATAGCAAGCAACTCCCCGTCGGGAGGCTGGGCACACTGTCAATTGTTATCGCCTCAGCCTCCCTTGCCCAAGGTAGTAAGGTAAGGTACGATTTCAGTCGGCATTTAGACAAATTCGCGAACGGTAGTACTATGAATAGTACTTAGTCATCACCAGCGTGTTTTGCGAAAGGTGAATCTGACGCGGCGCCGTCGAGGAATATCTCTCAGTTATGTTTCGGACACTGACAGATAACTCAATCTCACTACCGATCTCGATGGTACTAATTTGGTGAATAATTTATGGTATACGCGTTTTCTGTGTGGTGATTTTATTATGCGCTTCGATTATGGTTCCTCTTTTTTTGGACTATGGATTATGATGGGTAAGCGTCTTCGTTTCTTCTTCACTTAGAACCCAATTTTTGCGAATTTTGTCGCATAATTATGTCCTTTCTTTGTCGCGACCTACATAATTATTGACACTACACCTAACTGTACTATTACATATTGTTCTAATTTGGGGATAATGCGTAATTCTTTGTGTCTCATTTGGGGATGAGGTCATACAAGTGTTTTATCACACTCATTCTTATCTTTTTGCAAACAAATTACAAAGGGAATTTAAAAATACAGTTCCACCTTCACTTTCTTTAATTTATTAAAATTTGAACATACTTTTGTTTTTATGATTTTACTGTTTTGAAACTCCTGTAGTCCCTTTTTTCTCTAGAATTTATTATCCTGCTCTTGTCTTTATTTTTAGGTATTTTCAAACCATTTACAAACCTTTTCCCAATTCATTTATGGATTATTTAGTCATTTTCTGTCTTCCGCTCTTCTTGGACAATTTCTTTATTTCTTTTTTTTTAGGTAAACAACTTCTCTTTAATCCTCTGCCATTAGATAATCTAATAATTAGATAATTGTGGTCAACTTAAACTCACTCTTCCAGTTCTACTAAGATCTACTGAAAACAATACTGAAAAAGTTAATCTATTATTTGCCCAAATCCAAATTGCCTACGTCAAAATCAGAATTTTCTTTAGGGTTGGTTTGACCCCGATTTAATCTCATTTTCAGTGGCAGCTCAGAAATGACAACTGGGCTAATCAGGTTTAAATAACCACAATGGTTTAGAAGGGATTAGAATGGCTTTAGGATTAGATGCGGTTATGTTAAGGGCTAAAGTACTACTTACTTAGTACTTAACTTTTGAATCTGGGCATTTTGCCCGAATCAGGTTAAATATCTTGGCCTTAGTTTCCATTGCATAATTTCACAATGGAAACTAAGATTAAAAAAAAAAGAATTTCTTGAGTAGGTACTCAGAGAGTTCCTGAACCATCTGTATTTCAAAATTTTCTGTTTCTATTTTGATAATATTAAGCTGAATTTAGAGTTTGCTGTTTCTGAGACTTTCTGAGGAAAACTTATAACATTTCCTTCTACTTTCGTATAAAAACATTATCATATTCTTTCTCTCCCTGCTCTGAGAAGTACAGGTAGGTATTCAGGTTACCAACATAACCATAACTAAAATAACAACTAATTTGAATTTTTTAGTGTTTTAGAGAGGAAGGAAGACTGAAGGAACAAAGCAGCTCCGCCTCGCTTTTAAAGTTTAATTACTTAGGTACTCAGAAAAAGACCATTTTATCATTTACAGGTTAGGTCAGGTTAGTGGTCTCTAATCTGAACTAACTGGTCAAAAATTAAACAACTTTTAGGTTTCGTACTTTTTTAGAGAAAAGCGATATTTTTGATCAAATTTCTCAGAAATAATACTAATTAATAACTACGTTTCCCAGTTTTGCAAATTAATTGCACAGGAACTAAACAAGTTTTAATTGTCGTATTTTTTTTCAGAGAAAAACGATATTTTCTACTACTAACTCAGAAACTGTACTAATTAATAATTATGTTTTGCAGTTTTGCAAACCAACTGCTTAGAATTCAAACTGTCTTACATATAGGCGTTTGTACATACGGTGTTACATACAGTCTTACATATAGGAGCTTTTTCTGATCTATTGACTTAGAACTTTTATAAAAATTCGCATTATATTTTTACTTTTTTACTACTTACTCAGAAATAGTTTTCAACTTTTCTGCTTACTCAGAATTTATCCATGTTACAGATTTTCTCTCTACTCAGATATTTTGTAAATTATTGCAGAATAGAGAACTTGTAAAACGAGACAGTTGTTAAACGACTTACTCAGAAAAATCGTTATATATCTAATTTTGTACATTTCAATATTCACTTAAAAACTGTACAAATTATAGCTTTTCCTTATAGAAAATTGTTCTTTTCGATCTACTGACTAAGAAATTATCAATCAGACTACAAGTCTCTATTGAAATTTTGAATAAAAATGAACCAACCTGCTTACTTGAAAGGTCTTAATTCTGTAGATTTATTACTAACTCAGAAATTTATGAAATTGTAGGTCTATTAACTAGTGGAAAGGGAGAATTATTAAACTGCTTACTCAGAAGAAGGGTACGTTTTCCGTAAATTTTCTACTGTTTAACTTCATAGGTACCGAGAAAACAGAAGAATTAGATAATGGTGTACTATTTACATTCCTGAGATCCCCAAAGTAATAACTCGTTATTAATGGACGCCCATCCTGATCTTGTCACTCAGAAATGTTTTAGGATAAAGTCGCACATTTTTTTTCAGAAATTGCACCCATTATTTATAACTTTTGTAGCTTGCGTACTCAGAAATTACCATGCTATACATTTACTCTTTGGTTAGAATTTTCGTAAATTACAAATTTGAAGACTTTGAATTTGAAAATCCTCACTTGTTCAGTTAGTTACTCAGAAGCGTACGTGTTCCGATTTCGAACTACTTAAATATTTACTAATAAAACCCTAAAAGACTGCAGAAAGGGCCCAGACTCCTAAAATTATTGCTCAGAAAATATAGTTTTTATAGTTCCTTATCTTCAGACTTAGAAACGGTACTTAATGGAATTGCACCTTTCTTGAACTACTGACTCAGAAACGGCGCATATTGTCGGATTCTTCTCTTTTTAGGCTGCTTTCTAAGAAGCCTTAGCTTTATTCTCCGCTCAGAATATTTGCTAATTACAGATTGGAGAGATTGTGGAATTTCCCACTTGTTAAAATATTTACAGACAAAGAATACAACGGCTATAGAATGGTCTAGTTGCATTTCTCAGATCCGTAAGTAACTCCTCAGAATCCGAACAAGTAATAGCTTTTGTAGTACCTTATATACGTGGAATCTCCTTTCCATACTCTACTTTCTCAGAAATATATTATGCTGTAGGTGGACCAGTTACTCAGGATCTTCTTGAGTTGCAGGTTGGTGAACTTGTGCAACTGCCCACTGGCTAAACTAAATATTTCGAAGAAAAACATGCATTTTCCAATTTTGCTTAACAATTTAATAAGAAAACTTGAAGGCTACAGAATGCTGTGCCAACTACATTCTTCAGTATGTCTACAAATTATACCTTTTTCAGCTCCTTATAGAATTGAGCACCTTTCGGTCTACTGTCTCAGAGATTCTATATAATAGAATCACACCAATCTCGAATGTCTTACTTAGGAATAGCTCATATTAACGGATTCTTTTACCTTTCCATTCACTGTTTACTCAAAAAATCGCCAAACTATAGTTGTTTTCCGTTTCCATGTTTCCATGTACTCACTACATTCTTCTGTGGGAATTTTTTTTTATTTTATTTTTATTAAAAAGTACAAAGAATTTTCTTCTAGAGAACTTATGTCTACAAAATTTCAGAAATCGATCAGACGACACTCACTGCTTAAATAAGCTACTCAGAAATTTTACGGGTTCAGGATCTCATATTATTGGATTTTTTCTTACAAAAGTGACAATAAAAGGACAAAAGATTCTCTGAGACGTAAATAATCTGAGCTTCAATGTATCTGGTTTTATACATAGAGGGTGAGTCTGTTCAGTCTTTCAGTGACCTCTGATCTTAGTTGAACATTACTTCTTACATATCTGAGGGTCGTGAGCATATAACGAAATTTTTTTTCTTCTCCATTTAACACTCTATTCTCTTCTTAATCTGAAATAGCCTCACGAGCCTTATAACTCAAGCAAGTGGTTCCTTAAAAAATGGTATTTTATGTATGAGGTAAAAGATTGTTTCGAGGTTCAAGAGTCTCGACATTTTGTAGAGACTCAGAATGTGGTTTTGGGCTCTTCCAAAAGTTTATTTTAAAATCACCCTCTGTCAACGTGACTAGACCCAAATCAGAAAAACTTTTGTCTTCCTTCAACTACTCGCCCCCTTTTGCTGCCTTTAAGCTTGTAACCTTTCTTAGAAAGAGATTGGGGACACTCAAAAAAGTTTAGTTGCATGCTGCAGGATTGAAACTTCACCTACAAAAATTGTATAAGCTGAGAAGTTGAACTTCTTAATTGTCAACAGAAACGAACCCTTGGGGTAACTATAATCATTACTACAGACGTCTAAGCCTAGCTTACTTGTAGCTAGATAAAGGAGTTTGAGCTGCAACAGCTGCTATTTTTATAAAGTTTATTCTGCTTAATTTAATCAAGGAGGATTCCCTTGTGCACACTTGTGAAAGAAAATTGATTATCTTATACTAAACACGATAAATCCAGATGCCCAAACAAAAAATCACTCCGAAGGTTGCTCGCTAAGTAAACCTCGTTTTTAAACGCTCATTTGACCTTCTTTTTAGACATATCGAAACCTTGTTACGACAAGTTTTGTTTGCATTACCTATTCCTGCGGGAATCCCCCTTGTGATAAAATGAAAAATTTGTTTTCGCTTCCGAGAAAATTCAACTCAATTATACAGATTATCACGATTTAATTACCCCAGCAGTGTTTGCGTAATACATTAACATTTATGTTAGAATGTTATAATATATTATCTTCGGTTGCAGTGGTAAAGACGGTTTCAAGGAATTTGATTATAGCGATTTGTTACTTTTTAGAACAGTATTAACATTTTTTCTTTCTATTGTTGCAGCTTCCTGCGTAAAACTCATCTCTATTGTACTGATAGCTTTAGGATCTGCTCAAGCCGCTCCTCCCAGTGGCTCTGATTTGTGGTCCAATCCCTGCCACGTCACCCTACGACACGCGCGCAGTACCGCCGACAAAGAAATGAACTTCTTCATTAAAATGCTTAATAAAGATATGTTTAATGAGCTCAAACATTTATATCCTAAGGTAAGGCACGTTTTAATAATTTTTTTCTTTGGTCAGACTAGTTTTTAGTTAATGTTTTTTTTTTAATTCAAACTTGCTAGCTTTATTTGCCTCTAAAAAAGAAACCACCTAATCTCACTTTTTGGTTTTTCAAATTTGTACTAATTATGTACAGTTAAATAATACGGTATAAGGATATATAGGTATATAGGACGCCCTAAGTTTTATAGTACCGATTTCTTAACAATTTATGAGCAGATCAAGGCCACGAGTTCTGTAACTAAAACCATAAGGTACACGGCCCTTATCTAAGCGGTCTTGTAAGACAAAGAAACAAATAACAAAAAAAATAACAAGAAAATTCTGTAACTATGTAGTAGGTGCAATGTGGAGTTTTGGGGTTAGTATAGTTGTACAACATAAAATGAATATTTTGTTTAGTATTCTTATTTCTCATACTATTAGAGAAAAATATAACAAAGAGAAAAAAAAATAAAAAAAAGAAATTGAAAAATATAAGAGAACAAAGAACATATTAAGGAACAAGAGTAAGTAAAGCAAAATAGAGAAAATAAGATCAACCAGCCATAAACGGTAAAATAATAAGAGGTCATGAAAGAATAGAGAGGAAATGCACTACAAAACAGTAATGGCACACAGTTGACAAAGAAAAACAGTAAAAAAATCTACTAGAATTCAGTCATATAAAAATAAAAAAAAAACAGAGAAAACATACATCTTGGAAAAAAAAATTATCGGGCTAAGAATAGTCTTGTCATAAGTATAAGTATGCGAAACCAAAGCTAATGGAAACATAACAGACAGTAGCAGAAATCCCAAACAATTAAAACCAAAGACCTTGTACCAGGTAAATAAAAAACAAAAAAGAAATAAAAGGATGTTACAGGGAAACGCTAACAGATAAAGTTCTTTTAATGTGACGAGGACAGTTAAAGAAAAAAAAATAAAAAAAAGCATGGTAAGAAGCAAGCGTAAACAAAGAAACCAGCAAAAGTATGATCGACAAAATATACAATACAAAAAGTGTGAAAATACAAAAGAAAACAAATTTTACTAAGAATAATCTTATCATGGGTATAAGTAAAGAAAATGACAGTTTATGTGAACATAACAAACACTAGGAAACTCAGTTTAACAAAGTGGGAAACACTGAGAACAACGTGGAACGAAAAAAATATAAAAAATTAAAAGCAGAATGTGTTTGCAACACAAAGAGGCCATTTAGGAAATATTGATGAAAAAGCAAGAGTGAGAGAGATTTTTAAACATTTGAGAGAGCCTGGAACATACTAAGAAGCAATGCTGAGTAAAGCAAAATAGAGAAATGGAGGTCAAAGAACCATAAACGATAAATAAAAGAGAAGAACGGAAAAATAAAGAAGAAGAGAAAAAGTCGTAAAAAATGAGAGAAAAAAGAAACTGAGAAGCAAGGACACGTAAAACAGAAAAACGAAATAGAATGTAACTAAAGCTTAAAAATATATATTATATCACTAACAATAATTTTCTCATAAATGTAAGTACTTAATTAAGTCAACAAAATGAAAATGAATACACTACAAAAGAACTAGAAAATTCATTAAAACGTAAAATATAGTAACAGCGAGCAAAGAGAGCAAAAAAAACGAATGTACTTAATCAAATTGGAAAAATCGCTTGCAACTAAGGCGACCAAAACTGTTGATAAAAACGAGAAAACAAATTTAAAAGAAATGAGAGAACAAAAAATATACTAATCTACAAACAGTAAGTTAATAAGTAATCATAAACAAGTACGTTAGAAAACAAGTAGTAAAGAATAATGGAGCAGGACTGGAATACAGCCGAAATATAAAAATGATAAGAACGAAAGAAGTAAGTAAAACTCGACAAGTAAGTGAGAACAAAGTCGCCAGAAACTACATTGACAACGAAGAGAAAACAAAGAAGCAACGAGCATATCAGGGAATAAGTCACAGACATTAAAGACATAATAGAGCTGCAAAAAGTTTAGTGGACAAAGACTGGAATGCAGCCAAAATATAAAAATGATAGAAACAAAAATGAACTAAGTGAAAGTAAAGCAAAATTGTTATAATAACTATTTTCTTGTCGTAAATATACATATTTTTTCCACGACCATACTATAATAATCACATTATTCTTGTACATTCTCAAGACTAACGATAATCATTATTCACTTGTGAATAATGAACATTATTCACAAGTGAATAATGAGTTGTCATGGAAACGAAACATGTCGTAGGCAACTGACAACTCAAAAAGTAAACTGCCCTAAACATGAAATCGGTAGTTACCACTGGTTCATTCAAATAATTATCCTTCTATTAGGATGTATTGAGGCAAATGTAGGTTACAGTGTCTCTTTTTCACTAAAATATGTACTTTTCACTGAAAAATACTTAAAATAGGTCATAAAATAAAGTAATTTACCGTCCACCCTCGTAGCATTGAAATTAACATGCGGTACCATGCGCGGGTGACTAGACCGTCATCTATCGACAAGACGCATCAAACGTCGCGCCATTGAATAGCGAAACCAGTCGTGGTCGTGGTTTTAAAATTGTAAATTATCTTTGTGGTACCTATAACCTATCATATTTGAGAAAACCCAGAATCTTGGTCGTGGATAAAGTATAGTATTCAACGCGCATTTAATGAGCGTTATTCTCTCGGGCAACTTGTGCCACTCGCTTCGCTCGTGGGCTCAAACGTTACCCTCGAGAATAACGACTCTCATTAAATGCTTGTTGTATAATATACTATTATTAAGAAAACAAAATTGAAGAACGACACAGCCTTGGACGGTGCCAGGACATGCAACAGAGGCGTAAAGCCTCTGTTGCATTTCCCTCTTGCTTCAACAAAGCTTAAAGCCTGGTAACCAGTGAACAAACAACAGAAACAAGAAAAACAAAGCGAAAGGAAAAAGACAAAAAAAAAGAACTAATACAAAAAGTGGGTGCATCTAAAATAAAGTAGCAGAAAAGAATGGAAAAAATTATGAAGAAAAAAAATGAAAGAGCAAAGGACATACTAAGTACCTACGACAGAAGTAAGAAAAAAAATCTATAAAAGTTGATTAACCAGCAGTAATAAACAAATACAATAATAGAAAGCAGCTAAGAAAGAATAGCTGGGAAAGATTGGAAACAGAAAAAACCTCAAGTAGGCCATGGAATTAGAACAGTAGGTCTGAGATAACTTCGAGAGAGAGTGGCAGAAATTTAAGTTTGAAAAGTATGTCCGGGACAATATGTAAAAATGTGAACATATTTTATTATTTTTAACAATTTTAACGTATGTTTTGGTGGCGGCCTGATGATTGTTTTTTAGGCAAAACATGGACCCAAAAAAACTTTATTAAATTTGAGTGTTTGTGTAAGTTTGAGAATTGTTGACTTGTAGTTCGCTATTTTTCAACTCGATTTTTTTTATGAACTTATATCAGGCAAAAGTTTTAATTCCATGGCTTGCGACGAGGTTTTTTTTTATGAAGACTTTATATGAATGAATGGAAGAGAAAAAATAAATACAAATTCATGTTCAACAAAGCTTTAAACCTAGAACCTAGCAAACAAAGATACCTGGAAATAAACTAAATTGGGACTAAAAACAAAGTATTTTCAACTAAAAGAAAACAGGCAGAAAATATTAACAATAAAAATATAAGAAAAAAAGAGAGAAGGACTGGATTACATCTAAAATATAAATTTGATAAAAATGAAAAGAGAGTAAGTAAAACTGAAGAAAAATTGTTAAAATAACAAACTTGTTGTCATAAATATAAGTATTTTATTAAGAAAACAAAATGTAAAGGGGACACAACGAATGGTACCGAGAAATTCGACAGTGGCGTTCCTTTTGTTTCAACAAAGCGCAAATCCTGGTAACCAGCGAACAATATACAAAATATGGAACACAAGAAGAAAAACAAAGTAAAACGAAAAAAAGAAACAAAAAAGAAAATATTATAAAGAAGTGTGCATATAATGGAAAAGCAGCAAAAAACAATTGAAAAATAAAGAAGAAAGAAAAAGTAAAAAAAAAAGAAAGAACAAAGAACATACTAACAGGGACAAGAATGAACAACAGAAATAAGAAAAAAAAAATCTATAAAAGTTGATTAACCACCAGTAATAGACAAATACAATAATAGAAAGCAGCTGGGTAAAGAATAGCTGGGTAAGACTGGAAACAGCAAAAATATCATGCATTCATTAAAAAAACCTGAAGTAGGCCATGGAATTAGAACAGTTGGCTTGAGATAATTTCACAAAAACAATTGAAAGTCGAAAAATGTCATAAATTGTTCCGATTTTCATTTTTTTATGAACTTAGACAAAAGTTTTAATTTCATGGCTTCCTACGAGGTTTATTTTTATGAACACTCTTTATAAGAATGAATGGAAGAGAAAAAAATAAATACAAGTTAACAGATAAACAATAATCTAGTCAGAACTATAGGGAATGAAGAATACGAAACGGATGTTCAATGTGTCATAATAGATATTAGAATTAATGTTATGTTTCATTTAATTCAACAAATCTTTAAACCTAGAAACTAGCAAACAAAGATACCTTGAAAAAATTAAAATGGGACTAAAAAACAAGGTAGTTACAAATGAAAACGGATAGGAAGTATTAATAATAAAAGTACAAGAAGAAAAGAGAATACTACTGGATTACAACTGAAATATAAAAATGATAAAAACGAAAAGAGAGTGAGTAAAAAAGAAGTAAAGAAAAATTGTTACAATGACACAGCAGGTTGTAAATATAAATATTTTGTTAAGAAAACAAAATGTAAAGGGGACACAATGGATATTACCAAGAAATTCAACAGTGGCGTTTCTTTTGTTTCAAGAGAGCGAGTAACCAGCGAACAATATACAAAATATGCGATACAAGTAAGAAAAACGAAGTAATATGAAGAAAAAACAAAAAACTATTATAAAAAATGTACATATAATGGAAAAACAGCAAAAATTAAATAAAAAATAAAAAAGAAAAAAAAAAGTAAAGAAAAAGAAAAAGCAAAGAACATACTAACAAGGAAAATAATAAACAACAGAAATAAAAAAAATGAAAAATCCATAAAAGTCCATTAACCAGCAGTAATAAATAAATACAATAATAGAAAGCAGCTAAGATAGAATACCTGAGAAAGACTACCAACAGCAAAAATACCATGCGTTCATTTACAAAAAACTTCAAGTAGGCCATGGACATAGAACAGTGAGTCCAAGATGACTTCATAAAAACAACTGAATGTCGAAAAATGGTGCGATTTTCATTTATTTATGAACTTATCTCAGATAAGAGTTTTAATTCTATGATTTGCTACGACGTTTGTTTTTACGAACACTCTTTATAAGAATGAATGGAAGAGAAAAAATAAATACCAATTAACAGATAAACAATAATCTAGTCAGAACTCTAGGGAATGAAGAATACAAAATGGATGTTGAATGGATCATAATAGGTATTAAATTTGTTGTTATTTATTTTATTTAATTCAACAAAGCTTTAAACCAAGAAACTAGCAAACTAAGATATCTGGAAAAGACTAAAATGGGACTAAAGACAAAGTGTTAACAACTAAAACAAAACAGGCGGAAAATATTAACAATAAAAATATAAAAAAGGGAAAACGACTGGATTACAGCTAAAATATAAATTTGATAAAAAGGAAAAGAAGTATGTAAAACTGAAGAAAAATTGTTATAACAATTTTCTTGTCGCAAATATAAATATTTTATTAAGAAAACAATAATGTAAAGGGGACACAATGGATCGTACCAAGAAATTCAACAGTGGCGTTTCTTTTGTTTCAACAAAACGTAAAGCCTGGTAACCGGAAGAAACTGGTTCGCCGGAAGCGAACAATATACAGAATATCGAATACAAAAAGGAAAAACAAAGTTAAACGAAAACAAACACGAAAAAAGGAACTATTATAAAAAGTGTGTATATAATGGAAAAAGCAGCAAAAAAATTGAAACAAGATAAAAAAGAAAAGTTAACATAACGAAAGAACAAAGAACGTACTACCAAGGAAAAGCATGTACGACAGAAATTAAAAAAAAAATAAAAATCCATAAAAGTTGATTAACCAGCAGTAATAGACCAATACAATAATAGAAAGCACCTAAGAAAAAATAGTTGAGCAAGACTGAAAACAGCAAGAATATAAGAATGAACAAAAGAGAAAACATTTTTACAATTTAACAGAAAAATTATAATTTAGTCAGAACTATAGGAAAGGAGGAAATGCTGTAGATTTATAACATAAAGTTGAACAAAGACTAAAATAAAGACAAGAGGAGCCTCTAATAAGAATTTTGAATAATAAACTACGCTACGACTTTTGACAAACTTATCATCTATTGGTCTTAAGCTCACCCAGGCCCATCATTCTATTCTACCAGCGTCTAAATACCTTAAAAAAATACAGTTTTTCTCTACTACTTTCACACACTACTTAACAGCTCCATTGCTCCATATATCTCGGTAAGGTAAGCTAAAACCATCATGCAGATGGTGTTTTTTTATCTGAAAAATCATCTTAAAGAACAAAATCATTCTTTCGATTTGTAGTCTGATCCAAAAAACCCGTACAAGCGACCAAACGTTTTTAACAGACTTTCATACTATTCGTTTTTATTTATTTATTTTATTTATTAGTTTTTATTTATTTACTAATTACATTTTTTTTACAGAATCTTAAGAAAGTCAAGGGCAACTGCCCCAAAGTGAAACGCCTTATCACACCCGTCAACAAGGCACCAAATATGACTGTTGTAAGTATCTCTCTCCTCAATAAAACAAGCTCCATTTGTTCAAAAGTAATCCTCTACCAGTTACTTATTTCCACTTTCCGTTTCAGGCCTATCAGCAGTTTCACATGTCCATGATCGAGCTGGCCGTCTTTCTGGACAGGCTGAAAGACATGCCCATCAAGACTAACACCGACTTCAACTTTGCCAAACGCACCTCCATCTACGAGACAACCAAAGAATACTTAAAACTTACAATTTGCGAGTTTAACGAGGAAATCCTGACCGGGTTCAAAGTGCAGCCGGAGACCAGGGTCCCTCCGTCGGTGAACACCCGCTGCCTGCCGAAAGAGGCGGATCTCAGTCGCATCCAGATGCTGGACATGCAGTTTTTCAAAAAGCTGAAGAGGTTCTTCAAGATGGGAAAGAATCTGCTGCGAAACCAAAGGAAGAAGAACAGAAAAGGAAAGTCGAGAGTGAAATCTAGTGGTCAGATAAGGACTAGTACAAGTTAATGAAGCTGAAGATGATACGGTGCAATTCCTTAGTAGATCTCTCCCCTTTGCTAGAGCTAGTGACTGACATGTAGCTTCTCTTTTCCTCTTTACTGGCTTACGAGGCTCTAAACGATATTTGTACAGAGAGGAGCTGAAAACTGGCTAGACAATACGTATTGCTGTTCTTAAATAAGGTGTAACTTGTAGATAGCTCTTCATTCTTAATTGAATCTCAGGCTGTGATATTTTTTACTTAACGTATTTATTTTATTTATTTCCTAGTTTTTGTGTACATGTCGCAACATTTATTTTGCCTGATTATTCTTGGTATCATCACGGAAAGTTTAAATGTTAGTGGCGTTGTTCTCTTTCAAGAAGATTCTGAGGATATAGCGTTAGCAGGAGTTTTTGCAGTATTCGCTATGAAAAATGTCATTCCAGTTTCGAATATGTAGTGTAATAATAATTATTGTGCCTCGACATAGTATTAGTTGTGTAACTTAATAATTATATCTAGCTTGAGTGTTTATGCCACAAGAAATGATTAAAGACTTTTGGCTAAAATCTTCGACCCACTTCTTGTGGCGTAACTTTGTATTATATATTGTGATATGCTTTATATAGTTTTAGTATTTATTTTTTTATTTTTTTATTTTTTTATTTATTTTATTTTATCCATTATGTCCAGACTTCCTTCGTCAAAAATGTGATTTAATAAACTATTGCATCAGTGGTTCCTTTGTTGCAATTTTCAGATATAGCCAGTACTTACTATAAATTGTCCCATTGTTTTAAACTAACTGACTGTACTTTTAGTTAAAATCAGTATTATTTTATGTTAAATTTGATTCTCTAAGTTGTATTCGTAATATTGAAATATTTTGGAGTATTTTTTAAATTGTAAATTTGTACAGAAATAAAAAGTTTTTCGTATATAAAGAGCTCCTACGCGTTTTATTGAGTTTAAAATAGACATAAATGAGTTTTACTGTTAACCACTTAACAAACACTTAATAGATCATTCACAATCCGCTCAAATTACGGTTAAATGGCGATAAAAGCGAAATAAGCCGTTAATTTGATAGTCAAATAGCATCTCCAAATTTGTTTGTATTTATTGACAAAACTGCAGAAAACCTCGTTTCTTTGTTGGCGGATTTCGAGGTTTGTTGGTCAGGCTTGTGCAAATAACCGAGCGGATACTGTAAACTGTATTACCATCTTGGGAAAATTTGCAAATAAAACTATTTTTAAAGTAAATTTAGCTACTTTTTTTAAATTAATTTTTAGACACAACGTTATTTAATACCATACTAACTTCATAAACAAATACAAAAAGTATCATTAAAATTATATAATTAATGCTTCAATTACCGTTATTTTCTAATTATCTAAGCAGTACAGAAATTACCAAATACATATAACCATTACATATAAATTACAAACTAAAATTTCAAAAATTACTTTAAAAAATATCTATTATCACATCCAAGAACGCTTGAAATTACTGAATAAAAAAAATTTGACAACATTGCAAACATGCTTAGACAACTTCGCAATTCTGTTAATAACATAAAATACCGACAGGCATACTATAGCACACGTCTCCATGTATCCCATTGTAGTGCGATAAATGGCGTGCGTTGAAGGTATAAGTACAGGGTGGCCACCGAGAGATGACCCTCTACTTTACCTCGAAAACTCTAAGAGAAAATAGTTTTTAATTATTTTGTTTTTGTTTATACAAGTTGTCTCAATTTTGCGCATTCATTAACAACTTTTTTATTTAAAATTAGACAAGACATTCTTTTACATGAAATCCTTCCATTGTTGAAATTCTCTATATCTCCGAAAATATTGCACCTATGGGACCTCCGATAGTGGGTGGTGAAAGAGGACATCAGGAAGAGGACAAAACAGTTGGACTCATTTCAATCGGTCCAAGCGTCCTTAAGTTACAGGAGGTCAAAATTGAGAATTGAGAAAAAAGTCGTAATACCTCCTTTAGACATTTTCACAAAACACAAACTCAATTCGAATGAAATTAACCTCTAAAGAGGTTTTTTAAAAATGATCCGAAACACGATTCTAAAAGTGCATGAAAATCAACCGAAGAAAATAAATGAAATTTTACTAACGACGCGCAATCCAAAAATAAAAAAAAATAATGTTCTTCGTGAAGTCAGCCCAAAAAATCATTAAAATTTACTCGAAGCGTGTAAAAATAAAAAAAAAAGTTACTTTATTATTATATTATTAAAAAGAAATCACCCACATTGTGCAAAAATGCAATTTTTGGTATTTTTAAAGAAATTTTATTTTAAAACGCAATCAGGTAAAATTAGCTGAAATCTTCAAATTCGTTGTTGGTGGTAAAATTACTTCTTTGGACGATAAATAAGTGAAATTTTGCTAAAGACGTCCTAAACTGAAAATTTAATGTTTTTCTAGGCGGTCAGCCCAAAAAATCGCTAAAATTGAGTCAAAGCGTGTAAAAATAAAATTTGAAGTTTTGTGAAAAAATCGGAATACGTACTAATAGATCCAAATTGTTAAAAAATGAGTTGAAGTTTCTAAAAATGCAAAATTGAATTTTCTTGATAAATATAATTAGATCTAAAATTAATTAAAACTTTTCAACATCGTCTAAGAATGGGAAATTTTATGTTTCTGGAGACTTTCTTCAAATTTGTTCTTTGTGGTAAAATTACTGAGGATACGTACTAATAGAAGCAAATTGCTAAAAAATTAGTTAAAGCGTCTAAAAATGCAAACTTCAATCTTTTTCAGAAGTATAATTAGATCAAAAAATAATAAAAATTACCAATATCCTCTAAGATTGGAAATTTTATGTTTTTGGAGACTTTCTTCAAATTTGTTTTTTTTTTCGGTGGTAAAATTAATTTTTGAACGAATATAAAACAAATTTACTAAAGACGTCCCAAACTTAAAATTTAATGTTTTTCGGGGAAGTCAGCTCAAAAAATCGTTAAAGTTGAGTCAAAGCGTGCAAAAATAAAATTTTAAGTTTTTTGAAAAACTGAAGATACATACTAATACTACTAATAGAAGCAAATTGCTAGAAAATGAGTTAAAGCGTCTAAAAATACAAAACTTTATTTTTTTTTCAGAAATACAATTAGATCTAAAATTAATTTTAATTTCCAACATCGACTAAGAATGGAAATTTTTATGTTTTTGGAGACATTCTTCAAATTTGTTTTTTTTTCGGTGGTCAAATTAATTTTTGAACGAATATAAAAGAAATTTACTAAAGACGTCCCAAACTTAAAATTTAATATTTTTCGGGGAAGTCAGCTCAAAAAATCGTTAAAGTTGAGTCAAAGCGTGCAAAAATAAAATTTTAAGTTATTTGAAAAACTGAAGATACGTACAAATACTACTATAGAAGCAAATTGCTAGAAAATGAGTTAAAGTTTCTAAAAATGCAAATTTGAATTTTTTTGATAAATATAATTAGATCTAAAATTAATTAAAATTTCCAACATCGTCT
Organism: Taphrorychus bicolor; assembly: GCA_951812265.1. Taxonomy (NCBI): domain Eukaryota; kingdom Metazoa; phylum Arthropoda; class Insecta; order Coleoptera; family Curculionidae; genus Taphrorychus; species Taphrorychus bicolor. The sequence continues at coordinate 6,517,163 of OX638299.1, forward strand.
TAGAATGGAAATTTTTTTCTTTCTGGAGACTTTCATCAAATTTGTTGTATCTGGTAAAATTACTGAGGATAAATACTAATAGAAGGAAATTCCTAAAAAATGAGTTAAAGCGTCTAAAATTGCAAACTTTAATTTTTTTCAGAAATAAAATTAGATCTAAAATTAATTTTAATTTCCAACATCGACTAAGATTGGAAAGTTTTATGTTTTTGAAGACTTTCTTCAAATTAAAATAAATGAAATTTTACTAAAGAGGTCCCAAACTGAAAATTTAATGTTTTTCGAGGAAGTCAGCCCAAAAAATCGTTAAAAATGAGTCAAAGCGTTAAAAATAAAATTTGAAGTTTTTTGAAAAACTGAGAATACGTACCAATAGAAGCAAATTGCTAAAAAATGAGTTAATGCGTCTAAAAAATGCAAATTTGAATTTTTTTTTCTGAAATATAATTAGATCTAAAATTAATTAAAATCACCAACACCGTCTAAGAATGGAAATTTTTATGTTTTTGGAGAAATTCTTCAAATTTGCTGTTGGTGGTAAAATTAAGTTTTGGACGAAAATAAATGAAATTTTACTAAAGACGTCCCAAACTGAAAATTTAATGTCTTTCGAGGAAGTCAGCTCAAAAAATCGTTAAAGTTGAGTCAAAGCGTGCAAAAATAAAATTTTATTTTTTTAAAAACTTGAAAAACTGAAGATATGTACTAATAGAAGCAAATTGCTAGAAAATGAGTTAAAGTTTCTAAAAATGCAAATTTGATTTTTTTTTTGATAAATATAGTTAGATCTAAAATTAATTAAAATTTCCAACATCGCCTAAGAATGGAAATTTTTATGTTTCTGGAGACTTTCTTCAAATTTGTATTTGTGGTAAAATTACTGAGGATAGATACTAATAGAAGCAAACTGCTAAAAAGATAGTTAGAGCGTCTAAAAATGCAACCTTTATTTTTTTTTCAGAAATATAATTAGATCTAAAATTATTTAAAATTTCCAACATCGTCTAAGGATAGAAATTTTTATGTTTTTCGAGACTTCCCTCAAATTTGTTGTTGTTCGTAAAATTAATTTTTGGACAAAAATAAACGAAATTTTCCTAACACCAAATTCGAAAAAATCTTAAAAATTGAGTCAAAGCACGTAAAAATAAAATTTGACGTTTTTTTAAACTCTCAGGATTCGTATCAATAAAAGCAAATTGCTAAAAAATGAGTTAGAGGGGCTAAAATTGCAAATTTGATTTTCTTTTTGAGAAATATAATTATGTCTAAAATTAATTAAAATTACCAATAGCGTCTTAAAATGGACATTTTTATGTTTTTGGAGAAATTCTTCAAATTTGTTTTTGGTGGTAAAATTAAAAAATAAAATTAATTTTGAACGAATATAAATGAAATTTTACTGAAGACGTCCCAAACTGAAATTTTTTTTGGAAAAACATAATATTAATTTCAGCAACATCCTCTAAGAATTGAAATGTTTATGTTTCTGAAGAAATTCTATTTTAGTACAAAATTAGGCAAAAGTAATTTTTGGGGTAAAATAAATGAAGTTTTCTAACGACGTCCATAAATAAAAAAAAGTGTTTTTCGAGGAAGTCAGCACAAAAAATTATTAAAAGTGACTCGAAGCGTGTAAATATAAAAATTTTGAGGTATTTGAAAAGCTCGAGTTACGTACTAATAGAATCAAATAGCCAAACAGTGAGTTAAGGGGTACAAAAACGCAAACTAAAAGTTTTTGAAAAAATCAAGGGTATAATTAGTTCTAAAATAATTAAAAAATTACCCACATTGGGTAAAAATGCAATGTATGATGTTTTTAGAGAAATTCTATTTTTGAAGGCAATCAGGTAAAATTAGTTTAAATCTTCACATTTGTTTGTTATTTGGTTTAGTTGATGAAATTAATTTTTGTACGAAAATAAGTGAAATTTAACTAAAGACGTGCCAAACTGAAAATTTAATGTTTTTCGAGGAAGTCAGCTCTGAAAATCGTAAAAATTGAGTCAAAGCGTGCAAAAATAAAATTTAAAGTTTTTTGAAAATCTCAGGATTCCTACTAGTAGAAGCAAATTGCTAAAAAATGAGTTAGAGCGGCAAAAATGCAAATTTTATTTTTTTTTTTGAGAAATATAATTAGATCTAAAATTAATTAAAATTTCCAACATCGTCTAAGAATGGAAATTTTTATGTTTTTGGACACTTTCTTCAAATTTGTTGTTAGTGGTAAAATTAATTTTTGAACGAAAATAAATGAAATTTTACTAAAGAGGTCCCAAACTGAAAATTTAATGTTTTTCGAGGAGGTCAACACAAAAAATCGTTAAAGTTAAGTCAAAGCGTCCAAAATAAAATTTTAAGTTTTTTTGTTTTAAGAAAGTGTGTGAAAATTTGTGTTTTAAGAAAATTGCGAGAAAATGAGTTAAAGTTTCTAAAAATGCAAATTTGAATTTTTTTTTCTGAAATATAATTGGAGCCAAAAATTAAATAAAATTTCCAACATCGTCCAAGAATGGAAATTTTTATGTTTTTGGAGACTTTCTTCAAATTTGTTGTTAGTGGTAAAATTAATTTTTGGACGAAAATTAATAAAATTTTTCTAAAGAGTTTCCAAACTGAAAATTTAATGTTTTTCGAGGAACATTAAATTTTCAGTAGTTCGTAGTCAGCAGTTCGTAGTATAATAATTAGATCTAAAATTAAATAAAAATTCCAACATCGTCTAAGAATGGAAATTTTTATATTTTTTGAGACTTTCTTCAAATTTGTTGTTAGTGGTAAAATTAGTTTTTGGACAAAAATAAACGAAATTTTACTAAAGACGTCTCAAACTGAAAATTTACTGATTTTCGAGGAAGTCAGCCCAAAAAATCGTTAAAATTGAGTCAAAACGTGTAAAGATAAAATTTGTAGTTTTTGGGAAAACTGAAGATGCGTACTAATAGAACAAAATTGCTAATAATTGAGTTAAAGCGTCTAAAAAATGCAAATTTTTATTCTTTTTGGGGAAATTCTTCAAATTTATTGTTGGTGGTAAAACTAATTTTTGGACGATAAATAAGTGAAAGACGTCCCAAACTGAAAATTTTGTGTCTTTCGAGGAAGTCAGCCCAAAAAAACAATAATTAAAGTTGAGGCAAAGCCGGTAAAAATTAGTCAAAGCGTCTAAAAATTCAAATTTGATTTGTTTTGAAAAAATATAATTAGATCTAAAATTAATTAAATTTACCAAGATTTCCTAAGAATGGAAATTTTTATGTTTTTGAAGAAATTCTATTTTAGGACAAATTTAGGCAAAATTAATTTTTGGGGTAAAATAAATAAAATTTTACTAACGACATCCAAAAATACATCCTTCAAATTTGTTGTAGGTGGTAAAATTAAGTTTTGGACGAAAATAAATGAAATTTTACTAAAGACGTCCCAAACTGAAAATTTAATGTCTTTCGAGGAAGTCAATTCAAAAAATCCTTAAAGTTGAGTCAAGCGTCCAAAATAAAATTTTAAGTTTTCTTGTTTTAAGAAAGTGTGTGAAAATTTGTGTTTTAAGAAAATTGCTAGAAAATGAGTTAAAGCTTCTAAAAATGCAAATTTGATTTTTTTTTCTGAAATATAATTAGATCTAAAATTAAATAAAAATTCCAACATCGTCTAAGGATGTAAATTTTTATATTTTTGGAGACTTTCTTCAAATTTGTTGTTAGTGGTAAAATTAATTTTTGGACGAAAATTAATAAAATTTTTCTAAAGAGTTCCCAAACTGAAAATTTAATATTTTTCGAGGAAGTCAGCCCAAAAAATCGTTAAAATTTAGTCAAAGCGTGTCAAAATAAAATTTTAAGTTTTTTGAAAATCTCAGGATTCGTACTAGTAGAAGCAAATTCCTAAAAAATGAGTTAAAGCGGCTAAAATGCAAATTTTATTTTTTCTTGAGAAATATAATTAGATCTAAAATTAATCAAAATTTCCAACATCGTCTAAGAATGGAAATTTTTATATTTTTGAAGATTTTCTTCAAATTTGTTGTTAGTGGTAAAATTAGTTTTTGGACGAAAATAAATGAAATTTTACTAAAGAGGTCCCAAACCGAAAATTTAATGATTTTTGAGGAAGTCAGTTCACAAAATCGTTAAAATTGAGTCAAAGCGTGCAAAAATAAAATTTTAAGTTTTTTTAAAATCTGAGGATACGAACTAATAGAAGCAAATTGCTAAAAAATTAGTTAAAGCGTCTAAAAATTCAAATTTGAATTTTTTTGAGAAATATAATTAGATCTACAATTAATTAAAATAACCAACGTCGTCTAAGAATGGAAATTTTCATGGTTTTGAAAAATTTCTTCAAATTTGTTGTTGGTGGTAAAATTAATTTTTTGACGAAAATAAATGAAATTTTACCAAAAACGTCCGAAACTGAAAATTAAATATTTCTCGAGTAAGTCAGCCCAAAAAATCGTTAAAATTGAGTCAAATCGTGCAAAAATCAAATTTGAAGTTTTTTGAAAATCTGAGGATACGAACTATAGAAGCAAGTTGCTAAATAATGAGTTAAAGCGTCTGAGAATGCAAATTTCATTTTTTTTTCTTAAATATAATTAGATCTATAATTAAATAAAATCACCAACATCGTCTAAGAATGGAAATGTTTATCTTTTTTGAGAAATTCTTCAAATTTGCTGTAGGTGGTAAAATTAATTTTTAGACGAAAATAAATGAAACTTTACTAAAAACGTACCAAAGTGAAAATTTAATGTTTTTCGAGGAAGTTAGCCCAAAAAATCGTTAAAATTTAGTCAAAGCGTGTAAAAATAAAATTTTAAGTTTTTTGAAAATCTCAGGATTCGTACTAGTATAAGCAAATTCCTAAAAAATGAGTAAAAGCGGCTAAAATGCAAATTTTATTTTTTCTTGAGAAATATAATTAGATCTAAAATTAATCAAAATTTCCAACATCGTCTAAGAATGGAAATTTTTATATTTTTGGAGACTTTCTTCAAATTTGTTGTTGTTCGTAAAATTAATTTTTGGACAAGAATAAACGAAATTTTCCTAAGATGTCCCAAACCGAAAATTTAATGATTTTCGAGGAAGTTAGCTCAAAAAATCGTTAAAATTGAGTCAAAGCGTGCAAAAATAAAATTTGAAGTTTTTTGAAAATTTGAGGATACGAACTAATAGAAGCAAATTGCTAACTAATGAGTTAAAGCGTATAAAAATGCAAATTTGAATTTTTTTGAGAAATATAATTAGATCTACAATTAATTAAAATTTTCAACGTCGTCTAAGAATGGAAATGTTCATGGTTTTGGAGAAATTCTTAAAATTTGTTGTTGGTGGTAAAATTAGTTTTCAGACGACAATAAATGAAACGTTACTAAAAGCGTCCGAAACTGAAAATTAAATGTTTCTCGAGTAAATCAGCCTAAAAAATCGTTAAAATTGAGTCAAAGCGTGTAAAAATAAAATTTGAAGTTTTTGAAAATCTCAGGATTCGTACTAATAAAAGCAAATTGCTAAAAAATGAGTTAGAGCGGCTAAAAATGCAAATTTGATTTTTTTTTTGAGAAATATAATTAGATCTACAATTAACTAAATTTTCCAATATCATCTAAGAATGCAAATTTTTATGTTTTTGAAGAAATTCTTCAATCTTGTTTTTGTGGTAAAATTAATTTTTGAACGAATATAAATAAAATTTTACTAAACGTCCCATACTGAAAATTTAATGATTTTCGAGGAAGTTAGACCAAAAAAATCGTTAAATTGAGTGAAAGCGTGCAAAAATTAAATATTAGGTTTTTCGTGTAAGCATTTTTGTGGTTTTCAAATTTACCACCAGAAAGCAACGCCATCTAGGGAAATTAGTTTTAATTCATTGACTTAGAGTGGTACTATCCTTGTCTTACTTGTCATTGTCGTTGATGAGGAAGAAAAAAAGGGAAAACGTGTTGAAAGGGATTTTCGATTTTTTTTTTCATTGCTTTACACTTTGTGGATTGTAATAAAACGTGTTTTTTTTATTTGAATTGTTTACTGGCGGCCAGATCCCCATTTTACATTTGAAAAACTCAGGATACGTACTAATAGAAGCAAATTGCTAATAAAAAGAGTTAAAGCTTAAGAAAGAAAGTTTACTAAAGGCGTCCAAAAACTAAAAGTAATGTTTTTTCGACTAAGTCAGCTCAAAAAATTGTTAAAATTGAGTTAAGACGTGTAAAAATAAAATATGAAGTTTTTATAAAAATGCAGGATACGTACTATAGATCCAAATAGCTAAAAAATTATTTAAAGCGTCAAAAAATGCAAATCTAATTTTTTTTTAAATATGCAGTGTACAATTAATTCTCAAATTAATTAAAATTACTAACATTGTCTAAGAATGGAAACTTTTTATGTTTTTGGGGAAATTTTATTGTAGGACTAAATCAGGCAAAATTTATTTAAATCTTCTAATTTGTTGTTTTTGATAAAATTAATTTTGCGACCAAATTAAGGCGTCCGAAAATAAAAATGTATTATTTTTTGAGGAAGCCAGCCAAAAAAACCGTTAAAATTGACATGAAGTGTGTAAAAATAAAAATTTTAAGTTATTTGAAAAGTTCGAGTTACGTGCTAATAGGGGCAAATAGCCAAAAAGTGAGTTAAAGCGCCTAAAAATGCAAACTACAAGTATTTGAAAAATGCAGGTTAGAATTAGGTATAAAATTATTTAAAAATTAGCCACTCGGAATTATAATAAATTACCAATACTACTTCCAATATAAAAAATAATAAATACAATATTATATGAGAAGTATTAGCCCTCGGAGTAGTTGTTTCTTTTTGTTTCTTTCTTAACAGCTGCATTATTTAGGAAATATAGAGAGCAGATAAATTTTCAATTTGTAAATTTGTACCACATTGTAAATATTGCCTTTTTGCATGTTTTAAGCTAGGGTTTTCTGGGAAAGAGCCTCCCACCCGCCGATGGCAGGCCAGTCCTTCTGACGCCACTCTTTCGCTGTTCATGGCAAGCCAGTAGGACTGGTCTGTCATCGCCGGGTAGACATTTGGCTTTAAATTTTCGATATTGAGGTGTAAGATCATCAGAGTGAACCCAACTGATGAGGTCTGGTGGGAGCGAAACGCGTTTTGGGAGGTATCTCTCTGATGATCTCACACAACCTTCGGTGAATCTTTTCACTAGGTTATGGAAGATTATTCTTCTGTAGCAGTTAGGCACTACAGGATTCCAGTCACCCACGCTGTTCGCAGAACTTATGCTACTAAAGCCTGAGGTTAAGAACCTGGGAGTGATCATCAACTATCAGGACTAACCTGGAAAAGTCCAGTATCAGGACTAACGTAGAAAAGGCATGCAATAAGGCAACAGCACTGACTGGGCAACTGCGCGGAGCAGTGGACAGGACTTGGGGTCTAAATCCACACATCCTGCACTGGCTCTACACTGCGGTAATCAGATCAAGGATATCCTATTGGTCCGTGGTCTGGTGACCAGCGGTGGACAGGGCCTGCTATGCGTTGAGGTTTCCCAGACTGTAGAGAACAATCTGCTTACCCATAGCAGGTGAGTTCAGTTAGTTCTCAATGCCTTACTTGGTCTGCCGGAGCTTCTGATCTGGGTGAAGAGAGCGGCGATGGGTTCCTGCAGGAGGATGGACTGCTGCGAAGAGTGGAAGGGAACAGCCATGGGAAGTAGTCACACGCAGATCGCCAGCCTCATCCAGCGGGACATCCCAATTATCATGTCGCAAGAGAGGCTCCCTTGCGATTGGCTGAGATTAAAACAGTCATTTGGGACCAACATCCCAACAAGGGAAGAATTTAAAGAAGCCAGCAACTTTTTTAGAATAATCAGGTATGTTATACAGGTGGATCAAGAATGCAGGCCATGAAGAGGATGAGAGCTTTCCCTTGGAAAGCCACAAAACGGTTTTCCAGGCGGAGGTGTTTGCAATACTCGAAGTGCCTTCACGATCAGAAGTCAAACAAGGAGCAGAACAGAACATCTTTATCTACTCCGACAGTCAGGCGGCCCTGTGAGCCATCTGCAGGAACAGGGCGAGTTCAAAGCTCGTTCAGGACTGCAGAGCTGCTCTAGAGTTACTGGCAGAAACAAAAAAGGTAACTTTGGGATGTGTTTCTGGACATAAAGGGAAACGAGCGCGCCGATGATACGGCCAAGCGTGATTTCCACACATGCTTTACTGGACCAGATTCATGTATAGGGGTAAGCAATAGGTACGTCTTTTACACTCTGAATGAGGGCATGAAGAGTACAAGGCCAAACTGGGCACAGTTAGAAATAGAGAGACATAGGAAAGTAGACAAACCAAGGAAATCTTTCCTAACCCGGATATATCCAAAGCCTCATGGCTACTTGGGAGAAGTCGGCAGTGCCTGGAAGACCCTATAGAAATCCTCACTGGCCACTGCAGACTTAACAGACACATGCATCTCCTAAGAATGATTGGCAGTCCACTTTGAACCCAGTGTGGCCATAGGTGGGCGTGATTGCGCCACAGGACACTGGAAGCCGCATTCCTCCATTGAGAGGAGCTTCCAACTCTGAGGTGGGGCGGGATACTCTCCTTCATTATACAAGGATGGTGGACTCATGGAGGGTATGAGGTGGAGTAGGGATAAGTGGATCGGAGGACTGTGAAAAGGGCCTAGTCGAAAGGCTTCGCCCCCCTAATGTTTACTACTACTACGATGCCATAAATTCGAAGGGGTAGCCAAAAGGGTAGCCAATTTAAATATAACTTGCGGCAGGAATTATACCCAATAGTTTTCCCTAACTAAAGGTTTGCTACGGTGAATATAGCAACAAACTTTCTTACATGACCCTACAATTGCAGAGCTATTAAGAGAATTGAGGTTACTATTATTGAGAAGAGAGAACAGGAGAGATACACACATACCAGTAGATCTCTAATCAACAAATTTCCGTTGCTGCATGCACCAATCAGAGGTATTTACCCATGTAATTTCCATTTTGTCTCTCATGCTACTTATCTACGTTATCGCCATTATTATATGTTAGTAATATTGCAAATTTGGTCATTTTAGTAGACAAAAGTGAGGGTCGTGACGACATCATCTTGTCCAGGAAAACTGAAAAACTCATACATTTCCTTAAAAATGCAATCAATTTTGGTTAGAAAAGAGAAAGAAAAATCTGTACCTGATTATAATAATATCAGGCCTCGCACTAGCTAGATAACTAAAAAATTCAGGTGACAGTTGTTATCTGTTTTCTGGATACATTTTTAAGTGCCGGATGTAGCTTCCAGTTTCGGATATTATTGCATAGAAAAGCAATATTACGATCTGTATACGAGGTGGATCTAAAAAAACGAAACCTAATTTTAAACTAACTCAATTCTCTATTTCCAGATGTTACTGTTTACCTATCACGTTAACACCTATCTCAATCTTTCAAGTGCCTATGTTGAAGTTATATGCCACGTGGGTACGTGGCTTAGAATTCAGCTGATAAAACTATCTTTGATCTGGTGTTTCTCCTCTTTGACTTTAGCTTTACAATAGTTTTCAAGCTCACCTCGTAACAGCCCTCAAAAGCGGAAGTTTGATAATCTTATAAGATTTTGTGGGATTTCCCTTATCATTTGCAAAAAACAAACGGAACCACTCTGAAATTCGCATTTTTGTGTATTTAGTTTCGTGTAAGAGGAACACACAAGTGCTCACTAAAATAAAAGCAATTTCCTGCACTAGTGCATTTTAAAAGACAGAATTTTTGACTGCATAAGACACAATGAAAGGTAGGTGGCCATTTTGTTTTAGATTATTTTTTTACAAGTTTTTTTCAGTTAAGTGCACGATATTCCTGGTAGCTGTGTACGTGTGTGTACCTGTCCACTGTTACGCGATTAAGAACAAAACTCAAGAGACATTAAAAAATGCAACAACGGCTTTCAAATATGAAATGACGTCAGTTATAAATCAGTTAAATAGTGTCGCGGCAAAGTTGCTGGTAGAGCGTCCAAAGGTAGAAGAACACCACCATAGAAGGTTTTATGTTAAAAAACGCATTGTTATTTGGTTTTAGCTGAAACCAGCCCCATGTAACTTGGACGATATACTACGAGCTATGGCAAATAACACTACGGCAAAAAAAAAAACTAGAGGTAAGTTGTAAATTTTGCTTTTATTTCTAATTATGATTGTACCCTTTTAGGTTTATAAACTATTCTATGAGGGACTTCAAATATTTCGAATATTTACTAAAAATGTTCTGAAAAAAGGAATGAAGGGCGACACTCTTCATAAGTTCATAAGAAAGAATTTAAAACTTCGTAAGAAATTGAGGCTGCTAAACATCGAGCTGAAAACTCTAATGAAGAAGCAGTTAGAAAAACTCATTTTAAAAGGTTTTATTAAGGATGTCGAGGAAAAGTTGGCAATCTACAAAGACTGCTATAAGGCAAGAAATTTAACTGACTGGAAGCTTTATGATAAAATGTATGTACTAAATTTAAAGAAATTCTTGAGAGTTAGTCAATGCAAGTTTCAAGACATCGATGATCTTTGGGATGACAAACCTTGTGAGAAAACTATTTTAAACTGAATAAAATAAACACAAAAAAAAATAATGAAAATCTGTATTATAGGCATGTGATTTTTTGCTATTAAATAAAATTTGTATTTATTAAATTAGGAAAAAAATTAATTGTATTAGAGTTCTTTATGTAACCAGTTACAACAAGTGGGACGCGTGCGGAACCAATGAATGTGGTGAGACCATTAATGAAATATTTTACTTTTTGCAAAGAGTTACGAAAAACGGAATGTTACGTCACTATTATCAGTATTAAGATGTGTCTGTAAAAACTAGAAAAGGGAATATATTTTTCCGTCTACAATGTTTTAACACGGTTTTTTACAGTTCGATAATGATTACAAAATCATGAATTCTTTCCATTAATGCACGATTTTCAACTGTTAGACACAAACAACTAAATATACACGAAATTCACGAAAAATGCAATAACATAGAACGATCGTTATCTTACTTTACGCATTTTTTTTAAAAGGAGAGTACCCAAGGCTTCAGTATTCTAATGATTTTTGCATAACTACCACATGTATTTGCCAATTAGATTGAGTTTTGCAAATAGAAGAAGGAAAATATTAAACAGCTATTAAAACTCTATAATAAGCACAAACGTATGACATTTTATTCCGTGTAACTGTCTTGTATGGTGCGTCTGCCCCCAGCAGTCCGTGCCTTTTATACCTGAACCTACAAACTAGATAATTCCCTAACACCACTTGAACAATAAAAGAATACCCGTAATAACAAAGGAAAAACACGTCTTCTACTGATCGTGTAAAGAACGGCTCAGACCGGCCGACCCCGGTCATAACCACTTGTGGTAATATGGTCTTCTTCTCTAACCTGAACTAACCTGAACCCACAGAGTTCTATGGTATTTGGCTAATCAAACCAGATTAGCAACCATCTTTGATGATTTGCGCAAGATACTGCGGCCCATGTCACTAATTTTCTTTATAATAATTGTTATGCAGTCTGCCACTGTCGGTTAAGTTGAGTTTTGAAAACAGGAAGAAAATATATATATTTTTTTAAATTGTATGTGAGAACGCCTGATATTTTCGTCGGGACAACCTTGTGACTGTCTTGTTTGGTACTGGTGACCCCCAGCAGTCCGTGCTTTTTATATTTAAAACCTATAACTTGGAAAATTCCCTACCATCACTCAAATTACAAAAGAGTACCCACGAATTTATAAATAACACCCAATATAGCGTAAACAAAGTAATAAATAAAAAGTCGCGCGTCGCGTCTACGACTGGTGGTCCAAAGATTGTTCAGTCCGGCCGGCCCCGGCCTGCAACCACTTGCCGTAATACTTATTAATGCGACATAACAACCTTTATCTATGATATTAGGGTTCGCAGGATTCTACAGACTATGTCAATAATTTTCTTTAAAATAATTGTTTTGAGGTCTGTCACTGTCAGTTGGATTAATCTTTGAAAATAAATAATTTTACATACTTTACCAATGAAAGGTTACAAAAAGGAATTGAAGGAAATCAGATCAAAAAAACTGTCGTTACGAAGAGGATCAACTAAATATAAATTTTTTCTTGGAACGTTATCCAGGAAATCCAGAGGTTTTCAAATGAAGACTGACAGTACTCTTTTTTATATTATCAAAAGGTTTGCACACTCCTCATGTGCAAATATAAAAATACATATTTTGTTCGTATACAGGAGAATCCATGTTTCCTGATAAAGTCCATATGACACTGTCATTGAAAACTATTATAGAGGGAGAAAGTGGCGCAGGGTATGAATCTTTTCTTCACTCTTCTTCCTGCTCTCTTCTTTACTAGTCTTTTTGCTATGTAGAAGGAGACAAAGAACAATTTATCTTACGAGAAAAAGTCGTGAAGAATATACAGGAATGAGGAAGAAGCAAAGGAGGAACGTGACTTCAAAGATGTAAAAAATTGTTTTTAGGATAATGCTGCTTTTATTATTTCTTGCTTGCTCTGAGCATGGTATATGGAAACATATTAATACCTTGCTCCACTCTGGACTAAGTCTACATTGTGCACATGGTATGGTGTACATGGTTCTACATTTGCAACACGGTGTGCTTCGATTTTCAGAGTTACAATCTACCTTCGTATATTAATCAATTCGTCCAACATCTGCAGCTTTTCAGTTAAATCCTATTTTTTTCCAGACTGCATAATACTGTCCCAATTCTAAGACTCCTTCTGTGGTCCAGGAGCTTGTTGGCAATCTCTATGTAAATTTGTGTGTATATATTTATATTAAAGGGTAAATATTTTTTAAAAACCTTACATTAAAAGCCTGGTCGTCTAGGCCTTCCAACTCTTTACGTAACATTTTCTTAATATCGTCCACATTTGTGGTTATATCCATCCCACAAACAAATTGCTATCTGGTGCATTGTTCCTCTTTTCATGGCGATGTTTGTTGTAGCAATTGTTTGTTTCTCTTTCCTTCTTCTCCTCTCTCCTTCCTATTTATCTTTCTATTATCTCTTAGATTCTTATCGGTTATTGCTAAAATTTTTTATATTTTGTGCTTTTTATAGCCCTACATGACCTGCAGGTTGTATTATCTTTAAGTTTTACTTTAATTTTTTTCGTCGCAGCTTCAAAGCTTAAGAATTTTCTACGAAAGAAGTCACCTTTCGTTGAGTATTTTCCATACTTACAGAGGCTGCGTATACTGCTACCTTGTTTATTTAAAGTACACGTCGTTTCGAGCAGTGGAATTTCGGTTCGTTTTCAAGTGAAACTGAGCATTACGCTCGAGGCTTATGTATAAACACAGCTAACCACTCCCACCATTCCTATTGACCGGATCGTCGCCACCGTCGCGCGTCAAGCGACCAGCACTTGTCCGCCGTATCAACGGATGCCATACCGAAGAGAGAAGAGACGTCGCAACTTAGTTTACTAAAGACATGATTGCTTCCAATGAAGACTGCTTCCTTAAATTTTCGTTTCTTTCAGTGCTGTTCCCTATGCACAATTTTGGCTTCCGACCGCTTAATATTATGGTGTTGCGTGCTGTACAATTCCAGACTTTGATGTTTCTGCTCTTATCGTGTGAGTTCTTATGTAAAAGACTTGTATGATACTGCTGCCCCCAGTAGTTCGCGCTTATATACTTAAAACCTATAAACTAGAAAAGTCCCTAGCATCCCTCAAACTATAAAAGAATACCCACGAATTTATAAATAACACCCAATATAGCGTAAACAAAGTAATAAATTACAAGTCGAGCGTCGCGCCTACGACTGGTCGCCCAAATATTGATTCGGCCCGGCCAGCCCCGGCCTACAACCACTTGCCGTAACACTGCCCTCCTCTCTGCACTGAACAAACTAATTTCCATGTTATTTTCTTAAGCGCACTAGATGAACAAATTTTATCTTTGATCTGAAGGTTTGCAGGATCCTGTAGACTATGCCAACCATTGGACGTAGCATCTCTTAAACCTCTGTGAAGAAAAGGCTTTTAGAACAGAAACTATCCAATAAGGAGTGTTTTATTTTCCAGCACTTTTAAGTGCGGTTTTCACCAGTACGAGACTCGGCTTTTGCGTTAACTGAAGTAAAAAAAAAAGTTCCTGGCCAGTTAAAAGGGTCAAACGCAGTAAAGATTGACAAATGCCTTCAACCTCATTACCTTCGGAGACACTTCTTGTTGCTGTTGCTTCTTGTGAAGTGGATCCAAGATATATTTTGAGAATAAAATTGTTTTCAGAATGGCACGTAGGGAAACTTCTGTGTCCATGTCTTGTGTTGGTATTTTCTTAAAACTACGTTTTATTAAACGTAATAAAGCCCTCGCTGATGAAAACAACGTGCCACTTACTGAGTTTGATTTTTGCCCATAAATCACGTTTCGTTTGCCTCTGTTGAAAACCGCTCTAAGAGAAACTTCAGGACTCCTATTCTTGAATTACAGGGAGAAGAGTTTACGCGAGAACTAGGCGTGGCTTCATTACAAAGGCAGAAATTTTCCATTTTAGAACGGGTGTCACGTCTTAGAGAACCAATTATGCCGGAAATTTCCTTTATTTTTAAAGATGGAAGGTTGTAGCTTTCAGTGTGCTACTTTTTCGGGAAACTAAAGCTTTGTCGTGAAACTAAAGATGGCGCCAGCAGAATTACTCATAGCCTTTAGTGGCGTAGTTGGCTGTTTACCATAAGAAATAATTTCGCCGCAATAAACCAAACATAGTTTTTTTTTTAATGGGACACCCTGTATATGGCTTACTTTTATATTTATTTATATATGGCTGTGAAAATATGGTTGCCTTGTTGTCATTGCTCTAACGTCACTTGCATCCCCTGTTTCGAGGGAGGCAACACTAACAGTATACCGGGTGTCCAGCACAATCCTGGACATCGGAGTTTAACATGGAAAATCAGTTTTTATTTTTTTGCGCCTGTACGGTTGAATTGATTGAAAAACTTATAAGAGTAAAGTTGTAGAGCGTATGGCCAGCTATCATCTTGTAATTTTTTAAATACCCCAGTTTTGGCCGCTTTTTGGAAAAACCACACGTCACCCCTGCCATGCATGTGACATTTTCACTGCATAATCACGTGAATTACTACATGATAGTCCCTCAAAATAATAGCACCATTGTATTCCCATCATATTTGGGAACACCACTGGTATTTTTCTGAGAACGCACATCATCCCTCTTGACACCTAGGAGGGTTAGAAATACGACATTTCTTGAAAAAACGTGCAACAGGTGGAAACTTTATTTTCTTGTGGAAAACCTATAGGTGTGGCAATCAACCGCAATAGCATCATTGTATTTCCAACATATTTGGGAACACCACTGGTATAGTCGTTTTCAGGAAGATATTCATCTGGCCGCCCATGACATTGTAAACCCACCTTTTAAAAACAATTGAAAAATTACCAGAAAAGTTACTAGATCGGAGATTGGTGCGAAGCGAGCTTAACGAACGCACTTGTCGGGTTTTAACCTCAAATTTTGTAATTTTCAAACATAACTACTTTATTTCTAAAATTTTGCTCAAATCCAATTATTATTCAGCGTTTGTAATGTAGGAAAAGTAAACTGGCTTAATAAACGACTAACTGTCACCCAGAACTATTAACACAATTCATCGCATGACCCAGAAGAGTCATCTGCAACCTCCAACTTCTGCAAAGTAAGATGCCAGAGTAGAGTTACAAATACAAAAATTGAGACATCAAAACCACATTCAAGCAGTTGTGAGTATTGATGATTGATTATTGCCAGCTAAAGGGAGCGTTAAATTAGTATGCATATGCAGAGGGAAGAACTGAACTGGACCATCAACCATGAACAAGATTTCCAAAAGTTCCGAATATACTCACCCAGAAATTACTTTAGTGTCCAGATGCCCTGGGAATAGACCATACATTTAACTATGCTTATGCCTATGCCTTACATAATATTATATAGTCTACCACTTTCCAAGTTTAAAATTGAATGCAGACTGCAGTCAAGTAAAAATTGTTCCAAACAGCAAAAGCATCTGAGAAAAGATGATTTTCTACCAGACTGAATTTAAGTACTGCCATATGATTTCGATTATGTGATGATCTGTGATGAGAGTCCCAGTGGCCTTTTCATATACGTAACTATTTGCCATATGCCATCCATAATTATAATCACTTTGGATCTTGAGTTAATATTAGTGAAGATTACCCCCCATGATAAAGAAAAGAATATTTTGATGAATTTACTGTTATATCATTTCAGTTGTCATTTGGTTTCATTGTTGGATCAAAATTGACCCTTTCATTCATTTGTTTTCAACATTTAGTTTCTTAACATTTAGTTTCTTAAACTCCCTGAATATCAAGAAAGTAAAATGTTTGTGTGGTGGTTTATTAATTGTCTGATATAATATTAGATTTGTTCCAACATGCTAGAGAATCATTGCAGAACATTTAAAAAAATTATTTTGGCCAACTCACCAGCAAACATTTTAAATTGAAATGAGGAACCATCTTGACATGGTTGCAGAACCACTGTGGACAAGCACATTGTTTATTTGAAATTCGATATCATATTAGTGAGTTGTCAAGAATGATAGACCCTTCTGGAATGGTTTCTTGGTCGAATGGAACCAACTTATTTTCAACTAAAGAGAGCTACAGTTCTTTTAAACTAAAAAGCATAAGCAGTAGCCCTTTCCTACAAACTCAGTTGAAAAAGTTTCGACTTATAATACTTATGTATAGACATAGAATATGAAGTAACTTTTAGAAACAAGTAAAGGCTATTTATTAGTATGAAATTAAGAACCCCTTTGCCAATAACTTACTATACCTGGAATAAAAATGCTATTGAAGTTGCAAGAACTTTTTATTTTATATACAAAGTAAAACAAGTATAATGTGTTTAATTGAAAAACTTATTAAATTGGCTGAGAATTGTCAGGAGACAAGAATGCTGGAGTAATAAAGTACCAGCTACTTTCATTGTTCTATCCGATTCTATGAAAACTTCACGACCAACCTGTTCACATTTCGGAAGATATTCAAAAAAATTATAACTCAGACATTGGTACTTTTCTGACTTTAGGACTTTACCTTCCACTATAGGATGTCTACCATAACATGATTCCGGAAGTGTATAGGGCAGGTCCAGGTCAACTTGTTGCTTGTATAATTTTTTTCTCAATGTAGGCTCTAGGACATATCTTGGGCTTAAAAGATGCACTTGAGTGTTTGTGATTCTTTCAAGCTAACTTTTATATTGTTTTGGAATTTATAGTGAAATGAGTTTTGAGAAAGAACCGTGACATGACATAAAATGAAAGGTTTCTGCTTGGTTTCTGTTAAAATCTCAAGTATAATTAAAAATTATATTTGCAAAAGAAGATAATTACATACACATGCCGTTAGCTTTCTTCTAAGAAAGGAAGATCCACATCAAAGGCACACTAAGGGTTGTTGTGGTAATATATTATACAAGACACTTAAAATCTATGGTGGTTCAAATATTAGAACCCAGGATGTAAACTTCAAGAGCCTCCTTTTGAGGTCCAGTCCTTAGCAATCACGTTAGCAAAAAATTAATATACCTAATATGATATACAGGAGTATGATAATATATAAACACTTAGTGTTATTTTGACAAATGCATCCTTCGGCGAGATTAACACTTACATAGTTAGCACTCTGTATAACTGAGAACACTACGGTCACCCTCAAATTGGATCCTACACAATCACTTAACTGAACATTTAATTTTATAAACAGAAACACACACATGTTTTGTTTAGGTTAGTCCGTCCGTCCTTTCTTTGGCACTTTCATGGATAATTGAGATGGTCAAAAGATCATTCTTCATGTATCTTGGATAATGCAAAATCATTCAGTAGCATCTTGATGATGTGACTTGAATACTGGACACTGGGCAATTCTTTTTTTTCTTTGGTTTTATTATTGTCTGCAAGTGGCATTTTCCAATTCGTAAGTATCAAGCACTTTGCTTACAGTCTTCATACAAAGTCAAAAAACAAACAATGCATGCAGCTGCAGCTCTACTACTGTACATGTAAGTTAAGGAAATTGCGAGGAAAATTGTTAAAAAATAGCTTTATTCTCCAAGGGATCAAATCCGTGGTAGGTCCTATCCTTTCTGCTTTCACTATATGAGTTGTTGAGTAGAAAAGTAGTACTATAAACATAAAGGACTGTTTGATGATAATAGGCAGTGTAGTTATTTAATAATTATTTACGAAAATTGGAATAAGAAAAAAAGAAATATGAGAAATACATTCACAATATTTACAAAGATGCTTCGAAGGAATCGACGGACGTTACGACCTAATCTTATGCTCTCTTTCTCAAAATACGTGCAGAAAACAAGGATAGAACATAAGCGTCATGCCATTTCTTAAATTTTGACGGAATGTCTTAGATACCAACAGAAAATAAGAATTTCCCCAGATATCAGTTGAAAAATTTTGTGAAGAAGGGCTGCCAGTACAAAACCGATATTTCCATGGCTGGCTAGATGAAAATCTTCGTGAAAACGACGATATTTTTCTGAGAACGCACATCATCCCCCTTGACACCTAGAAGGGTTAGAATTGAAACATGCCTTGAAAAAACGTGCAACAGGTGGAAACTTTATTTTTATGTGAAAAACCAATGGAGGTGGCAATCAACACCAATGGTACCCTACCTTTTATCCGAAATCTACCTCTCTAAATGATGAATAGTAAATCTAAGTGTTTACATGTACCTAACTAAAACCTACGTCTTAACTGCACGAAGTAAGCACTACTGGGTAACGCATTTTTCAACTTCAAATCATCTAAATGGCTGTAATTGTATAATTTTGTATTAAATGTTGTCTGTACAATAGGCTAGAAGAAAGTAGGGAGGCGGCCTGTAACTCTGTAGGCCACGCCGTCGCATCTTTCATCTTCGGAAATTTTATGGCTGACATTTTATGTATAACTTCACACTAACAGTAAAAGTTACGTTTATTATTATTATAATTAGTAAAAGGAAAATTATTCCAATTTGTGTATGGCTGGTTGTCTAATTCATTTTAGTTTGGCAATTCGACAACCAAAATGACATGACAATTTGTCTCTTGTCACTAATTATGGGTGTTCGTTGTTGTTATTGAGGTGAATTCATCTATCTCCAAATGTTTTACTTAAAAAGTGTCTATTTTGCAGTGCTGTGTGATGCGAGGCCCCATCCTGCATGTAAAAAACCCTTGCTAAGTGCTGTATTCTTCTATAACAGACAAATTCATTGGAAAACCAAATACAGTGCGCCCCAAAATGCTAATCCACACATTAACAACTTCTCGACCTTGGTCTCGGTTGTCCTGCACTGTAAGTGGATTTTAGAGAGTTCAAACTCATTCATTTTTTTGATTTGAGGCACCCATTAATCCAAATTAATATTCATTGGTGGAACAAATGTTTATACCAAACAAGTAAGACCAGTAAGCAGATAGCGACGGATGTTTGATCTGCTAACACCAGTTTTTTTCATGTTTTATCTATGTATCTGACTATAGTGTCTGTGAAAAAAACTCTATTCAGTGACAGCAAATCTTAATAAAGGTGATAGTGTTTTTATAGGAATAATTGTTGTTATCTGTGTTATAAATTGATGACCACCTACGCTCTTTTCATTTCATTTTGTTCCGGTTCCGATAACCAGCGAGGTACAGAGCAATATGGGCTACTTCTTGAACCGAGAGCCATCTGCCCTGCAGTGTTAGATCTAAAACACGCTGGTGGATGTCGCTTGCTTGTGGTCTGTACAAACATCTCATCAATACGTTAGATTCTTTATAGCTTTTGTTAGTTCTCCAACGTCAGTTCAGTCCTTTTACTTGGCAGTTCTCTTTTTCCTCCACCTGCCTCCAATGGTGGAGGATTAAATAGAGAGGAGGATCCTCCAAGTGTCCAATAATTTTCGTTTTCTGACTTCAATTGGCATTTCTGATATGGTTTGCTTCTTTTCCCTATCCTTTGGAAAGGTTTGGCGACTGTGGCGACTGACTTTGGCGACTTTGTGGTTGGGGGTTTGTAAGAAGTCATTTTTTTTTCTTCTACTTCTTTTTCATATCCTTCTGTCTCTCTAATTGCAAAAATTATGCGTCATCCATTTCCTCGCCATCATACCTTTACTCAGATTTTAAGGCCCAAAGTGAGCTTGGTTTTACTCAAGATCCATGGGGACAGCACGACTTACTGGGGCTTCCACATGATCGTTACCTGCTTGGGGTAAACTGTTACCTGCTTTACTCGTCATTTTAATTTTTAGTATTAGTTGCCTTCCGGCTTTGCAACTCGTGACTTTCTCAACCCCGATGGGGTTACCCGAGTCAGTGGAGAAAGATAAAAGAGAAAGACAAACAATTTTTCCTTCCTTGGATGGGTACACTGACCATAAGTAATAAATAATAGATGATGAAACCATAAAATCGTTAGTTAGGGAATTATGAAAATAGAATTGGTGATTGTAAATAAAGAAAGGTTTGAAAAATGCACTTCTAATTGCTAATGATGGGTACCTCAGCTTTGTAAAAGTTTAAAGAATATATAACAAGAACATGAAATGAAAAAAAAGAAGCAGCACGTGGGACAATTCTACAAGTTGCATTATACAGAACTGTTCTAAGATTTTTATCTCAAAAGAGGCACAACTAAATATATACAGGAGACAGAAAAGTTAGGAGAGGTTTGTTATGTAGGAAGAGGTATGAAAAACATGTAACACCGACGAAAAAGTAAGGGATCTAGAGTGACGAAATCAAAGAGGAAATAGCAGGGAATGACTTGGACAGAGGAAGTGGTCAACGCACTTTCCAACTGAGACACTTTTGTCAGAGATGAAGTATAGATATTAAGCAAATTTTTGTGCCGAATGGGTATAGTTAGAACTGTTATCAGTCAAATTTTCAAAGATCCCTTAATGATGTGTGCTGAGCTCACTCATCTTGATGGCTAGGAAAATAATACCGAATTTGGATATGTAAGTATTTATTGGGAATCAAAAAATTCGGTAGATTCCTAGGACTATAGAAGTTTAGTATTATTTTCATAAAGAAAAATAGAGTATTTTATCTAACTTATCAACAGTAGTGTAATAAATTAGTCAGCAAAATCAAACATTTGTTTAACTTAAAGTTCGAAATTGAGGGTTGTGACGACAGCAATTTTACATGAAAAAGTGAAAAGAAAAATTATGAAGTTCTTCAAACAGCAACAATAATTGTTTACGAAAAGAGAAAGATTAGATCATACAATTAGGCGCCTATGTAAATAACCCAAGTACTGGTGATAATCTGTTGTCTGGATTATATACCGGATATTGCTGCGAGTCTCGGATATCGTTACACAATAATTCAGCAAGGTGATTCAGAAAAAAGTATTTTGAACTGTATACGAGGCAGCTTTAAAAACTTTCCCCAAATAAACTCTTTCTGAACCGACCACATGCTCAGAAGAGGTCCTGCATCTACGAAAATAGAATAATGACATACCTGCGAAGATAACACCTTATCTCTCTTCGAGGTATAATCAATGCTTGGACCGTGTCGAAGAAGGTATAAAATAAAAAGATAAGATTAAGATCTGGATGCGACATTATTATTCATTCGATTAAAATAGTTAAGCCCAGTTTGATTCCTCATTAGCCGACAGCAAGACCGTTATTTTGTTCGTAAACTGCGGGTACTTGTGGTGCAACCGGTGATAATTGTTTTCAAGCAAACCTCGTATGAGCCCTCAAAAACGGAAATTGAATAACAATTTTATGTAAGAATTTGTCGGATGTCTCTTATCTTTTGCAAAAAACAAACGGACGTACTTACAGTGAATCGAAATCCTCATTCTTGGGTAATCACCATTGAAAGTGTGTATTTCAGATATCGCTTCTTGGGAGGAACACCTTTTGATATAAAATAGATTAATTCCTGAATTAGTGCAGCCAGAGAGTTTTTGAGTGTGGATAAGACAATGAAAGGTATGCCAATAATATTTATTTTAGTTCAGTTTTTTTTTTTTAATACAGCTTTTATTCAGTGTGGTGCCCGATATTCCTGGTAACTCTGTACGCATTTGAGCTTGTCCAGTCCCGCTCGATTAAAAAGCAAACAGGTTTCGAAATAGAGTTGACCTCGTTTATGAATGTGATATTGAGTGCACAAGCCCAAATAAAGATTCCGATGGAGGATCAAAGAGTACATGAGTACAACACCGGCCTGTGCGTTGCAGAGTACTAATTTTTTTGGTTTCAGATCGAACCAACAAGGTGTAATTTGGATGATATATTAAGAAAATTGGAATGTAGTACCAGACCTAGAGGGGTAAGTCTTATACATTTTGTTTTTTTTATCTCTAACTTTAGTGGTACACATTTAGGTCTACAATCTGTTCTACAGGGGACTTTTCTTCTTCCAAGTTATTGCCAAAAAGTTTTCGAAAAGAAATCGAAAATATAACGATAGTCTCCATGGGCTCATAAAATACAGATTACTGCAGAACTTGAAGCTGCTACTGGAAGAACTGAAAGACCAAATAAAGCAGACTAATGGAGGCAAATATTTCAAAAATTTTAGAAAAAAAGTCTCAAAGCAGGCAAAATATTATCGAAAAAATTGTTATAATACAACAAATATAACTAACCAAAGGCTTAATGAGAGGGTGTATATACAGAATTTAATTAAATTTTTTTTTGTTGCTCAACGCAAGCTTATAGGCGTGGATGTGCAAGAGAACAGCACAACATGTGGATAAGCCTATCTAAGCTGAGTATTATTGTAAACCTTTTCTCTTAACGAATGTCTGTGATTTTTTGCTATTAGAGCTAAATTTTATTTATTAAATTAATGATTTTTGTTACTTTTTTATATTAATAAATTTTGTTAATCGAATTATTATGTTGTTTAATTATTACCAATATATATAAAATAATAATGTTGTTTAATGGCGTTTTGGAAACAATAATTTATAATAAAGAAAAAATCAAGCTTCTGCTGGAAATCGAACCCAAACCATTCACTTGCCGGGGGGGGGTGCTCTATCAGGCAAGTGGAAGGCCTGGGTTCGATTCCCAGTGAAAGCTTGGCTTTTTCTTTAGAATAAATTATTATACTAAAGCCTTAATATTGTGATATCGATGAGTTTTGAAATTCGCCCTTTGGTAGGCCATTCTAAAAAGGTCCATAATATTTCCCATGGAAAAAAATACATTTCTAAACTGCCTTTCAAAAGCCTGCAATTTCAAAAAGTTGTAGTCGAACTCTTGTTGCTTGTCTACTACTAGGATTTGACACTAATCGGAATGTTACAAGCGACCAATCTTGGGTATATATAAAGGTCGTTTTGAGTTGAAAAATGCTAAAAAAAGATAAACTGAAATATGGTGTGTAATGCTTTATTATGGTGCGATTTATGGCAATAGACACACAGTATTTATGGCAATAGACTAAGAACTATGTGCAAATATGTAGTGCAGTTGTTGGGAAACTAAACCAGCACGTGTGTGTTAATTTCTTTCATTTTCACGTTGAGTTGGGTACTATCTGTTTGTGGTAATAGATATAAATTATTATGTACACAGAAAATGTAATAATCGTGATTATGATATGTGCTGATACTTTATGTCCCATTCCTTGTGCCAACAGGAATGTAGAGTCCATTTACAAATCTACATAGATCACCCTATAAAGCTCCGGGCTTCCGGCATATTTCTGATATCAAATTCGGGTCTATAACATAAAATTTTTCTATAAGGGGTGCTCAGTGTTTGCCAAACTCGCTAGTTTTGCAGCCTAGTTCTACTTCTAGCAGTTCAATCTTCCTGTGAATTTTATTCGTGTGACTTTTAATCAGTTTCAGACTTTTTTCAATCTCTCCGGGAAATTCCGGATAGATTCAAAGGTTCTTGGTGTATAAATTCACTATCTACCTCAATGACCTAGGAGATATGGACGTGGCCAATAAATGTCGATATTTCTCAAAAAATGGTCTAGTTTTTTGGCCGGAAGCCCGCCATTTTTAAGGTGCGCATGACGCAGTTTTATTGATTGGCGAACAAAAACTTTAATGATGTAATACGTCAAGTGACATCAATTCATTGCGAAAAAGGAAGGCCAAAACTGTAAAAGAGGAGGGTCTCATGAGATATAAAACACTAGCTCGTTGACTTACCTATATACTATATTACTTGACATTCTGTTATAGGTATTGTGATAGTTGTAATTGAAATAGTGATATTTGATTAAGACTATAAATTTTATTTTAAGAAATTTTGAGGTTCTACTGAAGATGGGCGCAATCATAGTGCAACTGGTTCTCTTGCATTATTTTTTAGTTTATCCATTTGGGGCAAAATCGCTCACCATATGTGCTAAAGGTCAGATGTATGATTTCGGAAGGGCAAACTGGATTTAAGAGGGAAGTGGAAGAGTGAATTAGAGAAGGTAGAGAGTGAGGAGAATATGAAAAAAGTTGTCAGGTGCTTCCAAGAGCATGTGAGCAGGGCAGTAAAGATGCACTTATCGAAGAATAAGGTGGAGGATTGAAGGGGGAATGATTGGTGCAATGAGGAATTAGGTGATATGAAGGAGGAGGTTGAAGATAAACAAAGACGCTTATAAAGAAAGGGAGAAAAAGAAAAAAAGGCATCAAAAGGAGAAGGTGCAACTGTGAACAAAGGATAAAGAAGCTATTAGGAGGGGAAAATAAAATCACAAGATTTTGTGTCAATCTGCTACTCACTATAATAGAGGTTACGCTTTTATGACAAGATCACAGAAATTACACACAAAAATTTAAGTACCTGTGGGGGAACTTCATCCACCGACTCACAGTTGGCAGCATTAGTCGAAATTCTTCATAACATCATACCGCCTTTCCTGCGCCGAATTTGTCTTCAAATACAGCAGTTCCAACTATGAACGCTCACCCCGGCGTATAAGGCAGGGGTCTACCACGCCTTAGTCCACTGTAGACCCAGGGACGAAACGCCAGTACCACATACATAGGCTTCAACGATCTCAGATCGTTCCAATGGTGTTTCCCTGAATAACAAAAATCTTTTCTGGGAATATATTTCCCATCTATGGCAGGTCATTATTCCATGCCATATACCTTAAGCGTATTGTAATCAGTCACAGGTCTAGTTTTGTTCTTCAATAAATAATACAACACCCCGTATATACATAAAAATTTAAACAAAATACACGTATTTTCAGAAGAAGAAAAGGATAAAGAACTTCTGGACAACCTGTAGCTTGAGGACGAGAAAGCTGCCTTTTGCGAGAACCATGTGGTAAATGTACTTAAAGACCGTGATCATAAGGGCTGAAGAATACTGATTGTCTATTGCGGAGGTCGGTGGCATTTAACCCTCATAATGTCTATTTTTTATTTTAAATATTTTGTTTTTAAAGGTATCTGAGATCCTACAAAATTGTCCACCGACCAGACGCTTAGATTGTTTTATCTGATCCACGATGCCACTCTGTTGGAAAAAGAAACCCATATCAATGGAGTCGTAGTTATTATGGATTACCACGGTCTGGGAATGAAACAAGTCAGTTTATGAAGCTCCAAAGGGAAGAAAGAAGTTAAGGATTTTTTTTCAGGTGAAATCCTTGACGCCTGCCTTCAGTATGAGGTCTTGGATAAAGCCTAGTCTAAGACGCTATGCCCTTACGTCTAAAAGAATTTCACATGGATAAGGAATCCTTTATTTTCAATATGATATGGAACATCTTTAGATTTTTTATCAGGGAAAAACTATAGAAAAGGGTAATTTATTTCTTGACGTTTTATGACCCATTTGCATGGTTCCAAAATGCGTCTCTCCACCAACCCATTTGCCGCAAGAGAACGGCGATATTTTAATTGTCATCGACTATGGTGGCAAATAGTTGTATTCTGTGATCAAACAACACGCGGTCCACGTTAAGATATTGAACAGTTTTGGAAATAATAGTAAACAAAACAATTTTAAATTAGTTTTGAAAAAATAAATTATTATATGTTGATTAAAATGTAAATAGCTGTAGCTTATAAGATTGATAAGTTAGGGACTGAAATGTCTGAAAAACTGAATTGGGTTGGAGGAAAGAAAGAACTAGATGGTAATAGTGTCGGGGGAGTCTGTGAAGGAGATTGAAATATGGTAGGAGAAGGCATGGAAAGAGCAGAGTGATGGGATTTTGGAAAAAAGACCTTCAGTTGTCCGAGTGTGTGAGGAAAAAATGGAACATGAAGAGATGGTAAAAAACGTGGGTATAAAAGTAAATAAAATTAGGAAATACAATGAACAGGTAAAAGGGGTGATAGGGAAAATTAGTCTATCGTTGTTCAACGTTTATGAGCTCCTTCGGGAAATGTGCGTTTTTGGTTTCAACTTTTTGAACTGTAACTTCTTGTTTTTCCACGACCTCAGAAATTTTTTACTTCGGCATCGATTTTCATTTTCTACATTTTTTCAACAACTTGTTTCGTTTTAGAACTTGGCCTGTTTTCTTCTTAATGGTGACTCTTAAGGAGCTTCTCTTCTTCTTCTTTGAGTTCAGGTTGCCGCCCCCAGTTGCCTACCTCAACCAAGGTTCTTCAAGTTTCAGTGCTTCTTTCAACAAAACTGTTTTGGGCTCGATAGCTGAGCGATCTTAATCACAATCCTGAGATTCCTTTACCGCTTTAATCTCAAATTCCTCGGGTTCTTGCTCAGGTTTCGGTTTTTATGAGCCCCATTTTGTGCCTTCTCTTTCGGTTTTTTCCTCCCTAGACCTTGATACATCCTATTTGATTAGCCTTTTATTGGTTTCAGGTATCAGTTTCTCTAATTCTTCTGGCGTTCTTCTTTCTTAGTTTACACCTTTTACCTGTCTTGTTGCTCATGATTTAAATATTGCTTCGTTTATGTTTTATTGCTTCGTTACGTTTATGGGTTAAGTGAGGAATCTGCGATTCGACTTCGCCCTTTGCAGTTCGTTTTTTGCTGGGTTTATTGTTTTTTTTAGATTTACGTATGTAAGATTGAATTGCAATAAAGTCATTATTATTATTATTATTATTATTATGTTATATACATTTGGGAGCACCTTTAGAAATGTGCGTCTTTGGTTGTAACTTTTTGAACTGTAACATCTTGTTTTTTCACCACCTCGGAAATTTTCACCTCGGCAATGGCTTTTTCCAAAGACTCTGCTGGGAGCGGTTCTCTTTTTCTACATTTACTTCAACAATTTCTTTCCTTTGGAACTTGACCTGTTTTCTTCTTAATGATGACTTTAAGACGTTTCTCTCCTTCTTTTTCGAGTTCAGCGGTAACTTTTACTTCAAACAGGTTTTCCTCAGGTTTGGATGTTTTCTTCAATAAAACTGTTTTGGGCTCTACTTTTTCAGGCTCCGCTAGTTGTTCCTCTTTTAATACAGCTTTCACAGTGTTTGCGAATTTCTTTATATAGGTTTGAAAATTGCATGTATAGAGTCTTCTCTTGCTGCACTTTCCTTTGGAATAGATTTCTCCCTTTTGCAAAACGCAGCGGTTGACTGAAGCTTCCTTTTTTGCTTTTGCCTTTTTTTCTCTTTTTCAAATCGTCATCGATAGCGTGAAGGCTTCGAAAGCTGAGCGATCGTAACCACAATCTCATCTTCCTGAGATTCATTTACCGCTTTAATTTCAAATTCCTCGGGTTCTTTCTCAGGTCTCGGCTTTTGTGACCCCTTCTGTGCCTTCTCCTTCGGTTGTTTCCTCCCAAGACCTTAATACATCCTATTTGATTAACCTTTCCTAGGTTTCAGGTATGGGTTACTTTGGTTTTTCTGACTTTCTTTTTTTTTTGTTTACAGCTTTTACCTTGCGCGTTGCTCATGATTTAAACATTGCTCCGTCTATCGTTGTTCGACATTTGGGAGCTCCTTCTGGAAGTGTGAGTCTTTGGTTGTAATTTTTTGAACTG
This sequence comes from Taphrorychus bicolor, assembly GCA_951812265.1. Classification (NCBI taxonomy): domain Eukaryota; kingdom Metazoa; phylum Arthropoda; class Insecta; order Coleoptera; family Curculionidae; genus Taphrorychus; species Taphrorychus bicolor. The sequence continues at coordinate 6,545,191 of OX638299.1, forward strand.
TAGCATTTAATTTTTTTACCACCTCGGAAATTTTCACTTCGGAATGGCTTCTTCCATAGACTTTGCTAGGTGCGGTTCTTCTTTTCTACATATACTTCCACAACTTCTTTCGTTTGGAACTTGACCTATTTTCTTCTCAATGATGACTTTAAGTGTTTGAAAGTTCCTTTTGACATCTTAAGTTCAGGCTTAAGGCGAAACTGCACGTACAGATTCTTCTTTTAGAGCACTTTCCTTTATGGTAGATTTCTCCCTTTTGCAAAGTGCAACAGTTCTTTGAAGCTTCCTTCTTTGCTTTTGCCTTTTATTTTCAAATCGTCATCGATAGTGGAAAGGTTTCGATAGCTGAGCGATCTTAACCACAATCTTAACCCGAATTTTTCAGTAAACTATCAATTTGAAATTCTAAATGCTTCGAGCAATTTTTAACGGATTTGGGTTTAACAAATTTTAACCAATTTTGAATGAAAAGCCCTATTCTTACCTGACTTTCTTTAAAAACTTCAAAATTTAATTTTTAGGTGCTTTGGCTCATTTTTAACCGATTTTACCCGCATTTTCATTGGAATTGCGTGAAGTTATTTTTAACTAATCCTTACTCTAATCTTAAATATGAAGTAGGACCAAAATCGGTTAAAAATGAGTCGGTCACAGTGTCTAAAATGCAAATTTGTTGTTTCAAGTTTTTCGAGAAAGTCAGGTATTATTTAAGTTTTTACCTATAATCTGTAAAAATTTGTTTAACCAAAATCGGTTAAAAATTGCCCAAATCATTTAAAAATTAAAATTGAAGGTTTATTGAAAAATTCATGTAAGGATTAGTGTAAAAAAAACATGTTTATAACTTACACAAGACATCTAAGAACAAATTTTTGACCTTTGAGAAATTGGAATTGGAGCAAAAACTGATCCACTTATTTATCTATAAGTATCAATTTTGATGTTTTTGGAGATATCTAATTTTAGGACAAAATCGGAGAAAACTGGTTTAAATATTACATTTTATTGAAATTATTTTTTGGACCAAAATAAGTGAAAATTGATCAAAGTCACCTTAAAATGAAAATTAAATCTTTATTATATAATTAGGTCAGGTTAGGATTAAAGTAAAAAAATTGTTGAAAAAATATTGAAAACTTTAGATGTTGAACAGTTTTGGAAATAATAGTGAACAAAACAATTTTTAATTACTTAGTTTAGTTTAGAAAAAAAATTATTGTATGTTGATTAGAATGTAAATAGCTGTAGCTTATAAGATTGATAAGATAGGGAGTGAAAAGTCTGAAAAAAACTGAATAGATGGTGATAGTGCCGGGGAAGTCTATGGAGAAGATTATGAAATATGATGGGAGGAAGCATGGAAAGAGTATGGGTGAGGAAAAGGTGAAATGTGAAGAGATAGTAAAAACATTGGTAAAAAATTGATTAAAATAGGAAGAAAAATGAACTGGTAAAGTGGGTGATAAATACTGCTGAGGAAATGGTAGGTAAAATCGTGGATTTCTTCTGAACGAAAAATGATATAGTTATAGAAATGGAAAGGTTAGTATAGTTATAGAATTGGATCTACTCTAGAAGTAGCCCAGGGCAAAATATCATTGTGGACTCCGCAATGATATTTTGTCAGTTTTTCAGAGGAATTCGTTGTTCAGAAAAAAATGCGTTATCTATCGTTGTTCGATACTTGGAAGCTTGTGGAAGTGTGCGTCTTTGGCTGTAACTTTTTGAACTGTAACTTCTTGTTTTTTCACAACCTCAGAGATTTTCACTTCGGCAGCTTCCACAAGTTCTTCTGCCTCAACCAAGTTTCTTCAGGTTTGGGTGCTTCTTTCAATAAAACTGTTTTGGGCTCGATAGCTGAGCGAACTTAACCACAATCTCTTCTTCCTGAGATTCCTTTACCGCTTTAATCTAAAATACGTCGGGTTCTTTCTCATGTCTCGGTTTTTGTGACCCTTGCTTTGTGCCTCCTCCTTCGGTTTTTTACTCCCAAGACCTTGATACATCCTACTTGATTAACCTTTCCTACGTTTCAGGTATGGGTTTCTCTGACTTTTTTTTTTTTTGTTTACAGCTTTTACCTTGCATGTTGCCCATGATTCAAACATTGCTTCGTCTATCGTTGTTCGACATTTGGGAGCTTCTGCTGAAAGTGTGCTTCTATGGTTGTAACTTTTTGAACTGTTATTTTTTTTTCACCACCTCAGAGATTTTTTCCACTCCGGCAGTGGCTTCTTCCACGGGCTCTGCTAGGAGAGGTTCTCCTTTTCTACATTTACTTCCACAACTTCTTTCGTTTGGAACTTGACCTGTTTTCTTCTTAATGAGGATTTTAAGAAGCTTCTCTCCTTCTTTGGGTTGAACGATAACCTTTGCTTCAACACAGTTCCCTCAGGTTTGGGTGCTTCCTTAAATAAAACTGTTTTGGGCTCTACTTCTTCAGGCTCCGCTAATTGTTCCTCTTTTAATACAGCTTTCACAGTGTTTGAGAATTTTTTTTGCATCTCAATTTTAGGTCTGAAAACTGCATGTACAGATTCTTTTTTTACTGCTTTTACTTCTTTTACTCTTACTTTAAGATATATTTCTCCCTTTTGCAAATTGTAAAAGTTCTCTGAAGCTTCCTTCTTTCCCTTTGCCTTTTTCTTCTCTTTATCAAATCGTTATTAATAGCGGAAAAGCTTCGACAGCTGAGCGATCTCAACCATAATACTGAGATTTCTTTACCGCTTTAATCTTAAATTTCTCGGATTCTTTCTCAGGTCTCGGTATCTTTGTGTTTTCTTGTTCAGTTTTTTCCTCCCAAGACCTCCTATTTGGTTAACTTTTCCTCGGTCTCATGTGTCGGTTTCTCTGGTTTTTATCGCCGTTTCTCTGTTTGTATTTTGCGAGCACAACATGCCTCTTGCTCCTATTTCTTAAAGCGGCGACTGGAAAAAATTTGACAATAGACTTTTGAAAGGTCTTAATAAGTTTCCTGCACGACAAATTAAACTTTCCTGGCCTGTATTATTTTAAATTTAAATCCTTCTAATACTGCTTCCTTGCTTTGCAGTCATGGACAAAATTCAAGTGTATGATAACGAGTAAAATTAAGAAAATGGACAAATCCGCCCTTAGTTATAATTTTGCATAGAAGCGTTATTAATTATGTAAAAATTGGAATGGCATCAACATTGCATTGTTTGCTAACGTGACAACCTATCTGGAATTCCCAAAGAAAACAATGTTGGTTAACTAAAATATCAAAAATCTCCACTTTTTGTAAAAGTTTGCGGACTTTGATAAAATTTGAGAAATTGTCTTTATAAAGTATAAACATTAATCCAGAGAATAAAAATTAAAAACAGAGTACACATCTGATAAAATTATAATTAGATCACCACCACACATTTTTAGTGGACTTTGTTCCTTCTCATCACTTATGTTAAGCAAATACAGATAAAAGATCTGTGACGTATTGCGCTAGAACATCAACACCAATATCACCGACCAATTCTCACTCATTTTGGCCTAGAGAGTGATCTGTTTTCGTGCTAAATCAACGCATATTCTCTATGTCATATCACTATTGATTTCTTACATTTCTTACAATATAGGTTTGGTTCTTTTAGGCAAGAAATTAGTTTCCTTGCATTCCATTAATTTCATAACTTTTCAAGTCAACTATGGATGGTTTTGGGAAAACCCAGTTGTTTTCATCGAGATCCACATTATCTGCAACAATTGCACTATGTGTGATTCACTTAGGATGTGCTTACCTGATATTGGTCTTATCTTTTTTGATGTTTATTTCTAAGCTCATATCAAACACTTTCATGAGCATGGTGTCTAGCAAATCATTGTTTGCGTAAATCTACCTAATCTTCATAAAAATATGTGTGTAAATTAAGTGATTAATACATTCCCAATACTTCATATAAAATTACTTGAAAATTGCGAATTAAACTTGGAGATAAGTTGTAATCAATAAACTTAACTTTAAAGCTAATTAAATTTTCCTTAAATAAGAAAATGTTTAGTCGTTTAACTTGCCCCTGCTCAGCCATTTTCTTAGCATTTGCTGAATATTAATTCTCCAGGGCACAGTATAAGGAATAATACATTATATCTGTATATATAATGTATTATTACTTATACTGTGCTCAAGGGTATCATCCTGGAGCTACCAGGTATCATCGGCGTAACTAATACTATTGGTTAAGTGTTAACTTAATACTTGGCAGTAGACTTTGCCCGCCAGATCTACATAATTTCACAACACAACTATAATATCTAAGGGGAAAACCTGGGATATCAGGAGATAAGGTAGAAACAATTCAGGATCTCTTTGACTTAAATGTATCTAGATCCATGTAGAATATTGACACTGAAGTCAAGATTATATCAAGCATTAGTTTCGTCATCTATACAAATACTATGTCAGATTTCGCAACCTAGAATTGAAAATTCATGGCTGATGACTCAACTGAATAGTGGTGATCTCGGCTATGCTACATCAGCTTTTGTATCATGTCATATTAATAGAGTCTAAACAAATTGCAATCAAAACTTTGAATAAATTTAAGTTATGCCTGATCATTGATATATCGCCTCCTACGCAGGTTGAAAGATTTTTGAAGTACATATTGAAAGTGTGGGCCTAAAGATGAAGCAATAAAACAGGGTGCTCATTGTCTTCCAAAGAAGTAACTTATCAAAGGAATAAGATAGTCAGGTGGTATCCTAACCATTTACAAAAATCATGAAAAAACCACTATAAGAAACTTATTATAACCACACGGGAAGAAGCTGACTTTGCCTCACATACGATGATTGATGGTCCTGAAAAAAAAATTAACTCACAAAACCATTTCATCACTGGAGACTAGAGATCTTTGCACTACTAGACACCAACGTGTCGATACTTGTTGCCAAAATATTAGCTTATCTTTTTCGTCAATAGATCAAAGAACTTCGATATTTTATCTTGGTCTCGACACCGAAATAATAAACAACATTGTTATGTCGAGATCGATTATCCGTGCTTGGGAATTGGATCTTTATTAAGACAATGGTGTTACAAGAAAGAGAGAATTTTACCAGAATATTGTGGTATAGAAAGAAATTAATAGCAAAAAGAATATTGCACATTTTGGTAACAAAACCTATTGTTCAACGTATCAGATCACCGATGGAGAGTTTTCGATATTCACTTGCAAAGGGTGGAAGCGGTAGACCTTAGTATTTGTTGCTGAAGTGCCCCAGAACACAGCCACTAAATTCTTAAGAATATCGTAGATAGAAAACCCCTGAAGCTCTGATCTAAAAGAATCGGAAACACCATGTTCTTTAAACTACAGAAGGGCGAAAGAACCAGCGGTCTTCATCCACTCTGCAATCTTATATGAAAAATTTCTATGAAGAAGAAAACTTAAAAAAAATACAGGAAACTGTTCAAGAAAAGTAACTAAAGGTCCTCTTGAGAAGAGACGGAAGGAGTTTTATATGTTAGTGCGGTGGTCGATGGGTGCCAAACTGATTCAATACTTCTGAAATGGTTTCGAGCCAGGCTTTCATGTCTAGGAACCAGTTCTCTAATCCAGAGTATAGACACCTGTTAGACTAGAATTGATATTGTCACAAAGGAGCAAAAAGACATCAAAACTGAAGCATTGTTAGAAATGGTCAGCCGATGACTGGTTTAGTAACCAAGCACTGGTTAACCTAAATTTAAAAATCAAACCGTGTAAATGTGTTGTCAATATGTTGGTACATCGAACCGCTCATTGACGTCATAGAAAAGAAGGTTGCAATCGAATAGGACAAATTTGCTGACAATAAAAAAGTCACCACAAGCATTTTTCGAAGGAGAAATGACAGTGATAGTCTGGGTGCTCACGAAGGGAGTCTGGTTTTGCGGGGGACTCACGAGGAGTCGGTGCGGGAAACCGCGTGGGGGCTGGTTGCAGGTCGACATTACGCCGGAAGGACGAACGACTACCATCAGGTAGACGCCTACTGTTTAAAAGTAGGAAAAGAAGTCTCAGTCGGAACTGTCGGGAGCTCACCAAGCGAATCTAGTTTTGGGGCTCGCGAAAGGAGTCGGTAGTCTGGGAGACTCGCGAGAAGGGTCATTTTTGGGGACCAAAAATATAGGGATCGAGGAAGAGCATCGTTACGTGAAAATGACGAACGAGCACCAACCGAGACCACCAGTAAAAGCCTACAGTCAAGTTTTCGTTATCAAGGTACAGAGAAGGGCGAAAGCACACCATTGGAACCTATAAGTCTTTTTGCGCCCAAAACGCCGATCGGAGCTACGATTGAGTCGCAATATATGGTCCTGGTCTACCTAAATATTTAGTTTATGAGTCCTTTTTTGAAGCGTCGCCTTGTCCCTTTTGCTGCACAAACCGAAAGGCTGCGCTGCACAAGATTTACTCACACTATTTCAACCAAAACCCGACCTACTTCAGCAACTCAATGACTTCCTGAACTACGTCGAGCAACACAAACGCGACTCTGCCTTCATCCAACATGCGGCCAAGAACCAAAAGAAGTACGAGAAGGGCTATCAAGGGAGCTCAGACTTATTAGGCTAAGACATTGAAAACCAGTTTAACTTAAACCCGGATTTCGTTAAAAAAGGCAACGAAGGGGGTAACGGCGGCCTAAGATCTGAAAAGGACGACCAGGGTCTTCCGTTCAGTGAGGCAGATGTTTATGCAGGTTTTGAGGCCCCCAGGTTTAAGGAGCAATATCCCAATGAACGATACAGTAGAAACATCCACAGTCCAATTAGACTCAGAAAAGAGCTGGAAAACAGCTACCACTTAGAGCACCAGGTAGACTAGGAGGCCTAACGTCCAGTTTGGCAACTTTAAAAGGGCAGAAGAGAAGTATCCCAGCAACTTTAAATGGAAGGCAAAAAGCGCAGACCTGAGGTTGAGATCTATATCAAAAGTGATGGGAAGCTGGTGAAGCATATTGAAAAGGACGAGAGAGGCTCCAAAATCAATCGTTCTAAACATTAAAGCCAATAGTAACACTGGGGTGAAGACGAATAGGGCCAGAGGCTCAACTGAACTTCCTGCTGCCCTGTATAAGAACTCTGCCCCAGAAAACAGTGACACATACCAAATGTTGCCTACAGTGGTAATACCAATCAGAACGGTAGGAACTTTGCAGTGTCAATCAACTCTATCCTGGCCAAAAATAACCTGGGCAATTCTGGAATGTTCCATAGTCTCACAGAGGTAGGCAGAGTCTCAAAGTATGACCAGGCAGTTGATCAACACCATCTGCAACGATATCAAGTGGCCAGGGTACAACAGTCACAAGTCCAAGTGTATGACAAGCAGCAGCCCAACCTCAACAGCTTTAAAGACCACCAAAGTCCCACCTTGTTGCTAAATGAGGAGAGGAAGGATAATTTTGAAACGGTGCAAGGCGTGATGATGAACGGTACCAGTGTTAATGGAAACTCAATAAAGGAGGGGTTTATGAAGCGCGAGAATCAGCAATATGACTATTTTGATCCTTTGGATTTGGGAGTTAAGAGCAATCTGGAGCCGAGCGAAGACTATCAGGTTATTGAAAAGTTTACCAAAAGCATGCTGGTGATACCTCTCACCACCCCAGAGTGCCCCACCGCCAAGTCTAAGCACCAGAAGGAGGCTGAGGCCATCGGTAAGGCTGTATATAGCTGAACACATTTGCAAGGTTTGATTTCTATATTTGAGTCAGCTAGTGCTTGGTTACTAAACCGGTCATCGGCCGACCATTTCTAAGAATCCTGCAATTTTTTTGTCTTTTTGCTCCTTTGTGACAATATCATAGCCAGCTAAAGCAGAAGCCTTCACAATAAGGAGTCAACCATTCACTTAAAATCCTGTTGCTGTTGCGGCAACACCGGTTTGCGCATAGTATTTTATCTAGTGGAAGCTGTGGCTAATGGCTAAGCTTTAAAATAGTTTTGACAGGCATGCAGAAGATTTAACTTCACCATTCATGGAACGGGATTTTCATCACACAGATTTGAATACTTACTCTAGATGTTGAACTCTCAGTACTGTCAGACACACCCTATAAGGGGCAGAAGCATTCTATAGGAACTCTGCTTGGAGGAGCAGATGTAACTTGATTCATAATATAAGTTTGAACATTTCCTCGTGAAGGTTAGGCATTCAAATCCAAACGATGGATCACAATAAGTATCGCACAGGTCACGTTATGGGTATTGATGAAGATTACTATGATGAAGAGCGAAATTACTATGATGAAAGTGATGGGAAACTGGCGAAGCATACTAAAGAAGACGAGGAAGGCTCCGAAATCAACCTTTCTAAACATTAAAGCCAACTGGGGTAAAGACGAATGAGGCTAGAGGCTCAACTGAACTTCCTGCTGCCCTGGGTAAGAACTCTGCCCCAGAAAACAGTGACACAGTACCAAATGTTGCCCACAGTGCAATCAGGACGGCAGGAACATCGCAGTGCCAATCAACTCTAACCCTGCCAAAAACAACATGGGCAATTCTGAAATGTTCCATAGTCTCACAGAGGTGAGCAGTATGACCAGGCAGTTGGCAGGCCTCTAAACACCATCTACAACAATATCAAGTGGTCAAGGCATAACAACCACATGGCCAATAGTATTGATATAGCGCAGAGCAACCTCAAAAGCTTTCAAGACCACCAAAGTACCAACTTGTTGCTAAATGAGGAGACGAAGGATAATTTTGAAAAGGTGCAACCAGTATTAATGGAAACTCAATAAATTAGAGGTTTATGAGTCGCGAGAATCAGCAATATGACTATTTTGATCCGTTGGATGGACATCACAGAGTGCTCAAGACCACCAAGTCTAAGGAGGTTGAGGCCATCGGCATTTCTATAGCTGAACATATTTGAAAGGTTTGATTTTTAAATTTGGGCCAACTAGTGCTTGGTTACTAAACCGGTTATCGGCCGATCATTTCTAAAAATGCTGCAGTGTTTATGTCATTTTGCTCTTTTGTGACAATATCGCCAGTTAGAGCAGAAGCCTTCACAATAAAGAGTCAACCATTCACTTCACATCCTGTTGTTGCTGCAACACAGGTTGGGCGTTTACGTCAAGGTATCACAAAACCGTAATAGTACACTAAAGAGCCTAATAGTGTTTAGGTACCATACATCCAAAGTGCCACATGTAAAACCTCAGAAAATTTTAAATAAGTAATGATTGGAAAGTCCGGAGTCCATAGAACCGGATTTTCATAACACAGATTTGAACACTTATTCTAGATGTTGAACACTCAGTACTGTCAGACACACCCTACAAGAATTAGAAGCATTCTATAAGAATTCTGGATGGAGGAGCAGAGGTAACTTGGTTCAGAATATAAGTTTGGACATTTCCTCGTGAAGGTCATCCAAAAGATGGATCACAGCATTGGACAGTGATCGCACAGAATTGTGGGATTGCTCCACTATCCACATCAAACTATTTTCGGTCGTGTTTTCGTCACCTTTGGTCACCGTAGGTCACCATAGGTGACGTTAAGTGGTTCATGTTAAGTGAACTTATTTGAGAGACTTTTTTGCAAAAACGTTACTCTCAATTGTGAAACGAAAAAATGGTCTTAGGTGTCTTATGTCAATATTTCTTCCAAAACAGACCATGAATTCTTTGATTTCTCACCCCTCGTATGTTATTTGTCATAGGGGCTTTGGGTTTCACGTAGAATACTACCCAAGATCCATGTTTGGTTAATAATATGAAGTATATGACCATGCAATCTATTTCAGCCAGTATGACACTTTTTGTGGCGGTCCCTGTGATCCGAAATTGTCGTTAGACAATTAGATTGTGTGTCTTAGGTGTTGAAACTCTTTAGACCCTGCATACTTAACCTAGTGAACAGACGGTTGTACATACAAAAAGGGTGTGCCAAGTTTAGCTTTGATAAAGATCCATTGTTTGCTGGAAAGACGGTGATGTATAGCGAGGAAAGCAAGAACTTCTTCAGAGAGGAAGACATAAAGATATCGTCTCTTTAACTATTTGCAACAGTACCTAGAAAGTACCTGAGACCATTCAGATTTGTAGCCGCCTTAGTTCCGAAGTGTCATTTGTTGTCAGATGAATGACGAGAGGAAGACGTGTGTGGAAGAACACTACTCCCCTCCTAAAAGTATTCATGCCTAAAAGTTAATACTAAAAGTATGGATGGCGAAAAGGGACATTTATTAAAGGGCAGTCAATATCCATTTCTCCCTTAACAAGGTACATTAGAAAGATCTTGGATTGCGGAGACGCAACAAGAAATAATCAGTCGCAACCTGCACTGGTAAAGTTGACGATCTTGGTGAGCTGAGTAAAAGATAGATGGTATACAGGTTTTTCGAGATAAATGCAGCTGGCATAGTCATGAGCTTAACAACTAGGCGATGGAGAGTGGAAGTGCCGCCACGTTTGAGGTTTAATGCTATAGGTTTAATGCTATATTTTTTAATTTATGTCTCCTCCAACAGGGCTCGTTTTAGGGCATCTGAAAGTGGAATATTTTCAAATGAGCTCTGCATCAGATACAATAACTGAATAAACACAGTCGGAGAACAAAAATAAAAGGCGATGTTAGAAAGGTTCGTGGATGATGAATGTCAAAAAAGGAATGTGGAAGTTTAGTTCAGGTTAGTTTGGAAGGAGGCTGGAAGGAGAAAGTTTGGCAGATTCGTCAACTTGTAATAATGAAATGAGGCATATGGGGACGAGCACAAGATGAAGGAGTTGGAGGAATAGTATAGTGAAAGCCGAATGAACTAATCATAGAACAGGGTTTAAGAAGTTTTCTAGTCACCTACTATCTATAGGTGGTGAGACAGATATTTGTGGAATAGGAGTGAAGCTAAGCAAAAAACACCAAGCAGAACTAAATGGTAAGGAAGATACAGAATACCAACTGAATGCAATTTATAGAATAGTAAGATTTGATGACGTACATCATGACCTGAATCTCATAGATCAAGAAATTGGATACACTGAAATAACAATAAAGACCGTAGAGGTGAAAGTAACCATAGAGGTTTCCTGCCATATGGCATAGCCAGGTGTACGCTAGAGACTAAGAAACCGATATCGAATGACAAAATACCAAAGATGGAATGTATGAGAGAGGCAGAAAACTTGAATTTCCTGGTGGAGCAGTTATTCGTTGACCAAAGTGAGCTTTGGAGTAGTTACTTACACCATGTATAATACGAGTGATGCAAAGCAAAAGACACCATGCAGAACTAAATGGCAACAAAAATAAAGAAAACCATCTGAATGCACTTCATAGAATTGTAAGTCTTGATGACGTACATCATGACATGAATCTCAGAGAATAAAAAATTGGATTCACGGAAATAACACTAAAGACCATAGAGATGAAAGTGACCTGTCATATGGCATAATCATGTGTAGGCTAGAGACTAAGAAACCGATATCGAATGACATAATACCAAAGATCGAATGTATGAGAGACGGAGAGGGAGAGAGAGAAAGCTTCAGTTTCCTGGTGGAGCAGTTACTTGTTGATAAAGGTGAGTTTTGGAGTTACTTACACCATGTATAATACGAGTGATGCAAATCAAAAAACAACATGCAGAACTAGATGGCAAGAAAGATAAAGAATACCATTTGAATGCACTTCGTAGAATAGTAAGACTTGATGACGTATATCATGACCTGAATCTCATAGAATAATAAATTGGATACACCGAAATAACACTAAAGACCATAGAGCTGAAAGGAACCATAGAGATTTCCTGCCATATGGCATAGCCAGGTGTACGCTAGAGGCTAAGAAACCGATATCGAATGACAGAATACCAAAGATGGAATGTATGAGAGAGGGAGAGAGAGAGAGGGAAAACTTGAATTACCTGGTGGAGCAGTAATTCGTTGACCAAGGTGAGTTTTGGAGTTACTTACACCATGTACAATACCAATGATGCAAAGCAAAAGACACCCTGCAGAACTAAATGGCAAGAAAGATAAAGAATACCATCTCAATGCACTTCATAGAATAGTAAGACTTGATGACGTACATCATAACCTGAATCTCATAGAATAAGAAATTGGATATACTGAAATAACACTAAAGACCATAGAGGTGAAAGTAACCATAGAGATTTCCTGCCATATGGCATAGCCAGGTGTAAGCTAGAGACTAAGAAACCGATATCGAACGACAGAATACCAAAGATGGAATGTATGAGAGAGGAAGAGAGAGAGAGAAAGAGATAAATAAAACTTGACGTTCCTGGTGGAGCAGTTATTCGCTGACCAAGGTGAATTTTGAAGTTCCTTGCACCATGTTACTTGAACCATGTTGAGTTTCCTGATGGAGCAGGTATTCGCTGACCAAGGTGAGTTTTGAAGTTACTTGCACCGTGTTAGGAGAACAATTATTGACAATAATTGTTCCACGTCACATTTCTTTCTCCCCCACCCCCGCAGTCTCTCTTTCACTCATCATTTTAGTCTCTGCCCAATTGATACGTTCAAGCTTTAGTGTTACTTATTCATATATAATTCTGCCATCTGTGCATAGAGAGACAGAACAATTGGATGGACAAGAAACTGACTTACACTTGCAACTCTATATTATTACAATAAGTTTGGTTGGCAAAAGCAAATTGCAAAAATGGAAACCAATTTTGCTCTTCAGATTGAAATTTCTGTAAGCAAAGAAGAATCTTGCCATGAATTTTTAACCCTGGACTGCCCTCAATATAGTCCATTAAAATATGGTAGCATTGAAGCAGAAAAGAAATGCAACTGACAAGCCTTTCTAGTGGTTTATAGTGTTTTCTAGAGTGGACACGATAGACTAAGGTTAGCCTGAGCATTGAAACTGTAATCAGGGTTATCACTCAACGATTTTCGAATGTCCGAAACGACGAAAAAGTCAATTAAAGGTATTAAAGGACACAAAAAGGCAAACATTGAATTCGTTACAAACGTAGATATATTAAATGTGTAAGACATAAATATACAAATAATAAATAATTCTACTGAGCTGAACAACTCTTATACTCTATAAGCAAACTCGTTATAAAAAAATTAGGATCACAAGTAATAGGAACAAATAAACCAATAATAGTTTCAAGAATTTTCTACTTAGTTTAAAATGATTTTCAAAAATATTTATCACAAAATCCAGAAAATATGCCAAATAATCCAAGTAGAACGTGTCCACGTTGTCAGATCCCCTTGAGATATCACCTGCACCAGGTTTTTATTGTTTTTGAAATGCGGCTCTGACCTCACCAGAAGTTCACAATCTTCTTTGGCGGTAGTTAGAAGCCCTCTTAGTGTACGTAGCTCTAATCTACGTTGTTCCATATCGATGGAGAGAACATCGTTGTTTTGTACAGAAATGTACAAGGTGTGATTTGCACAGAAAGTGATATACTTTTTGCAAAAACTAGAAAATTAGTAAGACGTGTACCAAACAATAAGGCAATTTAAAGCAAATTACCTCAGGAAGTGATTCGTATTCTTCTAGCGGTTCCTTCATGCTGTGGAGCTTCTTGTTCATGAGCCAGCGTTCCTGAAAGAATACAAAATCCTTAGTAGCAGGGATGAGGAGTTTTAATGTATATGAACATACCGAAGCACCATCTATTCCTTCAATTTTAGGAATAATTTTCAAAGTCAGATCATTCCTTACACGCATTATATCATTATAGACTATCCGCAAAACATCTCTATCCATATCGATATTTGAAGTTTCAATCTCAGAAATAGCATGTATTGGATTGTACGTGACTCCTCTCTCGTCGCTCGTGGCAATAATTATTGAAATAATAATTATCTGTCCCGTTATTGCTGAAAATAAGTCAAAGTCACTTATTTGTTATTAATAAATATAAGTGCCAAATAGTAGGTTATGTCACTAGAATTAAAAGTGGGTCTTTTCGTGCTGAGCCTAGAAATTTGCGGCCGAAGCAAAGCTGAGGCCTGCACCTGGGCAAAGCACAAAAAGACCTTTTACTCCGAGTAACATATACTATTTTTTTTCAAGCATGCAGGAAATAAGAAGTCTATTTCAGAGATTCAGTTTTGCAATTTTCTCTCATCCTCTTTAAGCGGGTCTAGGTACTTACTTAATTACTTGGAAAATATATAGAATGTGTTAGGACGTTGGTTCTCAATGTTCAATGGTTTTAATAGTATCAAAACATAACTAATGGTTTAGATAAATTATGGTAAACTAAAAATTTGTAGCATTATTATCAATACTAAATTAATAAAAATCACATTGACAGATAAATATGATGACGCGCCTAACATTTAACAGACTCGAATCAGAATTCGAGAACCTATGCGATTTCGACTAATAACAGTTTCGGGTGGTGCTCTCGAGCGCTCTGAGAATATTCCTATCCTTTGTTTTTTTAATAAGAATGTAAAGATGGCAATACACTAAGATCGGTCTATCTGGTGTCATCTAGTGTTCAAATAATTTTAGTGAATGAAAATCGTTTACATATGCGCCACCATGATAGTAGCGGTGACTTATGACTTTACTTTTACTGCCTAGGACTTTTTTGCTACTTTTTTGGTCTCAAGATTAGAAAGCCCTTTTTAGATGTGCACATGGAGAAAACAAATGACGTACTTTTGACATGCTTTTTAATCTAGTTTTAAGCACTCTTTCAATAATTATTATGGTTTTAAGAGCAGGCAAAAAATAAATAATTATAAAATTTGTATTCGAAACTATAAATCCACATAGAAATGAGTTCAAGGGAGGTTTTACAAATAGTGAATTAAATTAGGGGTAGCAACACAAAATCTGATGTATTGATCAACTTGAACTAACCTAAAAAGCTCTATGGTACATACCTTTTTCAATCATTTTTGTTTCACTATTTCAAGTTAATTGCTTTTCGAGCTTGTCACTGTATTCACTTGCTACCTACAGGTTGGGGTAAAACTACTAACCATCTTTTTTAGAAACATAAAATAATCATTTGGCTATAGAAAAGCACTTGAGATTCGGTGATTTTCTCCGAACGTTGAGTGTTACGTCTCATAGCTGGCGTTGATGGACCTAGAAATAACAATGATGAGTGTAGATTTTTAACTGTTTTCACGTTCTTGAGTGCATTGAGATTTCCCACACACTGACGCATGTGGGAAAATCGATGCTTTTGAGATATGGCTGTTTCGACAAATCTTGAGGATCCCATGGACCGCTCATGTAACTAATCAACACATGTAAAAATGGGAAAGGATAAAGAACTACTATTGAAGATAAAAACATCCAAAATTGAATACTTTGGACACATAATGAAGAGTAGCCAAAGATATGGAAAGTTACAGTTGATTCTACAAGGAAAGATAAACGGCAAAAGGGGTCATGGAAGACGAAGAATTTTGTCCTTAAAAAATCTAGGCAACTGTGGTGCAATACAACTGTGGGCCTGTTCAGAGCAGCTGCGAACAAGGTACAGATTGCCATGATGGTCGCCAACGTGCTAAACGGAAAGGTACTGTAAGAAGAAGATCACGTGCTTCAGTTCTTGTCCAAGAATCATTTTCCACCACTACTTCTTTAGTTGAAGTAATTAAATCTTGGTTTAAAGGCCATCCATCCTCCCAGAGTACCCCTTGCTACGTTGTTCTCACGTTGCTGGTACTGATGGAGCTAAAAATAACAATGATGAGTGTAGATTTTTCTCTGTTATGACGTATTTCAGTTTTTGTCCAATAATAATTTTCCACCACTAGTTCGTTAGTTGAAGTAATTATATCTTGGATTAAAGGCCATCCATCCTTCCAAAGTAGCAAGGACATAATTTGCTAAATATGTAGGTACCTAGGTGACCAAACCAACGTGCAATCCCATTGTCACCTGTGGTCACGTTTTTGTCACTATGGCTGGTATTGATGGAGCTAAAAATAACCATGATGAGTGTAGATTTTTATCTGTCATAATATGTTTTAATTTTTGTCTAAGAATTATTTTCCACCACTGCTACACCAGTTGAAGTAATTTATATCTTGGTTTAAAGGCCATCAACCCTCTCAGAGTAGCAAGGACATAATTTGCTAAATGGTTGGGTTTCTACGTGACAAAACCAGCTTGCAATCCCATGATCACATGCCCTGTTGTCACGTTGCTGCGTCATTGTATTATTATTTACTATGTTTATAGCTGGATTCGCTGTTAGGGCTAATAATTTCAATTTTGTGTTTGGGGGGTTCTGAATTAGCTGTTTTTCATCTTTTAACTCATGCTTTGTTTAAAGCTTTATTATGTATGTGTGCGGGGGCAATTATTCATAATATAAGGGATAACCAAGATATTCTTCAAGATATTCTTCAAGGCTTGCCTTTTATGATTGAGTTTTATTCTAAGGATTTAATTGCGGAAGTTTATTCTATAAGATTTTTAGGCTGGTTAAATAAGATTATAAAAAAAAGAATATTAGGTTTTTTGTTTTGTTGTACTTATGGGAAGAACTTATTCATGGGTGTTTATAATTGAGCCATATTTTATTTATTTACCATTTGCCATTGCCATATAAATCATTCTTAAAAATCTTTCTGAAGAAAACTGAATAAAATAAAAAAATAATACCGCTTAGACTGATAAAACCTTATCCCCTAAACTAAGAAGTGAAACAATGTTTATATTTAGAGACAAAAACAAATATTCTAGCTATAAATAATATTATAAAAGAATAAGAATAAAAAGGTATTATCATCATTTCTTAGTTTTAATAATTTAATAAAACTACTGATCTTCTAAATCAGAAATGAAGTTCTTCTTTTTAAAACATCAGGAGAAGAAACTTCTTTCTATCTTTAATCTACAAAATAAAAATTTTCTTTTAGACTATTTTCTGATGTTATAATATTATTCATCGTAAATCTATTTCTTTCCATTATATTTATAACTCTAATCCTCTAGCTTTAAGAGGAATCCTTCTATATTAACAATCAAGACATCATTAATATCAGGATTTATATATACAAATTTTTAATTTAGATATATTTTATTCTTACTCATAATTGGAGGAATATTAGTCATATTTATCAATATAACCAGATTTGCTTCTATTGAAAAATTTTAAATACCTAAATTAGCATGAAATATTTTTTATTCAACATTTTTACCAAGATTACTAATTATTATTATCCTAGATTAATTTGTTTCACTTTATAGATCTTCTGAGCTCACTTTATTCAGACAAGATCTTATCTACTTTTTGTATAGACAAACCAAAATCTTTAATAAACCCCATACTCAACTTCCTATTGCTTTAATAGGTTATTTATTACTAACACTAATCATAGTAGTAAAAATAACATAAATAAATCAAGGACCTTTACGACAAAAATATTGATAAAACATTTTTTCTAATTTTGACATATAAAGTGGCACTTTTCAATGCTGATGACAGTGACGTAACGTCCTACTTTTCGTAACTAGTTACGAAAAGTAAAATCTTTCGTAACTAGTGATGAAAAGTTTGTGTCACCACCAGTTGCAGGTTTCGGCTGTGGCACACCGTTGCTATAGTTTTACGGTATTAAGTAGATACAAAGTGGTTTAAAAGTAAATATTGAAGTTTAATAATAATAATTCTCTCTCTAAGTAGGTATTTGTAGTCAAAATTAGAAAAAATCTTGTATGAAACACGTGACGAAAAACCTTTTTTGTGTATCTCATTCAAATTGCGGGAACTCGCTGCGCTCGTCCCGCAAACATTCATTCGTTACACAAAATCGGACTTTTCGTAACTGGTTACATAAATAGCTATAAAAGCCTCATCTCTTCAGTCTCTCAACAGGCTCTAATAATCCATTAGGGTGCTCAAGAAATATTGATAAAGTCCCATTCCATCTTTATATTACTCTAAAGGATTGAGTAGGAATTTTTATTTTAATACTAAGGTAGAAGTTTAATAATAAGAATAACAATTCTAACCCTTCATGCCCTCTTTTTATTAGGAGACCCAGATAACTTTACTCCAGCAAATCCCCTAGTTACCCCAATCCATATTCAACCTGAATGATATTTACTAGTTGCATATGCAATCCCTACGATCAATTCCTGATAAATTAGGCGGTGTTTTAGCCTTAGTTCTATCAATTCCAATCTTATACATTATACCCTTCACTAATAAAACAATTTTTTTAGAAACTCAGTTTTATCCTATTAATAAAATTTTATTTTGATCATTATTCAGAATTGTTATTTTATTAACCTGAATTGGAGCACGATCAGTTGAAAACTCATATATTATCATTGGGCAAACATTAACAATTCTCTATTTTTCATTTTATTTAATTAATCCAATTACTGCTAAATTTTAAGATTCCTTAACTTTTAAGTAAGTTAATGAACTTGTATAAGTATATGTTTTGAAAGTATAAAAAAGAAATAACAAATTTTCTAATAACTTGTACTAAAAAAAATTAGTTAAAAAAAAAGAAAAATTATAAGCCCTAAAAGTTAAAAAAAAAGATAATATTATTAAAGAAATTGGAAGATAACACTTTCATACTAAACATATTAATTTATCATAACGATAACGAGGAAGGCTTCCTCGAACCCAGATTCAAAAAAAAACTAACCAATTATAATTTAACAAAAAAAATAATCTAGTAATATTTTCTTGCATAAAAATTATTACACAAAATATACTTATAGATAAAATTCTAGCATACTCAGCTAAAAAAAATTATAGCAAATCCCCCTCTCCTATATTCAACATTAAACCCATAAACTAGCTCTGATACACCTTCAGCAAAATCAAAAGGTGATCGAGTATCAGCTAATAAAGAAACCAGTAATAAAACTCTTAAAGAAAAAAAAGAAAATTAATGCCATACATTTTCTTGATAAAATATTAAATTCTTTAATTTAAACCTAAAAACATTAAAATTAACCTAACTTTATAAGAAATTATTTGCGTAATAGCACGAAGAGCTCCTATTAAAGAATAATTAGAATTAGAAGACCACCCCGATAATATAATTGTATAAACCCCCAACCTAGAAATACTCAAAATAAATAAAAAATAAAAATTAAACGTCAAATTAAAAGTAAAAAATGGTATTCTAATTCACCATAAAACTGCCCGAAATAAATTTACAATAGGAGAAAAATAAAAAATTCTTAAATTTGGATAAATTGGTAAAAGCTGCTCTTTAGAAAATAATTTAATTGCATCTCTGCAATAAAAGTATTAAACCTAATTGGGCGCTTTTCGCAAATGAGTATATCCTAAAATATTTCGTTTTAATAAAGTTAAAAAAGCAACTCAATTACTTGAATGAAACTTAATACTAAATCGAAATTCATCAATATTATTTGTAAAAACACCTTACATGTTTAGATCCTAAATCTATCGCACTAATCTGCCAAAACAATAATATATTAATATTTTTTTCTAATTTTGACATATAAAGTGGCACTTTTCCATACTGATGCCAGTAACGTAACGTCCTACTTTTCGTTACTGGTTACGAAAAGTAAAATCTTTCGTAACTGGTGATGAAAAGTTCGTTTTATCACCAGTTGCAGGTTTTGGTTGTGGCACACCGTTGCTATAGTTTTACGGTATTAAGTAGATACAAAGTGATTTAAAAGTAAACATTGAAGTTTAATAATAATAACTCTCTCTCTAAATAGGTATTTGTAGTCAAAATGTATGTCATCTTGTATGGCACACGTGACGAAAAGCCTTTTTTGTGTATCTCATTCATTCGTTACACAAAATCGGACTTTTCGTGACTGGTTACATAAATAGCCATTCTTATTATAAATTAATCTAATACATTTTTGGTCCTTTCGTACTAAAAATGTTGTTTATTATAAAGATAGAAACCAACCTGGATCACACCGGTTTAAACTTAGATCATGTAAAGTTTTAAAAGTCGAAGAGACCTAAACTATTTAGCTTCTACACCAAACTTAAACTTTAATTCAACATCGAGGTCGCAAACTCTTTTTCGATTTGAACTCTTAAAAAAAAATAACGCTGTTATCCCTTAGCTAATTTAATCTTTTAATCTTTAAATAAGGATCATATACACATTCATCAATGATTTATAGATAAAAAAGTTTAACACATTTTTGGGGTGATTACCCAACCAAATAATTTTTATATATAAAAATATTTATTCTAATTATTCTCTAAATAAAAATTGTAAAATTCTATAGGGTCTTCTCGTCTTTTATATTAACTTCAGCCTTCTTACTAAATAATAAAAATTAAAAAAATGTAAGAGACAGTTTTTTCCTCGTCCAACCTTTCATACAAGCTTTCAATTAAAAAAACTAATGATTATGCCACCTTTGCACGGTCAAAATACTGCGGCCATTTAAATTTTCATTGGGCAGGCTAGACCTTTAACTATTATGTAAAAGACATGTTTTTGATAGACAGGTGAGAAATTTATTTGCCGAATTGCTTTATTAAACCTTTAATTTACCAAAATAAACACCCCTAAATTTATACTAATTTTATCATTATTACTAAATCTTCTTTAATTTAATCTATATTTTAATAAAAAATATAAATGTCATATAAATATTATAAATCCATTAAACAGAAATAATTCACTAAAAGATCAAAACTTCTAATCCTAAAAAAAAAGTCCCTAAAAATGTTACCTATTTAATTTCAAGCTCATCCCCATAACTATCTACTCTTATAAATAATTACTCAATTATTGGAATAATTACTTTATAACAACTAAATTAAATTTATTTTTTAAAAAACCAGATATATTCAGAATCGAATAGCGTTTCACTCCTATTTAAATATTTAAAATTTTTATTCAACAAAAAAGTCCTATTTAAATAGCTCTTCTAAATTCGGGACTAACAAAAACTTAATATATAATTAATAGACCCTGATACACAAGGTACAAAAATTAAATTTTTCTTTCCATTAATAACCAAATATTATTTCACAATACTAATAATTTTTCCCTAAATTAATTTTTTCTTTATTTTTTACTAAAATAAATATTTTTATATAAAATTTCTAAACTCTTAAAAACAAAAGGAAATCTATACCTTCAAACTATATTAATTAAAATAAATCTTTTTAATGTAAATAAAATGCTTTCTAAAGCTGTATTCTGATTTCTAGATACACTTTCCAGTACATCTACTACCTTACGACATGGAACATTTAGTGTCAATAATTGTTCCACGTCACATTTCTTTCTCCCCCATCCCCACAGTCTCTCTTTTACTCCTTCTGGTAATCTCTGCCCTATTGAAACGTTCAAGATTTTGTGTTACTTATTACTTATTACTTATTATACTACATCTGTGCATGGAGAGACAAAACAGTTGGATGGACAAGAAAATGACTTACACTTTCAACTCTATAATATTACAATCATTTTGGTTGTCCGATTTTGGCTTTCACAAAGTCAAAAATCTAACGAGTAAGTATGACTAGAGTAGTAAATTATAAAAATAGAAACCAATTTTGCTCTTCAGCTTGAAATTTTTGTAGGCAAAAAAGAATCCTACCATGAATTTTTAACGCTGGACTGCCCTCAATTAAAGCCCATTAAAAGGTAAAAGTGAAACAAAAAAGGAATGCAACTGTGGTTTATAGTATTTTCTAGAGTATACAAAAACAGAAAAATATGGAACTATAAAAATATAAATAATTACTGAAATTCGTCCCTTCCTTCCTTACTTAACGGTAATAGTTAAAAATCGCTTCATAACTTTCATCCTTTCTCACTTTAAAAAGTGAATTGGAGGTATTAAAGAACATAAAAAAAAAACAAGAATTGAATTCGTTACAAACGTAGGTATATTGAATTTGTAAGACATAAATTTACAAATAATAAATAATCCTACTGAGCTGAACAACTCTTTTACTAAAAAAATAGTATCACAAGTAATAGGAACAAATAAACCGATAATAGTTTCAAGAATTTTCTACCTAGTGAGTTTAAAATGATTTTCGAAAATATTTATCACAATATCCAGAAAATATGCCAAATGATCTAAGTAGAACGTGTCCACGATCCTCATCCTTGTCAGATCCCCTTGAGATGGCACCTGCACCAGGTTTTTATTGTTTTTGAAATGCGGCTCTGACCTCACCAGAAGTTCATAATCTTCTTTGGCGGTAGTTAGAAGCCCTCTTAGTGTAAGTAGCTCTAATCTACGTTGTTCCATATTGATGGAGAGAACATCGTTGTTCTCTAAGAAGAACATTAGTACTTCATCCAGATGGGTGCGGTATTTGCACAGAAAGTGATATACTTTTTGGAAAAACTAGAAAAATAGGAAGACGTGTACCAAACAATAAGGCAATTTAAAGCAACTTACCTGAGGAAGTGATTCGTATTCTTCTAGCTGTTTCTTCATGCTGTGGAGCTTCTTGTTCATGGGCCAGCGTTTCTGAAAGAAGGCAAAATCCTTAGTAGCAGGGATGAGGAGTTTAATGTCTATGAACATACCGAAGCACCATCTATTCTTTTAATTTTAGGAATAATTTTCAAAATCAGAATATTCCTTACACCCATTATATCATTATAGAAAATCCATAAAGCATCTGTATCCATATCGAGAGTTTCCGTCTGAGAAGTGGTATATATAGGAGAGCACTTGACCCCTCTCTCGTCGCTCGTAACCATAATTAATAAAATAATTATAATCTGTCCCGATATTGCTGAAAATATATCAAAGTGATTAATTTGTTATTAATACATATAAGTGGCAAAAACTGAATTTAAAGTGTTAACATAAATTGTGCTTTTATCACCTTCAGCTTATTTATCTGCACTCTCTGTGGATCACTGAATTAATCGAAATAATTCTGACACAATATCTAATCATGCAATACACCTCAGTTACCTGGGATTTTTATCGAATAACGCATTTTAATCTAATTTTAAGCACTCTTACAATAATTATTATTGTTTTGAGAGTAGGCAATAAATAATTATATAATTTGGATTAGAAATTATAGATCTATATAGAAATGGGTTCATAGGAGATTTTGCGAATAGTGAATAAAATTAGGGGTAAAATAAAGAGGTTGCTTCGCGATGTCTCTGTCACCCATGACGAAATATTATGCTCAGGGTACAACAGATGGCTAATCACGACTTCGAATAATTTGACGTAACAGGATAAATAACGTTATTTAAAAAAAAAATGAGTATCCCTAAATCCAAATTTTAAAAAATGTAACTTAATAAACTCTGTGGTACGTACCTCTATTAATCATTTTTGTTTCACTATTTAAAGTTGATTGCTCTTCGAAGTTGTCACTGTATTCACCTGCTACCTACAGGTGCACGGGGTAAAACTAATAATTTAAGAAGTTTTTATACAAATATATTTATTTATTTAATCTAATCAATTAACTATTACTCATCTCACGTAGGTCTGCCTATCAAGGAAAAGACAGTCTTTGGTCAATTATTGAAGGTGATTTATCAGAAATCGGATCTTGACGGTTTGAGAGCACTTGAGAATTGCTTCCGGAATCCAGATGTTTTCTACTCTCATGTATGTTCGACGTACATTAGATAACTCATTTATTGATTTTATTGACTATTTTTTTGCCTAACTCATTGAACAAGAAGTTTTTTGTCTTGGCACTTTATACAAATATCAAGTCTTGGCATTCTCATGAATCACGCAAAGTTGCAATAAATGAATAGATAAATTGGGGATATATTGTAAAATACTTAGACAAATATTGCGGGTCTTTTAATATTATGCATTTCAGTGATTTTAATTTTAATATGGCATTTTAGTTTTTCTATTCTCCAGATATTAGAAAATATGGAATCTCAGCTAATCCTAGCTTTGGGTTAGACCGGCGAATTACCCAGAGTTTGAAACAAGTTGACGTAATTGTATCTTGGTTTAAAGGCAATCCACCCTTCCAGTGTAGCAAGGGCATAATTTGCTATATGGTTAGGTACCTACGTGACCAAACCAACGTGCAATCCCATTGCTATCTGTCCTGTTGTCACGTTGCTACGTCATTATGGCTGGAACCGAACTAAAAGTAACAATGATGAGAGTATATTTTTATTTATTATGACGTGCTTCAATTTTTGGTCCAAGAATTCTTTTCCACCACTTCTTAGTCAGTTGAGGTAATTATATCTTGGTTAAAGGCCAACCACCCTCCCAGAGTAGCAAGGACAGCATTTGCTAAATGGCTAGGTACGTACGTGACCACACCAACGTGCAATCCCATTGTCACCTGTCCTGTCATCACGTTGCTACGTCATTATGGCTGGTACTGAGCTAAATATAAAAATGATGAGTGTATATTTTTATTTATTATGACGTGCTTCAATTTTTGCCCACGAATTATTTTCCACCACTACTTTGACAGTTGAAGTAATTATATCTTGGTTTAAAGGCCATCCACCCTCTCAGAGTAGCAAAGACATTAATTTTCTGATTGATTAGGTACCTATGTAACCAAACCAACGTGCAATCCCATTGTCACCTGTCCTGTTATTACATTGCTACGTCATTATGGCTGGCACTGAGATAAAAATAACAATGATGAGTGTTTATTTTTATTTATTATGACGTGCTTCAATTTTTGTCTACGAATTATTTTCCACCTCTACTTCGTCAGTTGAAGTAGTTATATCTTGATTTAAAGGCCAACCACCCTGAAAAAAAAAATTGGGTAGGTTTAGCCCCAAAATGAGTTAAAAATTACTCAAATGTGTTAAAAATGACTCCAAGCGTTTAAAAATGCAAGTTTGTAGTTAAAAAAAAATCAGGTTACGATTAGAGCAAAAAAAATTATGAAGTGTCATTTTTACCCAATTTTGGCCCCGATTACAAATGAATCAACCTCTTCTAAACTGGCAAATTTTGATGATTTTGTCGAAAATTAATTTTAGTACGAAATCACGCAAAACCTATTCAAATAATCGGTAAAATTACATCTTTGGCGCAAAATATGTGAAACTTGTTTCAAAATCCGGGCAAAATGTAAATTTATTGTTTTTTTTTTTTTTTTTGATTTTCAGGATAGTATTAAAGACACAATCTTAAAAATATACCTCAAACTCTTGAAAATATATTCAAAGCGTGTACAAATTTAAATTTGTTATGTTGGGAGAAACTCAGGTTAAAACTACATGGCCAAAATGGGCTAAAAATTACTTTAAGTGTAAAAAAAATCAAATTGGAGTTTCTGAAAAAAAATTGGGTAGATTCAGCCCCAAAATGAGTTAAAAATGACTCAAAGCGTTTAAAAATGCAAATTCATAGTTAAAAAAGCGGGTTACTATTAGAGCCGAAAGAAAAGGATGCATTGTAATGTTTACCCAATTTTGGCTCAAATCTTAAATGAATAACATCTTACAAACAGGCAAATTTTGATGATTTTGCAGAAAAGCAATTTTAATACGAAATCAAGCAAAACTTATTCAAATAAACGGTAAAATTACACTTTTGGAGCAAACTAAGTGAAATTTGGTTCAAAATTGGGGCAAAATGCAAATTTTTGGTTTTTCGATTAAGCCAGGATAGGATTAAAGATAAAATTAAAAAAATATATTCAAACTCTTGAAAATATACTAAAAGCATTTAAAAATTCAAATTTGGATTGTTGGAAGAAATTCGGGTAAAAATTATATAGCCAAAATCGGTTAAAAATGACTTAAAGTGTCAAAAAATTCAAATTAGAATTTTTTAGAAAAAAAAATTGGATAGGTTCAGACCCAAAATGTGTTAAAAATGACTCCAAGCGTTTAAAAATGCAAGTCTGTAGTTAAAAAAAAATCAGGTTACGATTGGAGCAAAAACAAAATTATGAAATGTAATTTTTACCCAATTTTGGCCCCCATCACAAATGACTCAACCTCTTCTAAACTGGAAAATTGTGATGATTTTGCAGAAAATCAATTTTAGTACGAAATCACGCAAAACTTATTCAAATAATCGGTAAAATTACATTTTTAGGCGCAAAATAAGTGAAATTCGGTTCAAAATCCGGGCAACATGTAAATTGGTTGTTTTTTTGATTAAGTCAGGATACTATTAAAGACACAATCTAAAAAATATACTCAAACTCTTGAAAGTATACTCAAAGCGTGTACAAATTTAAATTTGTTATATTGGGTGAAACTCAGGTTAAAATGGGCATGGCTAAAATGGGCTAAAAATTACTTTAAGTGTAAAAAAATTCAAATTAGAGTTTCTGAAAAAAAAAAATTGGGTAGGTTCAGCCCCAAAATGAGTTAAAAATGACTCAAAGCGTTTAAAAATGCAAATTCGTAGTTAAAAAAGCGGGTTACTATTAGAGCCGAAAGAAAAGGATGAATTGTAATTTTTGCCCAATTTTGGTTCAAATCTTAAATGAATAACATCTTCTAAACAGGCAAATTTTGATGATTTTGCAGAAAATCAATTTTAATACGAAATCAAGCAAAACTTATTCAAATAAACGGTAAAATTACATTTTTGGAGCAAACTAAGTGAAATTTGGTTCAAAATTAGGGCAAAATGCAAATTTTTGTTTTTTCGATTAAGCCAGGATAGGATTAAAGATAAAATCTAAAAAATATATTCATACTAAACAAAGCATGTAGAAATTCAAATTTGGATTGTTGGAATAAATTCGGGTCAAAATTATATGGTCAAAATCGGTTAAAAATGACATAATGGTTTAGGTGTAGCGTCCTCAACATTTTTATTTTCAAGAGGAAGGTAGCGGTAGAGGACCCAAAATAAAACTTCTACGCTTCCGCAGAAAATGCCGACGTTTCAATGTTTATTTTACGTCTTTTTCAAGGATAAAAAAAATTAAAAACACAATAACGAAGACGCCATAAAATTACGGAAACATATATCACCTAACAGATTAAAAATTAAAAATTCAATTAATTAGTAATGAACTCCCTTACCTATTACACTTAAATTGAACAAGTTTAAGCAATTTCTGCGGAAGCGTAGAAGTTTTATTTTGGGTCCTTCTCCCGCTACCTTTCTCTTGAAAAGTTAAAAATGACTGAAAGTGTCAAAAAATTAAAATTGGAATTTTCGAGATAAAAAAACTAACTATTCATCTTTTTCTGTTGGCTCTAATCGTAACCTGCTTTTTGTAACTGCAAATATGCATTTTTAAACGCTTTGAGTCACTTTTAACCCATTTTGGGCTCGAACTTAACTAAATATTTTTAAAAAAAAATCCAATTTGAATTTTTGGACACCTTAAGTCATTTTTAACCGATTTTAGCCATATAATTCGAAACCGAATTTCTCCCAATATCCCAAATATACATTTTTACATGCTTTGAGTATATTTTCGAGAGTTTGAATATATTTTTTAGATTTTGTCTTTACTCCCATCCTGACTTAATCAAAAAACAACAAATTTACAATTTGCTCGGATTTTGAACAAAATTTCACTTATTTTGCGTCAAAAATGTAATTTTACCGTTTATTTGAATAAGTTTTGCTTGATTTTCTACTAAAATTGATTTTCTGTAAAAGTATCAAATTTTGCCGGTGTAGAAGAGGTTGATTCATTTGGGATTGGGCCAAAATTGGGTAAAAATCGCAATTCATTCCTTTTTTTGGCTCTAATCGTAACCTGCTCTTTTTAACTAAAAATTTGCATTTTTAAACGCTTTTAGTAATTTTTAACCCATTTGGGGCCTAAACTTATCCAAATTTTTTTTCAACCGAAATTATTTTCTTTGGACTGACTTAATCGAACAAATTTGCATTTTGCTCGGATTATTAACCAAATTTCACTTATTTTTGCACCAAAAATGAAATTTTATCGTTTATTTGAATAAGTCTTGCTTGATTTCGTACTAAGATTGATTTTCTGCAAAATCATCAAAATTTGCGTGTTTAGAAGAGGTTTTTACGCGCTTTGAGTATATTTTCAAGAGTTTGATTATATTGTTTAGATTTAGTCTTTAATCCTGTCTTGACTTAATCGAAAAAAAAAACAAATTTGCATTTTGCCCGGATTTTGAACCAAATTTTACTTATTTTGCTCCAAAAATGTAATTTTACCGTTTAATTGAATACATTTTGCTTGATTTCGAACTAAAATTGATTTTTGCTTTGATTATTAAAAAACTTGTTTTTTTTTTAACTACAAATTTCAATTTTTAAACGTTTTGAGTTATTTTTAACCCACTTTGGGCCTAAGCTTATCCAATATTTTTTTTTAAAAATTCCGATTTGAATTTTTTGGCACTTTAAGTCATTTTTTAACCGATTTTGGCCATAATTTTAACCCGAGTTTCTCGCAAATCCAAATTTGAATTTTTACACGCCTTGATTATATTTTCAAGAGTTTGAGTATATTTTATAGATTTTGCCATTAATCCTATTCTGACTTAATCGGAAAACAACAAATTTGCATTTTACCCGGGTTTTGAACCTAGTTTCACTTATTTTGATCCAAAAATGTAATTTTACCGTTTATTTGAATAAGTAAGTTTTGCTTAATTTCGTACTAAAATTGCTTTTCTGTAAAATCGTCAAAACTTGCCAGTTTAGAAGAGGTTGATTCATTTACGATTGAGGCCAAAATTGGGTAAAAATGAAATTCATCCTTTTTTTAGCTGTAAGAGTAACCAGCTTTTATTTAACCACAAATTTACATTTTTAAACGCTGAGTCGTTATTAACCCATTTTGGGCTTGAACCTATCCAAATATATTTTTCAAAAATTACAATTTGATTTTTTTGACATTTTAAGTCATTTTTAACCGATTTTGGCCACATAATTTTAACCTGAGTTTCTCACAACATTCCAAATTTTTATTTTTATACGCTTTGAGTATATTTTCAAAAGTTTGAAAACATTTTTTAGATTTTGTCTTTAATGCTCTCCTGACTTTGAAAAACAGCAAATTTGCATTTTGCTCGGATTATGAACCAAATTTCACTTATTTTTGCTCCAAAAATGTAATTTTACCGTTTATTTGAACAAGTTTTGCTTGACTTCGAACTAAAATTGACTTTCGGCAAAAATATCAAAATTTGGCAGTTTAGAAGAGATTGATTCATTTGGGATTAGGGCCAAAATTAGGTAAAAATGACACTTCATCCTTTTTTGTTGGCTTATCTCTACTTTTTTTAACTACAAATTTGCATTTTTAAACGCTTTGAGTCATTTTTGACACATTTTGGGCCTGAACATACAAAAATATTTTTGTTAAAAAATTCCAATTTGAATTTTTTGTCACTTTAATCCAATTTTAACCGATCTTGGCCATATAATTTTAACCCGAGTATCTCCCAACATCACAAATTTTAATTTTTACACCCTTTGAGTATACTTTCAAAAATATATTTTATCCTTTGAGTATATTTTATCCTGACTTAATCAAAAAACAACAAACTTGCATTTTGCCCGGATTTTGAACCAAATTTCACGTATTTTTGCTCCAAAAAATGCAATTTTACCGTTAAATTGAATAAATTTTGCTTGATTTCGTACTAAAATTGATTTTCTGCAAAATCATCGAAATCTGCCAGTTTAAAATAGATTGATTCATTTGGGATTGGGGCCAAAATTGGGTAAAAATGACACCTCATTCTTTTTTTTTGGCTAATCTCTACTTTCTTTAATTACAAATTTGCATTTTTAAACGCTTTGAGTCGTTTTTAGCACATTTTGGGCCTGAACATACAAAAATATTTTTGTTAAAAAATTCCAATTTGAATTTTTTGTCACTTTAATCCATTTTTAACCGATTTTGGCCATATAATTTTAACCCGAGTATCTCCCAACATTCCAAATTTTAATTTTTACACCCTTTGAGTATACTTTCAAGAATATATTTTATCCTTTGGGTATATTTTATCCTGACTTAATCAAAAAACAACAAATTTGCATTTTGCCCGGATTTTGAACCAAATTTCACGTATTTTTGCTCCAAAAAATGCAATTTTACCGTTAAATTGAATAAATTTTGCTTGATTTCGTACTAAAATTGATTTTCTGCAAAATCATCGAAATCTGCCAGTTTAAAATAGATTGATTCATTTGGGATTGGGGCCAAAATTGGGTAAAAATGACACCTCATTCTTTTTTTTTTGGCTAATCTCTACTTTCCTTAATTACAAATTTGCATTTTTAAACGCTTTAAGTCGTTTTTAACACATTTTGGTCCTGAACATACAAAAATATTTTTGTTAAAAAATTCCAATTTGAATTTTTTGTCACTTTAGTCCAATTTTAACCGATCTTGGCCATATAATTTTAACCCGAGTATCTCCCAACATTCCAAATTTTAATTTTTACACCCTTTGAGTATACTTTCAAGAATATATTTTATCCTTTGAGTATATTTTATCCTGACAATCAAAAAACAACAAACTTGCATTTTGCCCGGATTTTGAACCAAATTTCACGTATTTTTGCTCCAAAAAATGCAATTTTACCGTTAAATTGAATAAATTTTGCTTGATTTCGTACTAAAATTGATTTTCTGCAAAATCATCGAAATCTGCCAGTTTAAAATAGATTGATTCATTTGGGATTGGGGCCAAAATTGGGTAAAAATGACACCTCATTCTTTTTTTTTGGCTAATCTCTACTTTCTTTAATTACAAATTTGCATTTTTAAACGCTTTGAGTCGTTTTTAACACATTTTGGGCCTGAACATACAAAAATATTTTTGTTAAAAAATTCCAATTTGAATTTTTTGTCACTTTAATTCACTTTTAACCGATTTTGGCCATATAATTTTAACCCGAGTATCTCCCAACATTCCAAATTTTAATTTTTACACCCTTTGAGTATACTTTCAAGAATATATTTTATCCTTTGGGTATATTTTATCCTGACTTAATCAAAAAACAACAAATTTGCATTTTGCCCGGATTTTGAACCAAATTTCACTTATTTTTGCTCCAAAAAAATGCAATTTTACCGTTAAATTGAATAAATTTTGCTTGATTTCGTACTAAAATTGATTTTCTGCAAAATCCTCGAAATCTTCCAGTTTAAAAGAGATTGATTCATTTGGATGGCTCTAATCTCGACTATTTTTAACTACAAATTTGCATTTTTAAACGCTTTGAGTCATTTTTAACCCATTTTGGACCTGCACATATCCAAATATTTTTTTTTTCAAAAATTCCAGTCCTCAGTCCAACAATCCAAGTCATTTTTAACTTATTGTGGCCCTATAATTTTAACCCAAATTTCTCCCAACATTCCAAAATTAACCTTTTACACGCTTTGAGTATGTTTTCAAGAGTTTGATTATATTGTTTAGTTTGGTCTTTAATCCTGTCCTGACTTAATCGAAAAAAAAATAACAAATTTGCATTTTGCCCGGATTTTGAACCAAATTTTACTTATTTTGCTCCAAAAATGTAATTTTACCGTTTACTTGAATACATTTTGCTTGCTTTCGAAATAAAATTAATTTTTGCTTTGATTATTAAAAAAATTGCTTTTTTTAACTACAAATTTTCATTTTTAAACACTTTGAGTCATTTTTTAACCCATTTTGGGCCTGCACGTATCCAAATATTTATTTATTTTTAAATTCCAATTTGAATTTTCTGACACTTTAATTCATTTTTTAACCGATTTTAGTAATATAATTTTAACCCGAGTTTCTCCCAACATTTCAATCCTGTCTTAATCGAAATCCTTCCGTAATCGAAAAAAAAAAAACAAATTTGCATTTTGCCCGAATTTTGAACCAAATTTAACTTATTTTGCTCCAAAAATGTAATTTTACCTTTTACTTGAATACGTTTTGCGTGATTTCGAATTAAAATTGATTTTCTTCAAAATCATCAAAATTTGCCAGTTTAGAAGAGGTTGATTCATTTGGGCTTGAGGCCAAAATTGGGTAAACATGATAATTCATCTTTTTTTTGGCTCTAATCGTAACCTGCTTTTTTTAACTACAAATTTGCTTTTTTAAACGCTTTGAGTCATTTTTAACCCATTTTGGGCTAGAACGTAGCCAAATATTTTTATTTCAAAATTCCAATTTGAATTTTGTGACACTTTAAGTCATTTTTTAACCGATTTTGGCCATATAATATCAACCCGAGCTTCTTCCAACATTCCAAATTTTAATTTTTACACGCTTTGAGTATATTGTGAAGAGTTTGAATATATTTTTTAGATTTTGTCTTTAATCCTATCCTGACTTAATCGAAAAACCACAAATTTGCATTTTGCTCGGATTTTGAACAAAATTTCACCTATTTTGGTCCAAAAATGTAATTTTACCGTTTATTTGAATAAGTTTTGCTTGATTTCGTACTAAAATTGACTTTCTGCAAAATCATCAAAATTTGCCTTTCTTAATCGATTTCGGTCCTATTCTAATCTATATCTCTCCAAAGACATTAATCTCCAGGTTTGAAATTTTATTTACTTTGTGCTACTTTTGAATCATTTTTGGCCCTAATTTCGACCTGGACTGTTCCAAAAATAAAAAATTTGCATTTTTGGATGAATTGCCATTTTTACCCAATTTTAGCCCCAATCCCAAACTGACCTTTTCCAATAATTTGCATTTTTAATGCTTTAAGTCATTTTTAACCGATTTTGGCTTTAATTCTAAGCCTAGTTTCTCGCAGTCAAATTGTACTTATTTTAACCTGACAATATAATGTTACCAGATTTTTCCGTCTTTATTTTTTACATGTTTGCAAATGACAGACGCTTGCAAAGTAATCATAAAAACTTTTTTGTACCTATATTTCGCAATCAAATGCTTTTTTTTCGAATTTAAATTTAATTTTTTACATTTGAATACGATTTTTATATTCATTTTTTTGCATTTAAATACGTGTTTGCTTTCATTGCATTCGAATTCTCTTTCATAATCGAATGCATTCGAATTTAAAGATGAATATTGTGCGTTCGAATACTCACTCCCATCACTAATAATTAACAACGTTCACAAAGTACAGCAGTTTGAAAAATCATGCATTAATTAATGGGAGTAATTAATAAATACTTTTGCAATGTAACTATGTAACATGCATACATGGAGTACATTCGTTTATATTAAAGCATTGCCTTTTTGATAAGAGCCGCCACCTTTTGGTTGCGACGAAAAGCGAATGAAATGGATTTGTTATCAGATCTAATAAATAGCAGGATGTTTGACGATCACCAGATAGATGACGCATCGTAACGGTAATAGTAAACAATAACATTTTACACTTTCCTTCTCTGGGACAGAACAAAAACTTTCTATTTCAGTTTGTTTCGCAACGGAAACTGTGATAAAGGTGGTATTTTGTACTAAATTCTAAGTAATTTAAATGGACAAAAAACAATTTTTTTTTTTAAAAATGTAGTTTAAATTTAAGTGATCTACAGTCCAGTGACATCTATTACGCAGATGCCCAACTAGAGTTCCTCGTCGGCAGTTTCCTACATAATCATTTCCTTACTTCGAGGCCTTCGCAATGCCAATAACCAATAAGAGGCCAACTCAGTGAATTGTGCATGCGTCCAATAGATGCCGCCACTTGCAGCAGTGTATTATATTAACTCGATTCCACATGGCAGCAGTTATGAAGTCTGAACATCATTACAACACTATGTCTAGAAAAAATGTAAATTATGATGCTTTTGGGGAATTTAATTTTAGAATAAAATCAGAAAAAATTTATTAAACACTTTTTATTTGTTGATTTTTAGTCAAATGAGTTTTTGGGTCAAACTGTGGCAAAAAAAACTCAAAGTTAAAATCTTTTGTTTTTCGAGAAAGTCAGATAATGATTAAAGGCAAAAATACATTAAAAAATGACAAATGTCAAGTTTTCGGAAAAATTCAGATCATGCATTATTAGGGTCAAAATTGGGTAAAAAGTGACCTAAAACAGCTAAAATTGCAGTTTGGGATTAGAGCTTAAATTAAGGCTTAACATTCTTTACACTGTTGGATTAAAGTCTATGAAACTTGGCTCAAAAATACTCCAAATATTACGAATTTGGTATTGTTCGAGAAACTCAAATTAAGTATAAAGCGAAAATCGGTAAAAAAAATACTCCAAACGTGTAAAAACACAAATTTAGGTTGTTTGGAGGAATTAACATAGTACTGTTAGGAAAATAGGTTTAAAATGACTGAAAATTTGGATTTAAAATGCTACTAAAAATTTCAGTTTACGATAAAAGCCAACATCAGTTAAAGAGTACTTGCAACCGAAAAGAGAATTTCAAATAATTAGAGGTTACGATCAGTGGCGGATCCAGCTTTCTGTGAAGGAGGGGGGGGGGTAAATTTTTTTTAGGTGCTATGCCCACTTTTTTTAAATTTTGACGACTTTTTTAAAATTTTGACAATTATTTTCCTCATGCATAAATTTTCCCCATAAGGTAAGTGCAATTTTCTTAAAAGTTTAGCCGAAATTCCACGTGATTCAACGTGCCGTAGGTGCAAGAATTTCAGAGATAGATCCCTTCGGAGGTCGATTTTTAAGCACTTTTAAAATGGCGTTTTTTGGCCACTTTTAAAAAACTTTTTTACGGGTTAAATTCATTCGAATTGAGTTTATTACGGTTTTAGGGGACTGCAAGCATGCCATTCCTATCAAAAAAAAAAAAAAAAAAATCTAAATATTTTCGGAGTTCGATTTTTAGCACTTTTAGATTCGCGTTTTTTTACCATTTTTAAAAAACCTCTTTAGAGGTTAAGTTCATTCGAATTGAGTTTGTTACGTTTTTAGGGGATTGCGAGTGCGCCATTCCGATCAAAAACAGAAAAAACTTTTTTTCGAATAATTTTTGAAAGTGTCCAAAGGGGGGGGGGATGGCATTACTTTTTTTTCTCAATTCTCCAATTTGCCCCTCTGTAACTTGAGAATGTTTCGACCGATCGGAGTGAATCCAACTGTTTTTTTCCTCTTCTTGATGTCCCTTTTCACCTCCCACCATCGGAAGTTCAGTAGGTGCAATATTTTCCGAGATAGATCTTTTCGAAGGTTGATTTTTAAACACTTTAAGAATCGCGTTTTCTGACAATTTTTTAAAAAATTTCTTTGGCAGTTAAATTCATTCGATTTGAGTTTATTAGGTTCTTAGGGGATCGCAAGCATGCCATTCCGATCAAACAAAAAATTTTTTTTTTTTAATATTTTTGGAAAATGTCCATAGGGGGGGAGGTATCACAACTTTTTTCTCAAATCTCCACTTTGACCGCCTGTAACTTGAGAACGCCTCGACCGATCATAGTGATGCCAACTGCTTTTTCCTCTTCTGGATGGCCACTCCCACAACTCTCTCAAATAAGTTTCGTAGGTGTAATATTTTCGGAGATAGACCCTTCGGAGACTTTTTAAAAAAACCTTTTTAGAGTTTAAATTCATTCGAATTGAGTTTGTTATATTCTTAGGGGATTGCAGTCGTTCCATTCCGATCAAAAAGAGGAAACAAATTTTTTTCGAAAATGTCCAAAGGGGGGAGGGGGATAACGACTTTTTTCTCCATTCTCAAATTTGACCGCCTGTAACTTGAGAAAACCCCGACCGATAGGAGTGAATCCAACTGTTTTTTCCCTCTTCTTGTTGTCCTCTTTTTTGTTAAAAAAAAACCGATTTAGAAGTTGAATTCATTCGAATTATGTTCTTAGGGGACTGCAAGAATGCCATTCCACTCAAAAACAGCAAACACATTTTTCGAACATTTTGTGTCCCAAGGGGGGTATTATGACTTTTTTTTGCAATTCTCAAATTTGACCCCCTGTAACTTGAGAACGCCTCGACGAATCCAACTGTTTTTTCCTCTTCTTGATGTCCTCTTTCTCCTCCCACCAGGCAACATTTTCGGAGATAGGCTCCTTCGGAAATCGATTTCAAAACTGTCAAAATGAATCTTTTCAGTTGTGCGTTTGCGTTTATCAGTCAGTCAAACAACAAAACGAAGGAAATCTAAAAGGAGTCGAAAAAAAGGATCCTGGATCCGCCACTTACGATATTAGACTAAAATTCGCTAAAAATGAGTCAGAGCGTCTAAAAATCTAAATCAAAAATATTTGGAAAAATTCCGTTTAGGATTAAGTCCAAATCCGGTTTAAAGTAATTCAAAGCACCAAAAAATAATGCAAATTAAAAAATTTTCGGAAAAATCCCGATATTTTTATTGCATCTTCAAACATGCTGAAAGAAGATAGTTACAATAAAAAAAAATCCAAAAATAACTAGATGCCAATAAATAGTGAATGAGATATGCCTATAACACTGTCCACGATGTATAAAAAATTTCATTCACCATTCTGTCTAGAAGGAAAAATTGAGAAGTAGGTACCTCGGACACCTAGGTAGACCTAGGGTTAGTCCGCATAAGACTACAAATTTGGATGCGCCCTTAACAGAGAAGTAGGGATGGGGCAACTGGGTGTTTCAGAAAGGAACTGACACACTTTGGAAGGTAATAAAAGACGTCAAGTCATCCAACTTTTGCTTAGAAACCGCTATCTGCAAACTCACCGTTTTTGAGATACAGGGTGCCAAAGAAATATTTTTGACATCAAAACGTCAGTACCAGTCATGCAGATAAAAAAAACTAGTTTTAAACACTAGAAGTGTTAACAAATGCCTATATGCATTATGCAATAACAAATAAAAATTTTAAGAAATAATTTTTGTTATTTTACCAATGATTTTCATAATAAAATACCATTTAATTCAAAAAATGGCGCACAATGGCGTTTTTGATTAAGAATACCTTTTTCATGTAGAAAATATTTGCCTTTCACAAAATGCTTCCAAATTGCATTCTTTTCCAGTGGCGTAGACGTTCGAGGCAAAACGTTTCCAGGCGACTTCAAAATCTACGCCACTGGCAAATAAAAATTGCGCTTTTTAGCACCGATAAAGTACATACAAGCAATGGTAAAACGTGTACGTTTTTTTTTGAGACCCTGTATCTCAAAAACGGTCCATTAGCGGCTAGGGGTTTATAAGCGAAATTTTGATGACGACTTGGCGTCTTCTATACACTCTGTATAATTAGAAATAAAAGCCAACTCATATTAAATAGAAAAATAATTTTATTTTATCATTAATACGTACATCATAATTTTAATTATATATTCTACATACAGCGACAAATTCAACAAATATCAACCACTATAACTTAACCAAACGTTTGTTAGGAGAGTCTGATGATACCCGCGCAGAAAAAGAGCGAAACTCCACTAACCAGGGAAAACAAATAAATTTCAAATTGCAGACTTTGGGTTACTGTGGTCCATTCATAACCAGTTTTCTTTTTCGAAAATATGAACTACTTATATAGTTTGTTTAACTAACATAAACTATTGTACCTTAGTACTAATCCAATGCTAGATTTAGGGGATTTTCAATAGAAAAAGTCATCAAGTTAACCGTAACATATTGAAAGAAAAAGATGGAGTAGTTACTTCCTTTTCTATCAAAAATTCGTTGACTTTTTCTTTTAATGAACACCTATACTGTCAAGTGTTTACTATACTTATACCTCATCTCACTTACCTACCTATTATACAAAAGGATACCTCTTGGTTTAAAATCTATGTATTTATGCGGCACTGCCCGCCTGATACCGAGAGGGTAATTTATTTACCTAGTGTTGCAAAAGCTGCCTTGCAACTAGATCATGGTCTTGAAAAGAGATAAGGTCTGTGCCACCATTATCTGCATAAATTCATGTGTTTAGTCTTGGTTGCGTTGGTGCGCAAGGTGTTGACACGAATATTTCAATATCAATGTCGCGATTATAATTACTAGGCACTAATATTTTTTCTACATTATATATGGTCAAAACCAATCTTTGTTTATGATTTACAAGCACAAAGCCAAGGGAATAAGGAGAATTTTTAACCTCCACTCTTTTTTTGGAAGAAAAGGTGTAAGAAACCATTAATGCTATAAAGCTCAAGAACTATTTACTTAATCAGTCATATTGGTTCGTACGTCTCAATAACATTCACACTATAAAATATGTTGATTGTAGGCAACGGTACCTTTCAGCTTCAGCACAAAGAATTCGAGCACAAACGGCAGTTATTTATGATATTTTTTTTTGCAGTAAGTAGGAACTCTTTGTTCGCATTTACCTAACACTCAAATTGCTCTATCGCCTTTAAGAAAATATAAACGTCTTTCATACTCTAAATCTTGCTCACATATTACCTGGCCTAAGTGTAACCAAAGCATCAGATCAACAAAATCAACTTAGAGCTAATAGAGGCTCACTCATATCTTTAGCCTTCTGGATCAACCTGGCTTCGTGCTTCTTCTCCGGAAGCAGCTTCGCCAGTTTGCGCTTCGATTTCGATAATTTCTTTTGTGGGGGTAATTCTATTAGGTCACCTTGGTTATAAGCTGGCAGTACCATAGTCCTTGTAAGGTACACTACTTCGCCCTCGGGAGATTTCTTATTATTATCGTCAACTTGGTCTAACAGTGCCAAGCTCTCCAAGATGTTTTTTGGTCTCTTAACGTCGATTTGGACAGACCTGGCTTCGTCCTCAGGCACTTGGGTATCCACTTCAATTTTAGGTTCATCAACGATTCTACTACCATTTTTGTTGGTGTACACCACCACGTACTGGGAGTATTGCCGTTCTGGTGGAGCATTGTTGTTGATATCAGCAAAATCGCGGAAGTTCTCGAACTGCTGTTGCTTGACTGGAATGTTAAAAAAAAATCTGGTTGAGGACAAAAACTAAACCATGGAAGTGGCACCTACCTGGTTTTGGATTCGATCCAAACGAGGAATATGAGGGGCGTCCATGTCCATTGTGGAAGTAGGATGAGAAGTCGTCGTAACCTCCATCGTTCTCGTAGCCGTCTTTTTCAGGATAGAATGTACCACCTCGAATTATTCCAAAGTTGCCATCACCTAATAAGACAAAGTTTGTAGAGGGTGTTAATTTGAAAAAGTCATCTAAACGAAAAGGCTGAAAAACAAATGTACATTTACTTTGATTATGTCATCATTTATTGTCGCAAATTCATAGCCTTCTAGATGACTTTTTTACGAAGACGTAGAAGGGCCAACAAGATTTTTTTCTTAAACTCCGACTTTAAACTCGGAACTTGGTTAAATTCCGAGTTCAAAGTCGGAATTTAGTTAAATTCCGAGTTCAAAGTCGGAATTTAGTTAGATCCCGTCGGTTCGGCGGTTTTTAGTTTAAAAAAACTACGGGGGTTTTTCAAAAAGTTTGCATTTTCTTATAAGTTGCCCTGTATGGCGCTAATCCCGCTGTCGATTTTAATGAGAAAAATTATTTCTAAAAGATAAATGATTCACAAGTCAGTGGCGTAGACGCAAGGTTAATAAAACTGGTTAATAAAACGGTGTCCTAACTTTAAGACTCCTATTGTGATTACATTTAAGAAATATGACGTTTTTTGTTTTTTTCTTGGTCTACAAGAAGAGTTACGGAACGTTTACAAAAAGATTTGCACCTTCCTATAAGTTAGTGCAGGAATAGCCGCGCCAATAAAACAAATAAACTTTAAAAGTTCATTGATTTTAAAATCATTGGCCTATATTGACAGTTAATAATGATAAAAAAATAAAATTATAGAGATAATAAAATAAAAAAGTAAACTGCTAACAAAAAAGATCGATACGATATAGTTTTTCGAAATTGTCAAGGCGTTTTATCTCAGAAACCACTTATGATATATTCATAGTTTAAAAAGGCTCTGAAAGAACGTTTCTTCTAGAACTAACTACCTGGACCAATCTTTAATTAAACTCATTTTATCAATGTCATACGGCGCAGAAATGTAAAATTTGAACTCACTGCATTTGATATCTACGGTAAATCTTAACTTTTCAACTT
The DNA here is from genome assembly GCA_951812265.1 of Taphrorychus bicolor. Taxonomy (NCBI): domain Eukaryota; kingdom Metazoa; phylum Arthropoda; class Insecta; order Coleoptera; family Curculionidae; genus Taphrorychus; species Taphrorychus bicolor. The sequence continues at coordinate 6,584,992 of OX638299.1, forward strand.
TATCATGTCATTTTATAGGCTTGGTGGATATCTCGGGACATGTTCGGCGTTTTTTGTTTTTATGCCCGAAAAAAAGTTACAGGGTATTTTCGAAAGTTTGCAGTTTCTTATTTGTTGCTCTGTATAGCGAGTGTAGGTTAACTGATTTTAATGATATAAACTAAATTTAAACGCTCATTAAGTAGAAGATCAGTGACGTAGACCCCTAGTTCACAATGATTGTTTCGGATGTTCTCGCAAAACTTTAATATTACTTCTGTGACATCATCACTGTTAATGATATCCCAGCTCAGTTGCTGTAACTGCAGAAGTGTACTACTAACTTAAGTGAACTGTCATTTATTAGGTTTGATAAATATCGGAACGGTTTTGGGAATTTTTGTTTTTTGGTCTCGAATAAGCTACGAGTGCAATTCAAAAATTTAGTAAGGTAAACTAAATCTACAAATTTATGTATTTAATAATGTGTGTGCCCACCGAAAACTTGCATTACCTCAGCTGGCCTTCTTGGTATAGTCTCCACCAAATTTCTTATAAACTCCTGGGGAATGGCTTCCCATTTCTCCCTAACTGCCACTGCCAATTCATCCAAGTTTTGAAATTCTTGCTCTCTTCCTTTCAGTTTTAGTTTCATTCTGCTCCACACTTACTTTATAACATTCGTATCGGGCGACCTAGCAGGCCAATTCATGCGCTCGATGACATTCTCTCTCAGAACTTCATTAACAATTTGAGCCCGGGGTGGTCGTGCATTATCGTCAACTAAGGATAAAACCAACTCCAAAGTTCTGAGCGAAGGGAATAACAATTTCACTCATACACAAATATCGATGTCTATCTGCGATCAGGTTAGTTCAGGTTAAAATTACAACCAATTAAAACCACTAAGTCAATCTTTGCATTTCCCATTACGCCTCCCCATACACTCATACTTTCACCCCCAATGGCACTCTGGCTTCCATATGTTCTTGCAGGTTTCGTTCATTCCGGCCTCTCAACACTAAAATACGTCCATCTGATGCATACAACGAAAATCTACATTCATCTATAAACACGCAATTATTGTTCCACTCTGCCATTCCCTAGTGCAAATATTCTTCTGCCCAACGCCTTCCAGAAACTCGATGGATTTTGGATAAGTTGAAGCCTTGGGTTGCATATTAACTGTCAATATACGCCAATGATTTTAAAATCAATAAACTTTTAAAGTCTATTTGTTTTATTGGCGCGGGTATTCCCGCAAAACACTTATGGGTAAGTGCAAAACTTTTTGTAAACGTCCCGTAACTATTCTTGTAAACCAAAAAACAAAGAAAACTGCAAAAAACGTCCCGAAATATCGATCATAGCTCTTAAATGAAATCACAATATGAGTCTTAAAGTTAGGACATCCACGATGACGTCGTAGTTAACAAAATATTGATCCGTTTCTTAAAACATTTTTTGCCGTTCTTGTACAACATGGAATAGAAATGTTTTATTAAACTTGCGTCGACGCCACTGATTTGTGAATCATATTTAACTAAATTCCGACTTTGAACTCGGAAATTAACTAAATTCCGACTTTGAACTCGGACTTTAACTAAATTCCGACTTTAAACTCGGAATTTAACTAAATTCCAACTTTGAACTCGGACTTTAACTTAATTCGAACTTTGAACTCGGAAATTAACTAAATTCGGACTTTGAACTCGGACTTTAACTAAATTCCGACTTTAAACTCGGAATTTAACTAAATTTCGACTTTGAACTCGGAAATTAACTAAATTCCGACTTTAAACTCGGAATTTAACTAAATTCTGACTTTGAACTCGGACTTTAACTAAATTCGGACTTTGAATTCGGAATTTGACTAAATTCCAACTTTGAACTCGGACTTTAACTAAATTCCGACTTTAAACTCGGAATTTAACTAAATTCCATCTTCCGACTTTGAACTCGGACCGGCTATAAACTCAGAATTTAACTAAGTTCCGACTTTGAACTCGGACTTTAACTAAATTCCGACTTTAAACTCGGAAATTAACTAAATTCCGACTTTGAACTCGGAATTTAACTAAATCCCGACTTTAAACTCAGAGTTTAAGCAAAAAAATCTTGTTGGCCCTTCTACGCCTTCGTACTTTTTCTACTGTACGCGGTTATTTAGTTATTAAGTAGGTACCTAAAAGAGTTGCTCCATCATCTTTGACGGTTTGTTGAGTTTGAGCCACAGCCTGCTTTTTGTACGGATAGGTTTTTGCCTGGTTATAGGATAAGTCTTGTTGGAAAGGGTCATTCCTTTGGCTGTAGGCTCCTAAGGAATAAAGCACATTTGCAAAAGATAACAAGCACACAATAAGAAGAAGAGTTTAGCTTTTACCTTCTTGCTGTTGGTAGGTGTTATAGAAGGCCGGCCTGGAGTGTCCTGAAGGAGGATGGTCGTATGAATCGAAGGATCGGCCGAACGATGGAAACCTATAAACGGTAAAAACGTTAATATAGTACAATATTCATCAAGGGCATTAAGTTGATGTTTATGCCCTGAGAGGGGCGAGCTTAGGAAAGGCGAGGGCCTTTGGCCCGAGGGTTCTGTCGGCCGAAGGCATAAACATATGCTAATGCCCGTGGTGCATGTACTACGATGAAGCAGTTTATGTTAATGTGTTTTAAATAGTTATTTATGTATCAAAGGCAATAAGTAGATGTTTTAGCCCTAAAGGCGTCGAGCTTGGGAAAGCCGAGGCCCTCTGGCGCAACGGTTCCTAACTCATCCGAAGGCATAAACATACTCTAATGCCCGCGGGCATACAAACTTTTCTAAGTCATGTTTATGTTTTTGGTAACTAAGCTAAGCAATAAAAATACATAAACGAACTGGTAAGACAAAATAGTTATTTATGTATCAAGGACATTCAGTAACCCGGCCACACGTCGAGGGTTTATGTTTTTGGTAACTAAGCAATAAAAATACAATAATGAACTGGTTGGACAAAACAGTTATTTATGTATCAAGGGCATTCAGTAAATGTTTATGCACTTGTAAGGCCACAAACACTATGTATTAGGTAAAAATGGCATAAAGTTCATCTTTATGTATTATGTAGTAGGCAATAATAAACTGATGTGACGTAATAGTTATTTATGTATCAAGGGTATTAAATAAATATTTGTTTAGGGGCGACGAGCTTAGGAAAAAGAGAGTCACTGGCCCAAGGGATTTTTAAGCCAGAAGGGCTATATTAAAATCCTATAAGAAAGCAAAAAAACTAAATTCCTGTAAAATTATCCAAATTAGTGAGTTTAAAAAAGACAAAAATGCCGATTCTAAAAGAAAAAAATTCCAAAAATTGACCACCGAAGGGGTCTCCATCCCCGAAATTATAGGTGAAAGAGTACATTAAGAAAAAGAGAAAACAATTGAATTTATTCTGATGGGTGCATTCGTTCTAAAGTTACAGGTAGTCAAATTTGGAAATTGAGAAAAAGGTGAAAAAAAGTTTAAAAAAAAAGTTTACGTGTAGGTATGTATGTGGCAACTAAGCAATAAAAACAAAATAATTCACAGGTAGGACAAAGTAAGTCTCCCACACTCTGAATGAGTGGGCATGGGAGAGTTCAAGGACATACTGGACACAGTCAGGAATCTCTAGATAGACCAAAGAAATCTACCCCAACCCGGATAGATCCAAGGCCTCGTGGCTACTTGGGAGAAGAAGAAGTCGGCAGTGCCTGGAGACCTTATAGGAATCCTCACTGGCCACTGCAGACTAAACCGACACATGCACCTTCTAAGAATGGTTGACAGTCCACTTTACTCCCACTGTGAAGCAGGGGAAGAGTCGTCATACCACTCTCTGGAAGTGTGCTATAGGTGGGCGCGACTGCGCCAAAGGACACTGGCAGCCGCTTTCCTCCATCGAAAGGAGCTTTCGGCTCTGAGATGGGACAGGATACTCTCATTCATTAGAAGGACGGGTCGACTCGTGGAGAGAATGAGGGCCCAGGTGGAATAGGGGTGGGTGGATAGGGGGACTGTGAAAAGGGACTTTAAGGCCTAGTTGCTAGGCTTCGGCCCCCCAATGTTTATAACTACTACTACTATTACTACTAACTGGTAGGACATAAAATATTTACTTAAAACAAAAGGAAAAAACAAAAGTAAAGCTGTTACCTAAAAATACTACACTTTTACAGCTTCCTGAGTAGGACTCTGAGTAAAATTACCAATTTAATGTGTTTTGTTGACGAACAAGCCTACGAAACTTGGAAAATGTTACTTTTTCAGGTTCCCTGAGCCGTCTGTGGAAGAACTCTCTATCAGTTCTTCTTAACAAAAAATCGACTGGTCAATGCTTTCAGTAACTACCATTGTAGTCTCAATGTTTTCTGAGTATATTCTGATATTTTTGTGTGTTACGCATATCTTCTGAGTTCTACAAGTCACCAAGTACCATTTTATTTAACATCTAATTATTTGTAGGCAAAAGATAAATTTTTCAAGTTTCAGAAATTTGCCTTTTTATTTAGACCTCTGTGGCTCTACACTGCGGTAATCAGACGGACGATATCCTGTGGGGCCGTGGTTTGGTGGCCAGCGGTGGACAGGGCCTGCTATGCGTTGAAGTTGGCCAGACATACTGAGTCTGCCGGAGCTTCCAAACTGGATGAAGAGGGAGGCTTCCTGCAAGAGTATGGATTGCTGCGACCAGTGGAAGAAACAGTTATGGGAAGCGGTTACAAGCAGATCGCCAGATTCATCCAGCGGGACATCCCAATTGTCTTCTCGCAGGAAGCGCGCCCTTGCGATCGGTTGAGACTACAACCACCATTTGAGATAAACATCCCAACAAGAGAAGAATGCAAAGAAGAGCTGCTTCAACAACCTTCTGAGAATATTCCGGTATGGTATACAGTCGGATCAAGAATGGCTGATTCACAGTCGTCAGGAGCCGGAATTTACAAAGCAGGCCATGAAGAGAGCGAGAGCTTTCCCTTGAGAAGCAACACGACGGTTTTCCAGGCTGAGGTGTTTGCAATACTCGAAGTGGCCACACGACCACAAGTTAAACAAGGAGTGTAACAGAATATCTTCATCTACTCCGACATTCAGGCAGTACTGTGAACCATCTACAGAAACAGGACAAGTTCAAAGCTTATTAAGAACTGTAGGGATGCTCCAGAGTCACTGGTAGAAACAAAGAAGGTAACTCTTGGATGAGTTCCTGGACATACGGGCACTGAGGGAGTCGAGCGCGTCGATGAATCGGCCAAACCTGGTTCCCAGACTTGCTTTACCGGACCGGAGCCATGTTAGGTGTAAGCAATAGCTACGTCTTTAACACTCTGAATGAGTGGGCATGGGAGAGTACAAAAACAAACTGGACACAGTCAGGAATATGTAGACAGACCAAGGAAATCTACCCTAACCCGGATAGATCCAGGGCCTCATTGCTGCTAGGCAGACCTTAAAGGGATCGTCACTGGCCACTGCAGACTAAACCGGCACATGCATCTCCTAAGAATGGCTGACAGTCCACTCTGCATCCACTGTGGAGCAGGGAAAGAGGCATCATACCACTTTCTGGGAATGTGCTATAGGTGGGCGCGACTGTGCCAAAAAATACCCATCTACTCCGACAGTCTGGCGGTCCTGCGAGCCACCTGCAGTGGTTCAAAGCTCATTCAGGACTACAAGGATGCTTTAGAGTCACTGACAGAAACAAAGAGGGTAACTCTGGGATCGGTTCTTGGACATAGGGACATTGAGGAAAACCAGCGCCCTGATGAATCGGCCATGCGTAGTTCCCACACGTGCTTTACTGGACCGGAGCCATGTCTAGTAGTAAGCAATAGCAAAAACAAACTGGACACAGTCAGGAATATATATACAGACCAAGGAAATCTACCCGAACCCGGATAGATCTAAGGTGAACTGTGAACCCACTGTGGAGCAGGGGAAGTCGTCATACCACTTTCTGGGAGTGGGCTATAGGTGGGCGCGACTGCGCCAAAGATCATTGGGAGCCGCTTTCCTCCATCGAGAGTAGCTTCCGACTCTGAGATGGGATAGGATACTCTCTTCCATTACAGGGACGGTTCGACTCGTGGAGGGAATGGAGTAGGGTCGTGTGGACCAGGGGACTGTGAAAAGGGCTTTTAATGCCTAGTGGCATGGCTTCGCCCCCCCCCCCCCTCAATATCTACTTCTACTACTACTACAAAATCTCTGTGCGATGTTTGACGCAACTTTCTCTCGATTTGTTAGAAATGTTTCCACTTTTGATCAGCTATGGAAAAGTTTTGTGACGCTAATTAACTAATCAAAACTCTAAGTGGAAGAAGTTCCCTCATGAACTGACGTAATACTCCAACCTGACATGCTGTTATGGAAATTTTCTTCTATTGCTGTTAAAATGTTTAATTTTGTATCAACATCAAGCGCTGAACATCCTTTCTTCAGTCGGTCTTCAACCGAACCAGCTTCACGAAAGTTTTCTTCAGTTTTACTAACAGTAGATTGAGATAAGGGTCTTTCTAAGTATTTAGCATTGAATAACCTACATACTTGCCGCTGCTCTGTCCTCAGCCTCAAACAACATCAGTATTTCAATTCCTTGCGACACAGACCAGTCTTAGGTTAAAAGAAGATTTAAAAAGTTGAGAAAAAGTATATTAAAATGAATTTCTGCATCCATGGAGTTCAAGCTTTAGCCTCAGAGCATCAGAGCAGAATCCACTTCTCCATGAGTGAGACTCACATACAGAGCTGCGCTAGAAGATCGAACATGGCACTCATAGATACTTATTCCTGTTCTAAATCCAAATTGCCATTACCAGGCGACTATATTTGTTGATCATCAAGAAGTAACGTATTTCTTCATTCACTTAAATGACAGATTTTGAGTTAATACCATCCATGAAAAAATTGCATTGCTTATTAGCTTTTTTCCGTTTGATCTAAGCACATACGACCTTTATAAAACTCAACAAAAAAAAGTAAATTGATGCCTTATTACTGTAATTTTACATACCATTCACCCGCTTGCGGCTGGTAATTACTCGAAGCCGGTTGATGGTCGTCTTCAAGGGGCTCCATGTACATGTCGGAGTCATCTTCAACCTGGGCAGCACCTGAAATAAGTGGTAATTGATTTAAAATTGTTGCTTTCATTAAGTTCATTGTTACTGCAATTATAAAACATCAGCGCTACTACCAACTAGCGCAATTGTTGTATGTTACCAAATTATAGTAATTAATTTTTGCCTTTTATGGTGTTGCTACTACAATAATAAAACGTTACATGCTGCATAAAAAGAAATCTCAATCTATTCATTACTCCAAAATAAACAAGGAAATTCTAATCAGTTCTTACACCCACCCAATGTCACTGCACACCACAAAAACTCCTAATCGAATCAAATATGGTAATATGATTTATGATTGCGGCCAATAGCATATTGTCTTCCCTATCGACTAAGCCCGCCTATATTTGGTCACCTTATATTAATAATAAAATAACTAATTTTCCGTACAAAAAGTCAAATGGTAATGCTGGCAGTTATGAATTTCTTCCTACACCTTCTTGGTATTCCTACATAACTAAATCGGAGGGTAATATCAAGCGCAGCTCGGTTTTTAAGCACCCATTGTGTCGAAATCCGCCATTGTTCTCTGAATCTAATTGAACTATATTATTGTAATAGCAAGAAGTTATTTAAATTGTCTCAAGGAACATCATCTTCGTTAAGCTTGCAGGTATTGTGCCATCAATGGTTTCATAAGGCCACCTCATACCAACGTAAGACACACACGTGTTTCATAAGAAAGGAAGCAAAATCTTTTTACTGTTTATTTCAAACAGTTTTTAATTTTATTTTAAATGATATAATAGGTGGATAGATGTCGCCTGCTTTGACTATATGTTTTTTTGGTTGAATTGTCAAAAGGCCTGCCTCCACTTGGTCGACTAGCCAAAGCTGTACTGACGAGGGGTAGATCCCAAAACAAGTGTCCAGTTGGGTTGATTGACAAATTGGTGACTTAAATATGCTTTATGCAGAATGGTATAAGTAGTTCCATTTAAAGTCTCGTTTCTTAAAAATCTAGTTCATGTGCCACGCTTTGTGATTCTTTGTTTTCAGGTTAATATGCACGTTGAGAGTCACGCGCCCCGGCATCGTAAGCGAAACAAATGCACTGATTTATGCATCGATTGATTAAGCATAATAATGATGGTTGCCCACTGTTGTCGATATTGGAATGCGAACAACATTTTGGCTTACTTTTTCCACGCTTAGTCGATTTTGGCTTTAAAGTGTGACGAAGAACACGCACCATATCTTTGTTCAGGTTTTATATGTACCAAATCAAAATTATTTCTTGTCACGAAACTAAACTATGGTAAGCAATGAATCATTTCAAATGCAAATTAATTTTTCTCGCAAGATGAGAAGAGGGGCTTAAAACAATTTCTTGATTGACGCCTTACTGCGGTAATCAGACGGAGAATATTTTAAATTTCCATGGTTTTGTTACCAGAAGTAAACCTGGTATACTAAGCTTTAAGGTTGGCAAGGCTGCAGAGAACGGTATGCCTCAAATTCATTCATTACAACATCGATAGCGGCTGTAAGTAACGTAGTGGGTTTGCTAGAGCTTTCAATTTAGATGAAGATCGAGTCTATGGCTTCCTATAGGAGGATGGGATTAGGAAAGAAATTAGTGACGAAGATTGGTCACCTGAAGATTCCTAGCCTCTTTTTAGATAACTCGTAAATCTTTGAGGCGGAAAGTTCATTTTTTACCATTTTATTTACCTTTCGTAATAATGACAATTCTTATCAAATGACGTTTTCATTTCAAAAGCAAAGTAGTAATTTACGTTACAAGTCCAGTAGGCGACTTGTTACAATACGAGGCTTTTAGGGACGAGGCGACGTCAGGAGTCTGGAAAGTTACACGAGTACTGTAACAATACCTAATGGAAGTGTATCGTACAATATTTTATTTCCTACTGTTTTTATGATTTAGAAATTTAAAAGAAAAATTAAAAAATGACCACGTATGAATTATATTTATTGACATTTGGCGGTGTCTGTATTATTGTCACTGTCAAAATTCATAATTCGAGAGCTATAGCATAATGATTTAAAGTTACGCTGTTTATGGTACCAAAATAAACTTTTGAAAATATGTAGCCACTAGTTTTAAAACATTATTATCACAAATTATTTTTTATTAAAATCATTACTACATACGAGTAATAGATCTCTCACAAATTTCTTCGAGAAGTCTTCCTAATTGGGAAAGTGATGGAGAAGTCAGCATTAAATCAACAATGTGCTTATGTTTCTTCAAATATATGTAGTACTTTGAAATAAGTCGGTTCTACTGGGCATTGGAGGGACTTTTGAATTTCACTTAATAATTTAGAAGCTCGTTTCGAATATCAGGAAATAATAGTTGATTTGATTTAATAACAAGTAATATCAAACGTCGTAACTACTGCGCACAAATTTTGACGTTGCCAACTGAGCATTTGTCAAAATCTTAATCAAATGTAAGTAACGTAATATTTTATATTAGACGGTAGCTCTCGGTAATATTTTATATTAGACGCGCATCGGTTGCCTAGCAACCTTTACCGGTCTTGTCCAGTAAAGTTCCATTTACGGGACAGTACACTAATACTCAAAGACAAACACATTAATACGTATAATTTTTTGAATTTCATTGTTTCTAAAGCTTTATTTCTTAGATAGTTCTGAAGAAGGCAACAGAGAAGTTGCCGAAACGTCAACTAGGTCGATTCGTCCGAGCCATTTTTAGGGTAAATTATTATTCGCAGTAATTTTACTGTGAGTAGTGCGAAATTCTTTCTCCAACAACGAGCGAATCGTGCAAAAAAAGTGGATGAGGCTTCACCCAAAAATAAGCAGTGAAAAATAGCTTCTTCTTCTGGCACTTTTCGATAATTCCGAGCAAGGCCAATTAATCACTTAAGAGAGGTGAAGAATAATTGGATGAGGTATCCGGATGGATCAAGATTGGCCAACACACAGTCTTCAGGGGCTGGTGAAGCTTCAAGAGCTTGATGGTCACCAACAATGTTGCCCAACATCTCACCGTTTATCAGCATGTTTCAAGGCTGGGGCTTCTCGTCTTACCACCTCTTGGACTACCTTATCCATGTTATTCACATTTAATGAGATGTAATGAGATGTTGTACAGAGCAGGAGCAGGCGACATCCACCGGGGTATTTTAGATGCAATACTGCATGGCAGATGGCTCTCAGTTCCAGAAGCAGCCCATATTGCTCTGTACCTCGCTGGTTATCGGAACTAGAACGAAGTGGAAAGAGAAGGTGGTCACCAATTTGTCGATCAATCCATCTGCATACTAGTTTCGGGGTCTAACCCTCATCAGTACTGATTTGGCTGGTCGACAAATTAAAGACCGTGATTTGGCGGCTTAAGGAAGGAAACGTAGAGAGCAGGAGCAGGCTACATCCATCACCGTACTTTAGATCCAATACTGCATGGCACATGGCTCTCACTTCGAGAAGCAGCCCATAGTGCTCTGTACCTCGCTGGAACGAAGTGAAAAGAGTAGGTCGTCACCAATTGGTCGATCAACTCATCTGCATACTAGTTTCGGGGTTTCCAGCCAAATCACGGTCTCCCATTTGACGACCAGCCAAAGCTGTACTGATGAGAGGTGGGCCCCGAAACTAGTATGCAGATGACTTGATCGACAAATTGGTGACCACCTACTCTTTTTATTTAGATCTAGTTTTCTACGCATACCTTCACAACATATTTAATTGTTCCTCATTATCATCAGTACTATAGGTCTCTTAGGCGCCTTGTCAAACTCTAAAAATACACAATCCATCTCAAATTCTACAATTCAAATTCCAGTTTTAGCCATGAATTCTTATGCTCTGAAATAAACTTGTCTCCTAAAGAAAACATGTGTTTCATGCCTGGAAACGCATTGATTACTAACAGATAATACTAACAGATAATACTAAGACTTCAGTACTTTTTCATTTGCTGGTGTATTGATATTTCTTGACTTGAACATTGTCCATAAAAATGTACTTGGTCAAAATGATTACTGATGCTATAGTCAACTACGATACTTCTGATGATCTTCTGATGAACCCACATTTCCTTTATATATTGTACTGTGTGCCTCAGTTGCTCTGGCTGAGGTTGAACATTTCCACCTCTGGCCCCATATTTTTGACATTGTTCACTGGTGCTTCCACGTAGGCCTCTAACTCTTCCTCTGAGTCTGTGGCTAGCTCTTGGGGTTTGTTAGGTTGTCCATTCCCTTTTAGGCAATTTTGCTTTAAAGTGTCCTTTATTGCCACAAATTTTGCAGCTTATATCCGGTGCTTTAAACAGTAGTTCATTATTCCTAGTTCCACCTTTCGTTAGAGACACAGACCAGAGCTTCATGTCTCCATCTAATAGCCTAGCATTTCCATTTTTATATCAGGCACTGTCTTCAAGCAGTCGCCATAAGGTCAGATTTTGATAACAACAAATTACATATTCCACACACGCGTCAATTACAGATACTAAGGCTATTAAACTTCGACTATTATCAAACTTCATGAGTAAGCCTTCAAACTAACATTATTTCATCACCTCTGCATATACTCGTCAACAGATTTTCCATAATGGAAGGTCAAACTTGAGGTCACCACTAAGCATTATGTTCACCAAATGCCCCATTGTCTCATACACAAATGCTTCTCCTTCTAATTGTTGTTTTGTTTATATCCAATAGCGTCTTATGAGTTTATGATTGTGTATTTTAGTGTTCTTCCCAGCTTACAATGATCACTACCTTATTCGCATTAATTTCAAGTATGAAAATGCTACTCTTGAAGAGCTGATGGTTCATCATTGAGCCAAGAAACTTTCAAGGCAACCAAATAGAACTTTGAGGCACATTTAGAATTAAGGTCTCACAAGACTTGCCATAGCATATCATAATAGTTCTTTATAATTTTAGTGGAAGCCCAAGGTGTGTTACTCTTCCACTAAATTATCCTCTAAAATAACTCTTCCACACCTTGGTGTGGGTGTGGGTGTGGGAAATAATGTAGATGACAGACTACTTACCGCTCCCCAGGATGAGAAGTAGAAAAGTAAAGTAAAATGACATTTTTTCGACCTTACATGAAGACATCAGGTCAACGTTACATATCCAGTCGTAACTAAGTATGTTTTTAGAAACTCTGAATGTGTCTATAGTTCTATATTTATTTAGAAATTTTGTCAAGTTGGCTGTGATGAACGCAAATTTTATTTATTTTGATTGTGCCATCCTTTCTTCTGTTAAAAATTCATGGCGTTTTTCAGTGAACACCCCGTATTAATAGCTTGATGAATATGAAGTTTTAAGTTTCTATAAGCACTCTTAATTAAACTTGATGATACACTTACGCAAAACGCATATAAACCGTAACTGGTGCATAAAAAACGATTTCTAAGACTATTAGCTGAATAAAATATTGCGCATTTTCTATTATGGCCGTTTTATTTAAATATTTTGCGTAAGTGCTAATGGCCAACAATAGCCCTATTGTCTAAACTCATTAAAAATGGATATATTCTGAATCATTTAATTCTTGTTATTGGCCCGGATTCCTGCAGGGTGTGTGTCTAATAAGAAATCCCCATGAACTTGAAAGTGCCTGAAGTACTACCACTCGCCTATTGTTTAATTATTAATTATAGAAAAATTAATAATCCTTTTGGGTCCACAATAAAAGCGGAAAAAACTTAACTTTATGTTTTAACCGCTAATTTGTAACAGAAAATAAATTATATGACTGTTCATTGACTGGGCGTCAAACTTTTCCTTTATATTAAGTAGTTACTAGTAATATAGTCATTTTTACAGAATACTTTGTGGTAATTTTTTATAGCCACTACTATACTTGTAATCTTGTGGAGACGCACCATTCTTATACTAATCAACGTCACTTAGAAAATAATTAATTATACCCTGTATACAGCAGCCCTTTTCTTTAGAACAATAGAACGTATAAGTAATTAGCAGGTTTAGTTTCTGTTCGGTTGGAAAGTTGTCGTACCTACTATCCATTCTAATACCCTAAGAGAAAGGTGCAATTTGCAACGTAATTAGTACTATTCCGTACATAATTTATAGGTTGGTCAATAATAGTGATCGAGAAGGTTGTAGTTCAGGTTGGCTCGCAGCTAAACACGGAAAGAGGATTTTTCCCCTTAAGCTACACCTTTCGTAGATTAATAGTTCGTGATCTTAGGGGCCGAAAAAGTGAACGGTTTTTACGAAATCGTTAATTTGTGGCTCAACTATTTGCTATACAAAACATGAATTTCCTGCTTTTGCATTCTCTTGCAGTGGAACAACATTGACCCGCTTGCTTACGAACGATGTCTTATATTTTCTCACCATTAATCGGAAGGAAATGGAAAAACTAAACATTTTCCGCCATGATCTATTTTAGCTTTCGCCTTGCACACAAAACTGAATTGAGAAATAATCATCGATTTCAGGCATCGAACTACGCAAGAAGGAATTGACATGTTATGCAGGCATTGTCCAATTATTATTACGAGTATACGGCGTTGAAGCGAAATAAATAAATATTTGATATATTGTTAAGCTATACGTATATATAAATATGAAGAAATATTTATATAATGCGTAATAATTTACTTCAAAGACGACTTAGGAATACTTCCCAGTCGATAAATTATGTTTAGGAAAGTGCCTCTCATCTGGACTCGGCAATGGCAACCGATATAGTGGTCGCTAAAAAGCCACTGAACCACAACGTTCTCATTCACCTGCACGCGGTAATTATAAGTAAGACAAATTAGTAAAATGTAGATAATATTATCGTGATTGTAAATTAAACTGACTGACCTTTACAAAGCTGCAGCCGCGGGCTTGGTTCGTGACCGTCAAAGTCAATGTTTGTATAACAACATTTCATTAGCAACTAGCAGTTTAGGGTTCTTGTAATTTTAAGATCAAAATCAAGAGCGATGAGAAGAAAATGTCGATCATACGATAATCATAGCAAATCCTGAAGAATGGCTGCTTTCTCGCTTTTCTATGGCTCTGATAGTGGTAGAAAGAGATTCTTCAACACCTCGAACAAGGAAGGTTAAGTTACTACCGTTCGACTGAAGAATTAAGCATTCCGCAATATCTGGTGTAATGCGCATTAAGCATATAATTTAACCATCGAATGCTCAATGTTCTTATCAACGAGACTCGTCAAGACTCATTCAATATATAGACAAAGCAAGTTGTCCCTTGTATCCAATCTGTGTACCAGGAAATTATCGATATTGCTATGAAGAAGTTTTACGTGCCACTAGAGCAAATTCGGAATACACCCCAATAAAACTTTAACTTTATTTACAGAAGGTATTATTAGATTAGATAGACGTCTTTAAGTTCATTACGGAAAAACTGAAGAGCGCCACTGAAAAATTTGGCATAGCACTCAACAAGATTGAGACAGCAAACTCAAGATCTGATGAAGAGGGAGGCAGAGCTCCCTCAGATACAACTGGTGCTATAAATGTCTGAGATTAATTGAAATGGTAAAGAATACTTAAGAAATCTGCAGGAAATGGAGAAACAATTGAAGGATAAGTTGCACGTCTTCCCAAAAAACGATACTTCAAAATTCGACAGCAAACTTCTTCTTTATTGGTCAATGGAACAACACGCTGAAATGTTGCAGATACTTGTGCAGGATGAAACTGTTGAGCACAAACTCAAGGCCTCGAGATACCTTCCACTCCAGACCGGAAGACTACCTACCGAAAAAGGGATCTACTTACTCAAATACGAAAGCTTGCGAAACTGCAGATAATGGTACAAGGCTCTTCAGGTGAATCTTCTCATTTAATTTGACTTCTCATTCTCAATGACATAGTGTCGGTCTTACAGAAGTACGACGACCATCCCGGACCACTAAAATCCTAGAGAATCTTAACTTCACTAAAAACAATTGAAGCTTTTGATACTCTATTAAAGTATGAATCGTTACATTATCGCGCTCATCGAGCTAATCTGGAGGTCCCCTCCTGTTTTACAATTTTGGCCACGCTTTTTAGCAGCGGAAACCTTAAAAATGGCGGCGATATCTGCTATACGTCATCTAACATATACGTTTTCTAAAACTTAACTTGCAACCTAACAAAACCAAAAACAATCAACAATCAATATCCGGTCTGGCTTTAAGCTGCTATGACACTTGTTAGACGTGTGCTGATGACAACATTACGTCGTGGGAACCTTTGGACTTTCGGCCATAGACGGGATCATTTTTAGTGACATATAGGTATCCAGTCACATTTGGTGACTTATTTATTGGTGCTGTCCATATCTCCTAGGTCATTGGTTACTCTAGATATTTTCCCTGGAAATTAAAATTATCAACTTGACACATTTTCTTAAGAAATTTAATTGGAACGGTCGCCTATTATCTCAAAAAAAAAAAACAAAATGTGACTGGATCTTTGGGTACCAGACACTCTCAAAGGAGTAATTCCAATTTCAAATCTGTCAAATCTAGTTTCATGGTCATTGTCAGTTATCACCAAACGACACTTAACTATTATTGGGAGAGGAAAACTTTAACTCAAAAAGGGCTCCTTGACCCTTTTTCTTAAGAAAGTTAATTGGAAAAGTCGCCTATTATACCAGAAAATACACCAAAAGTTGCTTCTATTGGCCTTGATCATAATCTGTGTTTTGCACAAAATCCCAAATTGCCAATTTTAAACGCTTTAACTTAATTTAAACCGATTTCATCTTTAATATTATTATCTTTATTACTCCAAAAACTTTAAATCTGCATTTTTAGACGCTTTGAGTCATTTTAATTGGTCTCTATCTTAACTTGAGTTTTTCTACAAATTTCAAATTTTAATTTTTAAGCGCTTTGATTATTTTTTAACCCACTTTTGGGGTAGATCCTAACTTGTAATTTTAAAAATTTCCAAATTTTTCAAATTTTCAATTGGTTCTGTGGGCACCAGATATTCCCAAAGGATTAATTTCAATTTCAAATCTGTCAAACCTGGTTTCACTGTCATTGTCAGATATCATCAAATGACACAACTATTATTGGGAGAGGAAAACCTTACCTCCAAAAAATCCCTTTTTGCTAAGAAGTTTAATTGGAACGGTCGCGTATTATATCAGAAAAAACCAAAACGTGACTGGTTCTGTAGAACCAGGAGCCTCATTCTGTAGGAAGTTTTGAAAGTGAGAAATCTATTGACCAATTTCATTGGCCAGAGATTTTCATTTTCACTTTCACACCTTTCTATAGAATAAGTGCCATGATACTCTCAAAGGATTAATTTCAACTTCAAATCTGTCAAACCTTGTTTCATTGATATTGTCAGATATCATCAAATGATACTTAATTATAGTTGGGAGAGGAAAACTTTACCCCAAAATAAGAGTTTTTTGACACCTTTTCTTAAGAAATTTAATTGGAATTATTGGCTATTATATCAGAAAACACCAAAAGGTGACTGATTCTGTGGACACCAGATACTCTCCAAGGATTAATTTCAATTTCAAATCTATCAAACCTGGTTTCATTGTCATTGTCAGATATTATCAAATGACACTTAACTATTATTGGGTGGTTCCACTGTCATTGTCAGATATCATCAAATGACACTTAACTATTATTAGGAGAGGAAATGTTTACCTCCGAAAAAGGTTCTTTGACGCTTTTTCTTAAGAAATTTAATTGGGACAATCGTCTATTATATCAGCAAAAACATTGGAGTTGACTGGTTGTGTGGGCACAAGGGTACTCTCAAAGGATTACCTAATTTCAATTTCAAATCTAACAAATTTGGTTTCATTGTCATTGTCAGATATTATCAAATGACACTAAACTATTGTTGGGAGAGGAAAACCTTACCTACAAAAAGGTGACCCTTTTTCTTAAGAAATTTAATTGGAACGTCCGCCTATATCAGAAAAAAAAACAAAAGGTGACTGTTTCCGTAGGCACCAGATACTCTCAAAGGATTAATTTCAATTTCCAATCTGTCAAAAAAGGTCAAAGAACCTGAACCTTTTTTGGAAGCAAACTTAAGAAATTTAATTGGAACGGTCGCCTATTATATCAGAAAAAAACAAAAAAGTGACTGGTTCTGTGCGCACCACATACTCGCAAAGGATCAATTTCAAATTTGTCAAACCTGGTTTCATTGTCACTGTTAGATATTATCAAATGACACTTAACTATTATTGGGAGGGGAAAAGTTTACCTCCACAAAAGGTTCTTTGACGCTTTTTTTAAAGAAATTTAATTCGAATGGTCGCCTGTTATATCAGAAAAAAATCAAAAATTGACTGGTTCTGTGGCACCAGACACTCCCAAAGGATTAATTTTAATTTCCAATCTGTCAAATCTGGTTTCATTATAATGGTCAGATATCATCAAATGACACTTAACTGTTAGTGCGAGAGCAAAACTTTATCCCCAAAAAGGGTTTTTTGACACTTTTTCTTAAGAAATTTAATTGGAACGGTAGCTTATTATATCAGAAAAACACCAAAAGGTGACTAATTCTGTGGGCACCAGATACTCTCAAAGGATTAATTTCAATTTCAAATCTGTCAAACCTGGTTTCATCGTCATTGTCAGATATCATCAAATGACACTTAACAATTAATGGGAGAGGAAAAGTTTGCTTCCAAAAAAGGTCAAAGAACCTGAACCTTTTTTGGAAGCAAACTTAAGAAATGTAAATGGAACGGTCGCCTATTATATCAAAAAAAAACAAAAAGGTGACTGGTTCTGTGCACACCAGATACTCTCAAAGGAATAATTTCAATTTCAAATTTGTCAAACCTGGTTTTATTGTCACTGTCAGATATCATCAAATGACACTTAACTATTATTGGGAGGGAAAAAGTTTACCTCCAAAAAAGGTTCTTTGACACTTTTTTTTAAAGAAATTTAATTCGAATTGTCGCCTGTTATATCAGAAAAAATATCAAAAAGTGACTGGTTCTGTGGGCACCAGACACTTCCAAAGGATTAATTTTAATTTCGAATCTGTCAGACCTGGTTTCATTGTAATGGTCAGATATCATCAAATGACACTTAACTGTTAGTGCGAGAGCAAAACTTTATCCCCGAAAAGGGTTTTTTGATACTTTTTCTTAAGAAATTTAATTGGAACGGTCGCTTATTATATCAGAAAAACACCAAAAAGTGACTAATTCTGTGCGCACCAAATACTCTCAAAGGATTAATTTCTATTTCCAATCTGTCAAACCTGGTTTCATTGTCATTGTCAGATGTCATCAAATGACACTTAACTGTTAGTGCGAGAGCAAAACTTTATCCCCAAAAAGGGTTTTTTGACACTTTTTCTTAAGAAATTTAATTGGAACGGTCTCACCTATTATATCAGAAAAAGAACAAAAAGATGACTGGTTCTGTGCGCACCAGATACTCTCAAAGGATTAATTTCAATTTCAAATTTGTCAAACCTGGTTTCATTGTCACTGTCAAATATCATCAAATAACACTTAACTATTATTGGGAGGGAAAAAGTTTACCTCCAAGAAAGGTTCTTTGATGCTATTTTTAAAGAAATTTAATTCGAATTGTCGCCTGTTATATCAGAAAAAAATCAAAATGTGACTGGTTCTGTGGGCACCAGACACTCCCAAAGGATTAATTTTAATTTCCAATCTGTTAAACCTGGTTTCATTGTCACTGTCAGATATCATCAAATGACACTTAACTCTTATTGGGAGAGGAAAAGTTTGCTTCCAGAAAAGGTCAAAGAACCTTTTTGGAAGCAAACTTAAGTAATTTAAATGGAACGGTCGCCTATTATATAAAAAAAAACAAAAAGGTTACTGGTTCTGTGCGCACCAGATACTCTCAAAGAATTAATTTCAATTTCAAATCTGTCAAACCTGGTTTCATTGTCACTGTCAGATATCATCAAATGACGCTTAACTATTATTGGGAGAGGAAAAGTTTACCTCCAAAGAAAGTTCTTTGACGCTTTTTTTAAAGAAATTTAATTCGAATTGTCGCCCGTTATATCAGAAAAAAATCAAAATGTGACTGGTTCTGTGGGCACCAGACACTCCCAAAGGATTAATTTTAATTTCCAATCTGTTAAACCTGGTTTCATTGTCACTGTCAGATATCATCAAATGACACTTAACTCTTATTGGGAGAGGAAAAGTTTGCTTCCAAAAAATGTCAAAGAACCTTTTTGGAAGCAAACTTAAGAAATTTAAATGGAACATTCGCCTATTATATAAAAAAAAACAAAAAGGTTACTGGTTCTGTGCGCACCAGATACTCTCAAAGGATTAATTTCAATTTCAAATCTGTCAAACCTGGTTTCATTGTCACTGTCAGATATCATCAAATGACGCTTAACTATTATTGGGAGAGGAAAAGTTTACTTCCAAAAAAAGTTCTTTGACGCTTTTTTTAAAGAAATTTAATTCGAATTGTCGCCTGTTATATCAGAAAAAAATCAAAATGTGACTGGTTCTGTGGGCACCAGACACTCCCAAAGGATTAATTTTAATTTCCAATCTGTCAAACCTGGTTTAATTGTAATGGTCAGATATGATCCAATGACACTTAACTGTTAGTGCGAGAGCAAACCTTTATCCCCAAAAAGGTTTTTTTGACACTTTTTCTTAAGAAATTTAATTGGAACTGTCGCTTATTATATCAGAAAAACACGAAAGGGTGACTGGTTCTGTGGGCACCAGACACTCACAAAGGATTAATTTTAATTGCCAATCTGTTAAACCTGGTTTCATTGTCACTGTCAGATATCATCAAATGACACTTAACTATTATTGGGAGAGGAAAAGTTTACTTCCACAAAAGGTCAAAGGACCTTTTTTGGAAGCAAACTTAAGAAATTTAAATGGAACGGTCGCTTATGATATCAAAAAAAACAAAAAGGTGACTGGTTCTGTGTGCACGAGATACTCTCAAAGGATTAATTTCAATTTCAAATTTGTCAAACCTGGTTTCATTGTCACTGTCAAATATCATCAAATAACACTTAACTATTATTGGGAGGGAAAAAGTTTACCTCCAAAAAAGGTTCTTTGACGCTTTTTTTAAAGAAATTTAGTTCTAATTGTCGCCTGTTATATCAGAAAAAAAATCAAAATGTGACTGGTTCTGTGGGCACCAGACACTCCCAAAGGATTAATTTTAATTTCCAATCTGTCAAACCTGGTTTCATTGTAATGGTCAGATATCATCAAATGACACTTAACTGTTAGTGCGAGAGCAAAACTTTTTCCCCAAAAAGGGTTTTTTGACACTTTTTCATAAGAAATTTAATTGGAACGGTCGCTTATTATATCAGAAAAACACGAAAGGGTGACTGGTTCTGTGGGCACCAGATACTCTCAAAGGATTAATTTCAATTTCAAATCTGTCAAACCTGGTTTCATTGTCATTGTCAGATATCATCAAATGACACTTAACTATTATTTGGAGAGGAAAAGTTTGCTTCCAAAAAGGGTTTTTTGACACTTTTTCTTAAGAAATTTAATTGGAACGGTCGCTTATTATATCAGAAAAACACGAAAAGGTGACTGGTTCTGTGCGCACCAGATACTCTCAAAGGATTAATTTCAATTTCAAATCTGTCAAACCTGGTTTCATTGTCACTGTCAGATATCATCAAATGACGCTTAACTATTATTGGGAGGGGAAAAGTTTACCTCCAAAAAAGGTTCTTTGACGCTTTTTGTAAAGAAATTTAATTCGAATTGTCGCCTGTTATATCAGAAAAAAATCAAAATGTGACTGGTTCTGTGGGCACCAGACACTCCCAAAGGATTAATTTTAATTTCCAATCTGTCAAACCTGGTTTCATTGTAATGGTCAGATATCATCAAATGACACTTAACTGTTAGTGCGAGAGCAAAACTTTTTCCCCAAAAAGGGTTTTTTGACACTTTTTCTTAAGAAATTTAATTGGAACGGTCGCCTATTATATCAGAAAAAGAACAAAAAGATGACTGGTTCTGTGCGCACCAGATGCTCTCAAAGGATTAATTTCAATTTCAAATTTGTCAAACCTGGTAACATTGTCACTGTCAGATATCATCAAATGACACTTAACTATTATTGGGAGGGGAAAAGTTTACCTCCAAAAAAATTCTTTGACGCTTTTTTCAAAGAAATTTAATTCGAATGGTCGCCTGTTATATCAGAAAAAAATCAAAAAGTGAGTGGTTCTGTGGGCACCAGACACTCCCAAAGGATTAATTTTAATTTCCAATCTGTCAAACCTGGTTTCATTGTGATTTTCAGATATCATCAAATGACACTTAACTGTTAGTGCGAGAGCAAAACTTTATCCCCAAGGAGGGTTTTTTGACACTTTCTCTTAAGAAATTTAATTGGAACGGTTGCTTATTATATTAGAAAAACACCAAAAGATGACTGGTTCTGTGCGCACCAGATGCTCTCAAAGGATTAATTTCAATTTCAAATTTGTCAAACCTGGTTTCATTGTCATTGTCAGATATCATTAAATTACAGTTAACTTTTATTGGGAGAGAAAAACTTTACCTCCAAAAAAGATTCTTCGACGTTTGTCTTTCCGAACTTTCATTGGAACTCCATTGTCTCAATAGAAAAGCAAAAGGTGCAGTAAACACTTTATTTTTATTGGGAGGGAGAAACTTTACAATATCCAAAAAAGTATTTTTTAAGGAACTTTTCCCGAATTTTTGTCGGAACGGTCGCCCCGTTTCCTCAGGAGGAATCTCCACTAGGTGAATGGTTTTGTGGGCACTAGATGCTCTCAGTGGATCAATTTCAATTTCGAATCTAGAAAATTTGATTTTATGATCACTGTCAGATATTAATTGACTTAACTGAGTGCCTATTAACTAAGTTTCTTTTTGAAGGAAATACCTTTTCTTCAAGAAGTGATCTTTGACGCTATTTTCCCAAAATTCACTTGAGATTATCGCCTATTTTGTTAGGAGAAAACTTTACTAGGAGAGTGGTTCGGTGGGTACTACGTATTTCCAATCGATTAGCGTTATTTTTGTATCTATTTTCATTGTCATTGAAAGATACCATCAATTGGCACATAAAGTGTATTGAATTTTTTACTGGAAAGGAGAGCTTTAGCTCCTTTCCCTAAAAAGTTACACTCTGATGTTCTTCTTCTAAATTTACCTTGGGATACTCCCATTTTTTCAACAGTAAACTTCATCAGGTGAATGGCACCAGATAATCCAAATTGATCAGTTCCAATTTCCAGGTCCAGTTTTCTGTCAAACCTAGTTTCATTGTCATCGTCAGATATCACTAACTGATGTTTGTTGGAAGAGGAAACTTTACCTCCAAAATAGTAGTCCCTTGAGACTTCCTCTTCGAAAGTATTTTTTTGAGACTTATTTGTTCAGCAAGAAACTTCACCAGGTGAGTGGTTCAGTGGGTCCAGATACCTTCAATCGCTCAATACCAATTTCTAATCCACCTCAGTCCTTGTCAGATATTACTTGACTTAATTGGCGTTTATCGTTTCCTAGATCTAAAACTGATAAAAAAAATTGTACCTCCAAAAAGTACGCTTGTTTTCCAAACTTCACTTGGGAATGACTCCTATTTTCTCAAGAGAAAACTTTACTAAAATGAGTGTTTCTCTCGGCACTAGACTTTTCCAGTTGATTAATTTTAACTCCCAATCTGTCAAATCTGTTTTGTGGTTATCGAAAGATATCATCAAGTGACACATGAGGTGTCTTGGATTTTTTATTGGGATTTATCTCCAAATCGTGGTCCTTCGAGGCTTCTTCTTCCGAACGTACCTTGTGACCATCGCCAATTTTCTTAAGAGGAAACTTTATCAGGTGTGTGACTCTGCGGGCACTATATACTCCAAGTCGATCAATTACAATTTCAAATAAGTCTGGTTTCATTGTCATTGTCAGGTATTAATTGACTCAATTGACTATTAAAGTTTTTTGGATCTCTTACTACTCATTTGGGAATGTCGCCTATTTCCTCAAAAGATTACTTCACCAGTTAGCGGCTCTGTAGTTACTAGATGTTCCACATCATTTAATTTTAATTCCCAACCTGTCAAATCTGGTTTATTTGTCATTGAAATTTATTATCAAGTGACGCATGAAGTGCTCGGATTTCCTAGTGGGAAGAAGAGAACTTCACCTTCAAAAAGTCGTTCTTTGAGGTGACTTTTTCCGAATTTACCTTGGGACCATGGCTTATGTTCTCAAGAGAAAATTTCACCAGGTGACTGAATTTGTGATTACTATAAGTCATTCACTTATTATTGTAATCAAGTAGGGTTGGAAATCTGCCTTTTTTTCGTATTTTCTCAACGTGTGCCGAAGAGAGATAGGTATAAAAAATGAAGGTTTCGAGGGTAACGAGATGAATCGATTAATTGCAACTCCCAGTTTGTCAAATCTGGTTTTATTGTCGTTGTCAGCCTCAGCCCTCTGAGCCTTTTTCTTTCAAACTTTTTGTGAATAGGTCGCCCATTTACTCAGGAGGAAGCTTGACCAGGTGAGTGGTTCTGTGGACACCAGAAATTCCTAATTAATTAAATTCAATTTCCAATCTATCAAATCTGGTTTCATTGCCATTGACAGATATCTTCTTCTTCTTATTGTGCCCTGTCAGGTCCCTCTGACGTTGGCAATCACGATGGCGAGCTGATCCCTGTCTTCAGCAACTCTAAACAATTGTTCGCCGCTATGTATGCCTGTCCATTCCCGGAAGTTCCTTAACCAGGAGATTTGTTTTCTTCCCACGCCCGTGCGGCCTTCTATTTTGCGCTTCATTATAAGCTGTAGGATCCGTTAGCGATTTCCTCTGAGAACATGGCCGAGGTATGCCCGTTTTCGGCATTTAACTGTTGTCAAAAGCTCACGAACTGTATCTGCGCTGTCCAAGATTTCTTCATTTCTTTGCAAAGCCACCCATGGTATTCTTAGCATCGGTCTACGTAACCACATTTCAAATGCTTCTAGACATTTGATTGTGGCAGCTTTCAGTGTCCAGAGTCCAGCTCCGTACAACAGCACAGACCAGATGTAACATTTAGTCATTCTTTGTCTCAGCTTTAGGTTCAGGCATTCATTACAAAACAGTGTTCTCATCTTCCGGAACGTTGTACAGGCTGCTTCAATCCTACGTCTAGTTTTGGACACTCTCTCAACGTTTTGTCTATTTATCTGTAGTGAGGCGTTGAAGTGTGGCTGACGGCTAAAGACCATAAACTTTGTCTTAGCAACATTTACATTCAGTCCCATTTCCTGTCCCACTGCACTCACAAAATTTATGAGACTTTAGAGACCCTGAAGATCATCACATAAAATAGACGTATCGTCAACATAGCGAATGGTGTTAATCAGCTCGCCGTTGATTTTGACCCCGAATTCTTTTTCATGTAAAGCCTCTTTGAAGACTTTTGTCGGAATACAGGTTGAACAGTGGAGACAGGACACATCCCTGCGAACGCCTCGTTGGATTTGATGTTCATCTGTAAATCTTCCATTGACTCGAACGACTGCCTTCTGTCGCCAGTACAGGTTCTTAATTATACGTAAATCTTTTCCATCAACACCAGTATCTCTCAATATATTTATGACCTTTTCGTGTTGCACTCTGTCGAAGGCCTTTTCATAATCAATAAAACACACGAAAACATCCTTGCGTTGGTCTCGACTTTTTGGAGGAGAACATTCAGAGCAAACATTGCTTCTTTGGTACCAAGGGCATTTCTAAAGCCGAACTGCGTCTCGTCTAAATCACTTGCGCATTTGCTTTTCATTCACCTTTAGTGTGTGACTCATCAGGCTTATTAGCCTGTGATCGTGGTACCTCCTGGCTTGTTGTTTTTTCGGAGGTATTATGAATACAGATTTCAGCCATTCTTCTGGTATTTCTCCCGTGTTGTATACATCATTAAAAAGTTTAACTAAGATATCAATATTTTTCTCGTTGATAATTTGGAGGAGTTCTACTGGGATGTCATGAGGCCCCGTTGCTTTTTTTTGTTTTTGCAAGTTTTATACTAAACAGAGCTTCAGATTTCAAAATATCAGGTCCTTCGTTGTCGTCTATAACAGTCATCGTGGTCGGTCTATTGTCTTTGCATAGGCCATCCATGTATTGGCTCCATGCATTAAGAACTTCTTCCTCGTCTATAATCGTTTTGACTGCGATGTCCACCAAGATACTAGGGGCTCTTTTGTTAAACAGACCAGCTACCTCTCTGATCTTTTTGTACATGTTAAAGGTATCATGTCTTCTCTCCAGTTCTTCCATTTCCTTGCATCTCGCCATCCATTGTTCTTTTGCATTCTTCATTTTGTTCTTTATTTCCTTTTGTTTGTTCTTATATTCCTCTGTGTTGTTTTTGCATTTTTGTCTTTCTTCCATAAGTTCCAGAATCTCGTCAGTCATCCATCGTTGTTTTTTTGATTTGGTGTTGTTTGCTGTGTTCTCTTCCATTATTTTAATGATGTGTTCTCGAAATATTTTCCACGTTTCGTTTACGACAGATATCATTAATTGATATTTGAAGCGTCTTGGATTTTTTATGGGAAGGGGTAGTTTAGCTCTAAAACGTGGTTCTGGGAGCGGTCGCCCATTATCTCAGGACGAAACTTCACCAGATGGAGGCACACACCTGTTTAAAAAAACCTTGAAGAGATGTTAGGGCAAGTCTGCAATTAAATATTTTATTTAACAGCCTATTTGATAATTTTCAATTTTTTACATTTCTGAAATTCAGAACAAATTTCCACTCAAATTTGAAAATCGTGGTCTTTTTTTTGTATGTCTTTTTTTTACCTTCATATACACTACAAGAGAAATAAATATTAATAATAATAGTCAGATGAAGAGTTGCTTAATTCCTAATTTATCGGATACTTCTACACTCGTGACAGACCAATCCGGCACAGTGCAAAGAAAGTTTAAAATGTCTTTGCTTAGCAGCCAATTTTTGGAGAATTCCCTCAAGATTTGAATGATTAAGTAGGAAATGATTAATTTGTTAATATACATCGTTAACTCTCAGAAATTCTGAAGTGCACTTTACTACTCTCACTGCTGTGAGTTCGTTAAAATAAATTTCAAAAAAACTGGAAAAAGACCTGTTAAATAACGCACTTGGCCAATAAGAAAATATTTGCATTGTAGCTTATTAGTGTTAGTTTTTAAAGGTGTTGACATCCGACATTATTGTTTCAAACCTATAATAAGCGTTGTCACTTTTTTGCCCATCTTGTATAACCATAACAAATCGTCGCAAATTATAACATAAATACTGAAAATAGGGAGAATTCTTACAAAAACTCAGCGTTTGCCCAATGCCCAGGCATAATTCGATTAGTGCGGAATTAGCTGAAAGAAATAGCGATTGCCCAAAATTCGTTGAACGGTTATCTGAAAATCTCTTGTAACAGTAACAGTGGTTAGTTGGTAAAATGAACACCAACAGAAAAGAAGAGCCGTTTTTACCCTTCATCACTCTACGTTCCACTAGAAACCTAAAAATGAACAAATTGCATGGTAAACAAACTTCTGTCCTTGACATCTGCGACATTCATGTTATTCCACTTGCCTACTAAGTGTCATTAAGCAAGTGGACAAATTCAAAGTTTTAAAGTTCCCAAGGGAACGTCCTTTGTTTTAATACTCGGTGATGTCGCAAGGGTACCAACGAGACCTCCTTGTTTTTGCTAAAAGATCATTATTGACGGATGTGAATCATTTCGTGGTTAATTCGCGAGACGCCACAAGATTTCACGCCCTATTTGTCCATTTTTTGCTGTCGCCGGGATGGATTAGGTAATCGGTATGGTACCGCAATGAAGTTAGTGGGTTACAGGCTGGGTTTTCTGTCTGGTACGAAATTATGTTGTTAGCGAAGCTTGAAGAGGTCAGGGCATAATAGTAAAAACGTAACTGTAGCCAATTTTAAGACGTATTTCAGTGGTAGACCTATGAGAAAAATATTCATCATTTTTTGTTTTTTTTTTTTATTTTTTTTTAGTCACAGAAAGTAATTTCTGCTAACTTAGCATCCTCCTTAACAGTAACAATTTTAGTTTTTCCTTCTTCTCCATTCTTCTTTTCCTTGATGATTGGTATTTCATGCTTTTTATTTCTTTGGAATACCCTTCTTTAGAACTTCTATGGTCTTCCGCATTGACAACTATTTCAAGTTTTTTACCATCTTTCTCTACGGTCACAATTTTAGTTATCTCCTTTTTGTCACCCTTCCGCTTTTTTAATAATGAATCTCTCTTTTACAACCTGCATTTCCCAATATGCTCTCGGATTGTTCTTGAATTTGGTATTACGATTCTTCAGTTCTTTTTTCAATATTGTCCTCGTTCTTTTTCTCATTTCATTAATTTCTCTCTCATTTTTTTGGCCAATAGAAAGAAGAGAATTTTTCTTGGACGCAGCTAGACTGCTTACTGTTGTACTGTATGTGTTTCCTGTCTGTAGTTTCGTATGGATCTTGGATGTTTTCTTTTTAATAAAGTTGGAGCTGTTTTCTATTTGATGAAGAACCCTGGAAACGTAAAGTGCTGCTTAGGCCCTACACCCACTATTCACCTCTTTCAACAAAATTTACTGCTGTTTGATTTCCACTTCTACTGCAACTATTTCCGTCTTCTCTTCGTTGCCACCTTTTTCTTTTTTCCAACTTTGTCTATCTGATTGTTTTATTTTTATTTTTGCATCTGTCTATTATTCTTTGTATATGTTTCGTACATCTTTTTTGCCCTTTAATATTTTTTGTTCATCAATCTTCAAAGAACTTTTCAGTGGCTTTTCATTACTTTGAAGTAATTTTGACACACAAATTTAACTTTTTGATTTAAACAACTATTATAATTGTTATGTAAAATTGATTTGCTTTAAAACAATTTTGGTAAAAATAGTGTTTTTTCTTAATGGATTATTCCTGATTATTTAAGCTTTTCATAACAAATCAAATATGATTTTTTAATTAGAAAATTTTGCTTAAAAAAATGTTCTCTCTCTAATTTTTAGCCGATTGAGGCTTTAGGCAACTTTGGCCCAAAATTAGATTTTCTGAAAGAAAGAAAAATATCTTAGTATTGTGTCTCGCATCTCTTTAAGAGTTCATTTTTTATGATATTCATATTTTTCCATTTTTCTTAATTTTTGTAATTTTTAACAGTATCAGAGTTTAACAAATCAGAGTACCGAAACGTCATACAGGAAATTAAGGATTTTAAAAAATCTGTTTTGCTTTTTTTTAATAACAATAAACCTAGAAATCTCAAACTTTAACAAACAATTTAACCTAAAATTAGAAAAATTTTAAATTTATGCCTGTAACTATTTGCTTTTTTGGTATTATGTTTTCTATAATTTCCAGATATTCCAGATTTTTTTTTAATGTGTTTAGTAGTTTTTGATTTAATTTCTGTAATTCTTGATGTTTTTTTTATTGCTAAAATATTTCTATGTTATTCCTTGTCATCATCTTTTTGTTCTGTTCTATTTTTTGACATATCTTTTTTTCTTAATTTTCTAACTATTTCATATTTTAAAACTTTTGATGATTTTAGTAGTTTCTCACTTAATTTTTTTAACTTTTAGTGTTCATTTCTTATTAAAATATTTCTCTTTTTATTTCTTATCATCTTTCTTTCAAACTATGGTTCAGTTCCCTAAAAGTTATTCCTTAACTATTCCAAATTTTTTTACTTTCGACGTTTTTCATAGTTTTTCTTTTATTTTTTTATATCTTACTGTCCTTTTAATGTTCATATTGTTTTATCCTTCGCTTCGTTATGTTTTGTTTCAATTGTATTTTTTTTTATCGATCTAAAATTGGAGCCTTTTCAGCGAAGAAGGAATTGTAATGTAAATTGATTTGCATTGTTATCTTTTTAATTAAAGATTGTTTTTATTTAATTGACTTTTCGATTCTTTTATACAAATCGCCCGAAATAAAACTTCTCCAACAACCTAAAAATCAATTTCTATTGAAAATATTATGGTGCAATAAAGAGACCTCTTTTAGCAAAATTTTTGAAAGCTTTTAAACGATTTTTGCTTAAAATTTAAAATATTTTAATGTTTGTAAATCTCTACTTAATTTGGTTATACTTTTTCTATAACTATTTCAAATTTTTTGAATTTTGTTGCTTTTCGTAGGTTTTTTATTTAAATTTATTAATTCTTGCCTACTGTTGTTTTATTGTTAAAATGTTTCTTCTGTTATTCCTGGTCATGTTTCGTTCGAGTTTTGTGCTGTTCTATTTTTTACAAGCCTTCTGTAATTCCCTTCTGTAAACTATTACAGATTTTTTTTACTTTCAAT
This sequence comes from Taphrorychus bicolor, assembly GCA_951812265.1. Lineage (NCBI taxonomy): Eukaryota > Metazoa > Arthropoda > Insecta > Coleoptera > Curculionidae > Taphrorychus > Taphrorychus bicolor. The sequence continues at coordinate 6,614,417 of OX638299.1, forward strand.
ACTATTCATAGTTTCTCATTTAGTTTTTTTATTTTGTAATTTTTTTATAGATCAAATTTTTTTATTCTAATTTTCCGTCAAGTTTCATTCAATTCGTTATTTTTTTATATCTTTCTTATCGTTTTAAATTGGACCTTTTATTGGGCTTTGATTCTTTCGAGTTAGTTTTGATCCAGAATTGAGCATTTTCAACGATTAAGAAACTGTACAATAAATGTATTCGCAATCAGAGTATTTTGGAAAAAGAAAGATTTCTTTTCAGACAAGATTTCATAAATAAAACTAATTGGCGAAAAGTCAATTTTTATTAAGAACGTTGTGCTGAAAAATAAAACATTTCTAACAAAATGTTTAAAGTTTTTAGATGATTTTGGCCTAAAATTAGAAATATTTTAAATTTGTGCTTCTACATGCCACTTTTGGGATTATTTTTTATAATTTAATGATTTTTCTTAGTTTCTTAACTATATGCTTTTGTAGTTTTTAATTTACATTCTACTTTATTATTTTTCTCCTCCCTTTTCTTTTTTTCTACTGTGTCTTTTTGTTTGTTTTTTTTTCACATCTGTTTATAATTTTTTGTGTATGTTTCGTACAAATTTTTGCCCTTAAATATTTTTTTTCATCAATCTTGAGTAAATTTTGTATTGAGTTTTCATTATATTGAGGTAATTGTGACACAAAAATTGAACTTTTTCAATTAATAAACTATTAAAATTGTTATGTGTAATTGATTTGCATTAAGGTTAAGACAGTTTTGTTAAAGTTCTTTTTATGAAGTTTCCAACAAATCAAAAATCAATTTTGGTTAAAACAATCTTCGTTTTGAATTCCTAGACGATTGAGGTTTTAAACAATTGTGGCCCCAAATTAGAGAACATTTTAGTATTGTACCTCTTACATCTTTGAGAGTTTTTTTAGTGATACTCAGTGTTTTCCACTTTTCTTAAGTTTTGTCGTCTTTAACTTGTGCTTTTACATTTTTAATTTTATTTGTTTATTATTATTATTGTTGCTGCTGTGGTTATTTGACCCTGAATATGATGTAGTTTGGGTTCTCTTCTCAAAAAAAAAGCAAAGCGGATATTTTTTAATATATAGTTTAATTTATAACGTTTTGATATACCGCTTGGTACAAAAACAACGTTTAAAATACATACAAAAAACAAATAACACAGGGTGATTTGTGGTTTTTTTCCTATATTTTTTTGCTGTTTTTTCTAATCTGCCTTTTTAAATTTTAGCTGTTTTATTTGTTTTAAATTAGAATGTAACAATCACCTTGTGTTATTTAATTTATTTATGTATATTATACATTGTAGTGACCTTCTGATGACAAGAGAAAATAAAAGCGAAAATAAACCTTTAAAAAAATCTGTTTTGCCTTTTTTAAGCCTAAACCATAAACCAAGGAATCTCAAACTTTTTGAAAGCTTTAAGCCTAAAATTGGAAATATATTAAATTTATCCATCTACTTCTTTTGGACGTTATGTTTTCAATAATTCCCTTCTAAACCATTTTAGCCTAAAATTAGAAATATTTTAAATTTATGCCTTTAACTATTTGCTTTTTTAGTATTGTGTTTTCTATAATTCCCTATCTATTCCAGTTTTTGTTCTTTCGATGCTTTTAGTAGCTTTTCATTTAATTTATTTAATTCTTACTTTTTTTTTATTGTTAGAATATTTTATTAGAAATTGTTATTCCTTGTCATCATCTTTTTGCTCTGTTCTATTTTTTTGACATATATTTTCAGTTCCCTAGAAGTTATTCATTAACTATTCCACAATTTTTTACTTTCGATATTTTTTCGTAGGTTTTCTTTATTTTTTTATATCTTACTGTTCTTTTATTGTTCATATTGTTTTACTCTTCTCTTCGATAAGTTTTGTTTAGATTTTAGATATTTTTAGTAGTACTTTGAGGAATTTTTGACCCAAAAAGTTGAGTCTTTTCCGCGAAAAAACAATTGTAATGTAAATTGATTTGTATTGTTTTTTTTTTTATTTAACGGTTTTTTAAGTTACGATATTGGTCCGAAATAAAACTTCTCCAACAACTAGAAAATCTATTTCTATTGAAAATATTATGGTCCAATAAAGAGACCTCTTTTAGCAAATTTTTTAAAGCTTTTTTATTTAATTTTATGAATTCTGGCCTAGTGTTCTTTTATTGTTAAAATGGTTTTTTTGTTATTCCTGGTCATGTTTCGTTCGAGTTTTTGTTTTTGTTCTATTTGTACAAGTTTTCTGTAATTCCTTATTTTCCGTCATGTTTCGTTCAAATTCTTTTATATCTTTTTCATCGATTTAAATTGGACGATTTTAACTCTTTCGAATTACTTTTGACCCAAAAATGAGCTTTTTCAACGACTAGGCAATGGTAATATAAATGTATTTGAATTGAGAGGATTTTGGCCCAAAACTGATTTTTTTTTGTAAATTAATTAAAATCTATTTTTCTATACAGTTCTGGAGAGAAATAAATTGTCCAAAAATCGCTGAGAAAGTTTTGATGCAAAATATAAAATTTTTTTAAAGTTTTTAGATGATTTTGGCCCAAAATTAAAAATATTGTGCCACGACCTACCATTTTTTTTTTTAATTTCCTTTTCCAGATTTTTCTTAGTTTCTTAACTAAGCGCTTTTGTAGTTTTTAATTTAATTTTTACTTACCTTATTGTTCTTTTATCTTTTTATTTTATTTTATCCGTATATATCCTATCATATTTTGTCATGTTCCGATGTGTTTTTGTATTTTTTTTTTATCGATCTGAATCAGATTTTTCATTGTGTTTCATTTTTTTCAAAGCTTTTTAACCTAATATTGAACTATTAATGAATTAGTGAATTCGAACAAACATTGATTTTCCAATTTTTTTTTATACAGATGTTTAAGAGGTGTTTTGCAGGTGTACAACATTGCCGACGTTTTGATTGTAATTTTCAATCTTCATCAGGGCTTCTTTTAAGTTGAGAGTAGAGTTCTATCGAAATAGTACTTCATGCAATAAGCAATAAGTTTTGCTTATTTAAGGAATGATTTTTGAATGTTTGGTAAATATCGCACGTTTATCACTAGTAATTATTCCATAAAATAACGCAGAGTGGGAGCGGGGATAAATCTAAGTCTCCATAACTTGGTAATCTACTTCTTTTGGACGTTATGTTTTCTATAATTCCCTTCTAAACCATTTTAGCCTAAAATTAGAAATATTTTAAATTTATGCCTGTAACTATTTGCTTTTTTAGTATTATGTTTTCTATAATTCCCTATCTATTCCCGCTTTTGTTCTTTCGGTGCTTTTAGTAGCTTTTCATTTAATTTATTTAATTCTTACTTTTTTTTATTGTTAGAATATTTCTATGTTATTCCTTGTCATCATCTTTTTGTTCTGTTCTTTTTTTTTGACATATCTTTTTTTTTAATTCCCTAACTATTTAATTCATATTTTAAAACTTTCGATTCTATAAGTAGTTTCTCACTTTATTTTTTAACTTTTAGTGTTCTTTTGTTATTAAAATTGTTCTATTTGTATTTCTTATTATGTTTCTTTCAAACTGTTGTCCTGTTCTATTTTTTGATATATGTTTTCAGTTCCCTAAAAGTTATTCCTTAACTATTCCACATTTTTTTACTTTCGATATTTTTTCGTAGCTTTTCTTTTATTTTTTTATATCTTACTGTTCTTTTATTGTTCATATTATTTTACTATTCTCTTCAACAAGTTTTGTTTAGATTTTAAATATTTTTAGTTGTTCTTTGAGGAATTTTTGACCCTAAAATTTCAGTCTTTTCCACGAAAAAACAATTGTAATGTAAATTGATTTGTATTGTTTTTTTTTCAATTTAACGTTTTTTTAAATTACGACATTGGTCCGAAATAAAACTTCTCCAACAACTTGAAAATCAATTTCTATTGAAAATATTATGGTCCAATAAAGAGACCTCTTTTAGCAAATTTTTGAAAGCTTTTTTATTTAATTTTATGAATTCTGGCCTGTGTTCTTTTATTGTTAAAATGGTTTTTTTGTTATTTCTGGTCATGTTTCGTTCGAGTTTTTGTTTTGGTTCTATTTGTACAAGTTTTCTGTAATTCCTTATTTTCCGTCATGTTTCGTTCAAATTGTTATTCTTTTATATCTTTTTCATCGATTTAAATTGGACGATTTTAACTCTTTCGAATTACTTTTGACCCAAAAATGAGCTTTTTCAACGACTAGGCAATGGTAATATAAATGTATTTGAATTGAGAGGATTTTGGCCCAAAACTGTATTTTTTATTTGTAAATTAATTAAAATCAATTTTTCTATGCAGTTCTGGACAGAAATAAATTGTCCAAAAATCGTTGAGAAAGTTTTAATGCAAAATATAAAAAAATTTTAAAGTTTTTAGATTATTTTGGCCCAAAATTAAAAATATTGTGCCACGACCTACCACTTTTTTTTTAATTTCCATTTCCAGATTTTTCTTAGTTTCTTAACTAAGCGCTTTTTAATTTAATTTTTACTTACCTTATTTTTCTTTTATCTTTTTATTTTATTTTATCCGTATATTTCCTATCATATTTTGTCATGTTCCGATGTGTTTTTGTAAATTTTTTTATCGATCTGAATCAGATTTTTCATTGTGTTCCATTTTTTCAAAGCTTTTTAACCTAAAATTGAACTATTAATGAATTACATGAACGAACATTGATTTCCAATTTTTTTATACACATGCGATGTGTTTTGCAGGTGTAGACAAAGTGAAACTCGTTCTCGTTCAAAAATTGCCGACATTTTGATTGTAATTTTCAATTCATCAGGGCTTCTTTTAAATTGAGAGTAGAGTTCAATCGAAATAGTACTTCATGCAATAAGCAATAAGTTTTGCTTACTTAAGGAACGATTTTTGAATGTTTGGTAAATATCGCACGTTTATCACCAGTTATTATTCCATAAAATAACGCAGAGTGGGAGCGGGGATAAATCTAAGTCTCCATAATATGTGCCGGTGCATTAAGTACTATTTCGACAGAACTGTGCTCTCAGCTAAAAAAAGCCCTGATGAAGATTGAAAATTACAATCGAAACGTCGGCAATTTTTGAACTCGAACGATTTTCACTAACACCACCATCCTGTTGAAGCACTAGGATGCTAACCACATATTATTTATTTTATATTATTATCTTTTTTTTATGCAGTTTTGGCCCGAAATAGAAATCTTGGCAATTATAGATAGCAAAAATAGATAGGTATTGAGCTACTTATGGTCTGGAAAAGGAGCTTTTTTAGCAAACTTTTGGAAGTTGTGAGAGCAAGTTTTAATTTGTGTCGCTATACAAGTATATCTAAAGGATAAAAAAAAATCTAAGTAAATGCTAATCCTTCACCTTCGTCCATCTCACCGTTGCATAAGAAGAATTAAGGAAGTCTTTTCCCCTATTAAACATCACGCTCTTCGTAGAATTATTGTCTTAAGGCGCTTAGTTAGTAAAATGGCCATCTATTATAGCACTTTAGGAACCCACCGGCAGATTGCTGGTGGTACAAGTACGAATGCTTCAGCTCCTAACGTAACTTCCTGTAAAGCAGCCTTAAGTTTAATGAACTAAAGAACCATTCTTGAACATTAGCAGTGTCATTATTATTTTTTCTACAGTTCCAATCAACAAATTTATGTAATCGTTATCGAGCTGCACTAGTATGGAAAAAATGTTAAGATGGTCAACATCTGTTCAGCTATTTTAACGATCTGACTAAGAACCCTGCACGATGGTGAGATGTTGACTAGCTGTGTTTATGTAAAAGTAAAAGTTTGGATTATCGGCGTATATATAGATCCAATTTAGATCAAATAAACTTGATGATATTGCAAAATCTACGGCGATTGTTAAGGCACTTGCGGATATTATGACCAGTAACACATGTGCTCTGAAAAGATTGCAAAATTTTTTTGCGACAGATATCTGAAATGATATAGTGCTCTTAATGCATACGAGAAACATGAACTGGCATTTTGTAATTGCATTTAATACGTTATATCCAACTGGAGAATCGGTTCTATGTATAAAGTTGCATTTTTATAAATGTCTCCATAAAAACCGTCACCAGGCGGTATAAATTTTACATTTTGAAACGGACAAATACAGCTATTTAGCGACATGACAAGCTTATTTATTGAGCTGTATCAACAGAAAAAGTATGCCATGGTTTAAAATGCGTGGAAAAGTCCATGTCTTGCCAAAGTTTTTTATGTTTTATCAGATGGCCCGTGATAAATATCAGATGGACATGCGACCGCAGTCATAATACTTCATGTTATTCAACTTTCTTTCGGGATCGGTTTCACTTTTTAAACTTCATGTTTTATTCATGACAAATTTATCGGAACTGTCTCGGATTTTTGTCTCAGAACATTACAGAAATATGTTAAGACCAATCAGTCAGCAAAAGTTATTGGTAAAAGGTGGCTGCAAAACATCAGTCTCCAGAGTGTTAAATGACTTTCAGCGAATAAATTGTTGAGAAATAGTGAAAAAGAATACCATTATTGTTCATTTTCACACTTCGCTCAATTGTAATTCAAGTCGGAAATTTAGTGGTCTGGCGTTTCGTCATTCATGCGTGGGCCGGTTACTATATTTAGTAAATATTCGTGTCAAAACTTTTGGTTTCGTAAGCAGATGATTTTAAATTTCCTACCCCACTTATCATAAACTAAATGACAAACAAAACTGAAAGTAGCCATTTTGCATAATTTCTATTTTTGCCAAATTTTGGATATAAAACTACAGATTCCGCATATGAAGAGGTGATATGATGGTCCACTTCGTAGGGTCAGATGTGGTTACAAGGATTTGTGTTGTCGAAACAAGTCTAACCTCACCAGAAAAACTAGGGGGTCCAATCAGGGACGATCCTAAACTAGGGGCCGCCCGGGAGCAAATCGATTTCAGTCGCCCCTAAATATCAAAATTTAATTTAGGTTAGTCGCTTTCAGCTTTCTTGATAAAGCCAAAAATTAAATAGAAATATTTCGCAAGAAAAAAAGTTTTTGAACCATTTTTAAGTAATAATGATGGGATAGAGAAAGACTTATGGAGAAGACAGCATTTAAAAGAGAGATGCATAAATCCTTTTTTCGCATTGGCGGGAAAGGCTTTATATAATTGTTAGAACAAGTTATATCTAGAAGTTAGTTCAGGTCAGTTGCTGAGTGCTCTTTTGATAAAGCCAAAAAAAGCAGTGAAATATCTCGCAAAAAAAAAGTTTTTGAAACCGTTTTTAAGTAATAATGAGTGAGAGAGAGAAAGATGTTATGGAGAAGACAGCGTTTAGAAGAGAGATGCATAGATCTTTATATTTGCGAGAGCAAAATTTATATAACTGTTAGAACAAGTTATATCTACTTAATTTAGGTCAGTTCAGATTAGTTGCTTTCTGCTCTACCTTGATAAAGCTAAAAATTACAGTGAAATATCTCGCAAAAAAAGATTTCGATACCGTTTTTAAGTAATAATGAGTGAGAGAGAGAAAGATGTTATGGAGAAGACAGCGTTTAGAAGAGAGATGCATAGATCTTTATATTTCCGAGAACAAAATTTATATAACTGTTAGAACAAGTTATATCTACTTAATTTAGGTCAGTTCAGATTAGTTGCTTTCTGCTCTACCTTGATAAAGCTAAAAATTACAGTGAAATATCTCGCAAAAAAAGATTTTGATACCGTTTTTAAGTAATAATGAGTGAGAGAGAGAAAGATGTTATGGAGAAGACAGCATTTAGAAGAGAGATGCATAGATCTTTATATTTCCGAGAGCAAAATTTATATAACTGTCAGAACAAGTTATATCTACTTAATTTAGGTCAGTTTTGAGACCCTTTTAAGTAATCCTTTTTTAAGACCGTTTTTAAGTAATAATAAGTGGGATGGCGAAAGACTTATGGAGAAGTCAGTGTTTAAAAGAGAGATGCATATATTTATTCTGATTTGCAATAGAGGAAAATGTATATAACTGTTAGAACACGTTATAGTTACTTAATTTAGATTAGTTCAGGTTAGTTATTGTGTGCTCGTTTGATGAAGCCAAAAATTACAGTGAAATGTCTCGCAAAATAAAGTTTTCGAAACCGTTTTTAAGTAATAATGAGCGAGATAGAGAAAGACTTATGGAGAAGACAGGGTTTAAAAGAGAGATGCATAGATCTTTTTATTTGCGAGAACAAAATTTATTTAACTGTTAGAACAAGTTATATCTAGTTAATTTAGGTTAGTTCAGGTCAGTTGCTTTCTGCTCTATCATGATAAAGCCAAAAATTACAGAGCAAATGAAAGACTTCGAAACAGTTTTTAAGTAGTAATAAGTGGGGTAGAGAAAGACTTATGGAAAAGTCAGTGTTTAAAAGCGAGATGCATAGATTTATTTTGATTTGCAATAGAGCAAAATTTATATAACTGTGAGAACAAGTTATATCTAGCTAATTTATATTAGTTCAGGTTAGTTGCTGTGTGCTCTTTTGATGAAGCCAAAAATTACAGTTAAATATCTCGCAAAAGTTTGCTAGAAGAATTTATATCTAGTTAATTTAGGTTAGTTCAGGTTAGTTGCTTTCAGCTATTTTGAAAAAGGCAAAAATTATAATAAAATATCTCGCAGGAATAAAAGATTTCGATAGAATTTTAAGTGATAATGAGTGGGATAGAGAAATACTTATGGAGAAGACAGCGTTTAAAAGAGAGATACATATTTCTTTTTTTCGCATTAGTGCGAAAGGCATGATATAATCGTTAGGACAAGTTACATCTAATTAATTTAGGTTAGTTCAGGTTAGGGGCTTTATGCTCATTTGAAAAAGCCAAAAGTTACAGTGAAATATCTATAAGAAAAAAGTTTCCAAAACCGTTTTTAAGTAATAGTGAGTGGGATAGAGAAAGACTTATGAAGAAGACAGCGTTTAAAAGAGAAATACATATCCTTTTTCTTGCATTAAGTGCAAAGGCGTTTTCCCACCTTTATAAAATTGTTTTTAAGCATTTTTTATAATTGCCGTCAATTTAAATTGTTTTTGACATATTTTTGTTGCTACAGAACTTTGAGGTAATCGAAAATGAATATGACACTTGCCCTACGTAATTACTAAAACAAGAAAAACTTACTTTTTGGGTTTACAAAGAAAATTAATATAATTCGTGTTTTTTTTATGTAAAAATTTTTAGAAACAATTTTATTGATTTCATGCTTTTAAACCGTTCTTTTACAGTTTCTTCTTTAACAAATACACCAATTTTTTTTTTTATTTGATCTGCTTAGCTTTATTATAAAGCGAATCCATAAAACGTGTTTTTAAATTTAAAAAAAAAAAATTCAAAAAGGTATTTGAATCGAGAACTAACGAAAACAATGGAAAATGGAGAAAACAAAAATAACTATAATAATTTTTATAAAATAAATAAGAAAACAAGATTGTAGACTAAAAAGTCAGTGAAAAACGTACTAAAACTGATTGAAAAAAATTATAAAAACGAACATAATTTCTTATTATCGAAGAAGAATAATAAAATAAGAATGGGCCTTTTCCCTTCCAATAATACTAAAATCTGATTTCGTTAATGAATTGGCTTTTAGTAATCACAATTTTTGTTATCTGATTTTTGTTTCAACTTTTCTGAGCACCTCTTAATTCAAATAATTTTCTGAGTATTTCTAATACACAAAAAAAATTTCATTTCTGATATTTCTAAAATTAGTAAGCAAGTTTTAAATTTTTGGTGTAGGTACCCATAAGTTCTACTTTTTTTTCTACTTTTCCCTACTTTTCTGAGTACTAATAAGTTAAAAATAATTTTCTGAGTGTGTTTCTAATTATGGAAAAAAGCCTTATTAGGTATTCAGGGTGTTTTTTTTTTAAGATGGGCCATAGGAGTTTCCATGCAATGAAGTTCGATGTTTTTTTTTTTTTTTTTGTAAATGAGCTATAGCAAATTTTATAGTAAAATAGCCTGAAAGGTAGACCAATATTGAGTATGCTAGTACTTTTCTATTGACATTTATTGTTTGACATGATGAGTTGTTTTTGAACTTCAGAAAAAATGTATACATTAGAAGAAAATAAATTTATGTTTTCGCTATACTCCTCTGGGTCGAGTAGCAGGCCTAAATAGAGATAATAAAAGAATACCAAGGCTCTTCATTCTGCAAAATTCATGTCAATTTAAAAACACCACCCACCATTCGCAACAATGGTCTACCTTTCAGGTTATTTTGCTGTAGTATTCGCTATGGCTCATTTAAAAAAAAAACATAGAACTTCATTGCATGGAAATTCCTATGGCCCATCTTAAAAAAATCACCCTGTATAAAGATTTTTTTACTATGTAGGTGTTAGAACAAAGACTAAAATTCTCATATTTTCTGATCCTTTGGAATTTACAATTAAATTTTTTGAAAGTTTACAATCTTATACACTCAGAAAAACTGTTGCTAAAAGTGCACTGTCTCCCATCAAGAAAACAAGTTATATCTAGTTAATTTAGGTTAGTTCAGGTTAGTTGCTTTCTGCTCTTTTGATAAAGCCAAAAATTACAGTGAAATATCTCGCAAAAAAAGTCTTTGAAACCATTTTTAAGTCATAATGAGTGAGATAGAGAAAGACTTATGGAGAAGGTAGCGTTTACAAGAGAGATTCATAGATCTTTTTTTGCAATAGAGCAAAATTTATGTAACTGTTAGAACAAGTTATATCTAGTTAATTAAGGTTAGTTCAGGTTAGTTGCGTTCCAAAAAATACAGGGAAATATTTCGCAAAAAACAGATTTTGAAACCGTTCTTAAGTAATAATAAGTGGGATAGAGAAAGATTTATGGAGAAGACCGCGCTTAAAAGAGAAATGCATAGATTTTTTTTTTGCGATAGTGCAAAATTTATATAACTGTCAGAACAAGTTATATCTAGTTAGTTTAGGTTGGTTTCTGTCTGCTCTTTCGATAAAGCCAAAAATCACACTGAAATATCTCACAAAAAAGTTTTCGACACCGTTTTCAGGTAATAATGAGTGAGACAGAGAAAGACTTATGGAGAAGAAAGCGTTTAAAAGAGAGATGCATAGTTCATTTGGTTTGCAATAGAGCGAAATGTATATAAGTGTTAGAACCAGTTATATTTAGTTGATTTAGGTTAGTTCAAGTTAGCTGCTTTCAGTTTTTTTCAAAAAGACAAAAATTATAGTGAAATATCTCGCAGGAAAAAAGAATTCGAAACCGTTTTTACCTAATAATGAGTGGGATAGAGAAAGACTTATGGAGACGACAGCATTTAAAAGAGAGATGCATAGGGTAAACTAGGTAGTTTTGGCACCTCTAACCGTCATTCAAGCTAAATGGTTATAGACAATTTATATTATAGATATAAAACGCTTAAATATTGCTTAATACGAATCTGCATATATTTATTTATGATATATTCACAACAATCTTATTGGAGATTTATTAATACATTTTAACATTTAACATTAATTAATAATATAACGTTAACATTATAGTACTACGATTATTAGTAATTGGCACATCTGCCGTATAGTGATTGGCAAAATATTTACAGTTATTGCCATGGTGTTAATAAAGGAAAAAAAACAATTAAAAAGCTACGCACAAATATGGTCTTATTTACATACCTATTAGTTATAATGTTACCACCTAATTATTATAAGTAGAAGAATATGGTTTTATAACCAATGACGTGAAGAGCGGAGTTACATCATTGTGGTTTGAAAATTTACATTAAAATTTTAAAGAGTGCTTGCCCTTTTAACACATGCCTTGCACACAAATGATTTAACTATTGGCGCCATCTCAGAATGCTTTCCTACGCATTTTGGATGAAAACCTCTACAACACAATTTACATTTAATGCCGGAGTTATTTTTGCTTATATTATAAACACATATGAAACAAAGGACTGCATACACTTTTGCATTATTCTCGAAACTAAGTTCCTCCCTTTCGGGTTCATTTTTCTCTAACTTTTGCTCTAGCTCTGCTTTAAACAGAAACCGTTTGTGATAGTCTTGAGTTTGGTAACTCTTCTTTGGGTTTAGTAAAACATTTGATAAAATGTTTACTCCTTTGTTTGCAACTTGATTATCTGTTATTTCCTTTGATCTAGTTTGGTTGACACTTGTTGATAATTTCCTACTTTTCTGAGTACTAATAAGTTAAAAATAATTTTCTGAGTGTGTTTCTGATTATGGAAAAAAGCCTTATTAGGTATTCGGTGTGTTTTTTTTTAAGATGGGCCATAGGAGTTTCCATGCAATGAAGTTCGATGTTTTTTTTTTTTTAAATGAGCTATAGCAAATTTTATAGTAAAATAGCCTGAAAGGTAGACCAATATTGAATATGCTGGTATTTTTCGAAAATCAAACAAGTTCACATGACTTACCTATACTGTTATTAATCAAACGTGTAAAATATTATTTCATCTCGTAGCGTTTACAAGTATAATTAAAGGATTCATGGAATGCGCCTGTTACACATAGTGAGGCTTAGTGAAATGATATTTGTGGGTTATGATATTAAGCCCCCTGGTGAGTAAGAGTATAAGTTCTACATTGCCACTACATCTTTTATTAAACTAACGGCAGTTTTGTTGAAAAAGACGCAAAATAAAGAAGGTGCCAACAACTATCTGACTGCCAACAACTGGCTAGATCCCTAGATCCTTTTATTTACGATAGAACAAAATTTACTGCTAGAACAAGTTATATCTAGTTAATTTAGGTTAGTTCATTTCGCTCCACCAGAATCAAGAATAAAGGTTTTCAAAGAGCGTTATATTTGATCATTTGTTCTCCATGCAGGTTTTAAAGGAGCAGGCATTTACGAGTTTCGTCGAATCATCCTGACTATAGAGACCTTAATAACTTAATTGGTGCTTACTGCAGTATTGGAACGCAGTTTCAGAATCATTTAGAGTATATTCGTCTTTCTGATCTATCGGGGCTTACAAGAAGTGGAAAGTACCAGCTCCCGGTTTTTGCAGGGAAGGCCATGCGAGCAGAAATTGTGGAGGTATTTTACAAAACTATTGAAGAATCCGAAAAGAAGAAACAATGAACCAAAACAATAAAAATCCAAAGCGATCATCCCAAAACAAGAAGAAGAAATCAACAAAAAATAAATAAAAGTCTCTAACAAAGGAAAATATTTTCGGGATAAAACAGCTAGTAGGACCGTAAATTGTCGCCGAAAAAATTTTTCTCCAAACGTCATTAAATTGCTACTTTATTTCACACAACAGATGAAGGTAAAACACTCGTCTTTTACTGCCGCTCAAGAACATTGCGATGCGATATGCGAAATAAATTTATTACATTTATTAGATATATATTAAATATGAAATTAAGCTATTCAAAAATATATTAATGATATTTCGTAAACCTGATTTTTTCTTTGACAAATTAAATAAGCCGGACTATAATGTGGTAATTGGTAATTACCTATATATATTTTTTAAGAAAACAAATTATCAACGTATTTTTTATTAATTTTAATTATAATAACAGGAATAGTAACGCACCTATTAACTATAGAACAATTTACGTACTAGTATTATTAATTATTGTTTGGTAAAGATAACACATTTTCTTTTGTGAGGAAAAATTGATGTTAAAGGTACAGTGTGAAATTGTTGCACCTTGAAGATTCAGTCCTGAACTTAATTAGAATTTTCAATTTGTCTTGATAATATGGAGGTTCCAGTGGAATTTTTGTTATTGGATCTGATGTTATTTGCTGTGTATGAACAGGTAGGCTGGATATTATTGCTACTTGTAACACCAAGAACAGAAGAAGTTTTACAGGTTGGTATTTGGGGACTATCAGGAGATCTTGGGTAGTCTCTGTTTCGACAAAACTATCAGTCGTCTGGTTTGTACCTAATTCGAAACAAATGGAAGTAAATATTTCTTTGGAAGGTCCTTCTGAAGAGACAAAAATCTTTTTGGCGATATCTTTCTTATTTCTTAGAGAATCTCCAACATAACTTTCCGCCACACTGGAGGACTTCCAGCCGCCATGTCGTTTTAGAGTCGTGTATATTATTATGAAAATAAGTATTGTAGTAGCAATTTAATATCAAAACGCAATGTATGGTACCTATGGGTATTACCATACGTTATCGATGATTGAAAGAGGATTTGACATTGGTGGCTGTCACTTTACCTGCCGGCGACGGACGGCAGGTAAATTCTTTACCTGCAGCTGGTAAGATTGTCTATATGTCTATTAGTACTAATTACCATATAATTCAAAGGTTTGGAGAAAAAATAATATGTTTTATTCGGAGCTAAAATGACTTTTCTGGCTCGCCCGTGTTGCACAGCCTCGCCAGAAAAGTGACACTTTCGTTCCTTATGAAGCAATATACTATTAACGCATAAAGTGAAGACCTGAAATCTTTATAAATCCTTAAAATCATGGAAATGTAAAAAATATGACAGAAGCGTCGTTTCAAAATTATATTAAAAACGCTAATACTGATGCCTTGGAAAATATGATTGAGTATGAAAATGAAGACAGAGAAGAAACTGAAGAAGGAATGCCTAATACCCACAAACTACCAAGTGTTGTTTCTCTGTCCTGATGATTTTGGGCTGGAGATGGGGATGGGGATGACCTAAACCAAGTTTAAAATCCAATGGCAGCCTTGATCTTTTGGCGTTACAAAATTGATGATTAGCTGGTTGTGCCATGCAATATCTAATATTTTCCTGGAAAAGTAATGGAGATTACTAAATGCAAACTGCGCTGTTTTCTACACAGTCAATATTATGGAGAGAAGTGGAAGAAAATGTAATGGCGTCAAGCAAAATTAGCGTGAGAGTAGAAATCTCTATAAATTATTAAAATCATGGTAATGTAAAAAATGCGACCTAAAGACAGAAATGAACCTAGAGAAAAAGTATCTAACATTGATAGTTACCTAAATTCTAGTAAAAATTATTGCTATTGTTTATAAAAAGCTAATACAGTGAGTCTCAAAACTGAAGTTTGTATCGAGAGCCATTAAAATAACTAATTTGATCAACAGCCATAGCTTTAATTATCATAATCGATATTTTTCCGTTGCTTCGCCATGAATTGTGCGCAAAATTGAACATTTTTTATATTTAATTGTAGTTTACGTAATATACATGTCATTCAGGCTTATTCAAAGAGACAGGCTGTTTATTGATTATTAACGTCCAGAAAAAAAAATTATGAAATAATCCATTACCGTAAGAGCTAATACCCTTTCTTCAGTTTTTCAAGAGCCTGGTTTAATCAGTGAAAAACTAATATAATATCGAAATCGTGCCAGTTCAATGTTATTAATATTATATGCGTGCAATTAACTTAAGGTATGAAAGTATGTTATTAATATTAAATTTATATTTCAAACGTGATTCACGTAGCTCCAGAGTTTTCTCAAACAGTTCTATTAACCAGACTTTTGACTGTTTTAACCATCATCAAAATGCTAAAGAGCTGTCAAAGCCTGCTCTCTTTATCTAAACCGAATACCATCACATTTTTCTCAATAGGCTAGCATATTGCTAATTTTCGTGTGCTAATCTAATTTGTGTTCTGGTTGCTGTTCACAACAGATCCTATAAAATATTGAAAGATTTTTTTATCCGCCAATTGACCACCAAAACCAGTTTACCTGGGACGCAATTTCCTAGTTTCATTCATATTGAAAGATGGTTGAAGATGGCTATATGACGCTTAAAGAAACATTGCAACTTAATACCCTTAAAATAACCGTTTCGGAAAAAAAAACATAAAACTGTCTAAATGTGAGTGCTGGAGGTATCAGAATGCTATTGAAACTAAAATATTATGTTGCAAAAAGCTGTGGGCCAAGAAGTGATAATTGGGGAAGGTGTAAGAAAAGTTATTGACGTTAAAACAGTAACAGCATAGAATAAATGAGTGTGAATATCATAGATTGCAGAAGTCAAGAAGCTGAAAAATTTAGTAAGCTGAAAGTATCTACGATAAACCCTAGTCTAGTTACTTACCTTACTTCCAGGTGTAAGAACTTTGCTGACAGTGTAGACATGCATTGGATATTTAAACTACGTACCTGCAAAAAATTACCATAAAATATTAGTTCATAGTAATAATTTAAAAATAAGTCTGTCATAAATTATCCCAATGATTTTAAATTAGACAGGTCATAAATTTTGATGTTCAAATCAAAGTAATTCATAGTTTTATGCATATAAAATGGGTGATAATTCATCAATATTTTCGCACTCTCCATGTAAATTTAAGACTAAGTGGTAGGCTTAAATCAAAACTTAATTTGTCCTAAATTAGGAGAGATATAAAGAATATCAATATTTATGTGGTCGCTAAGAATCGCGTTTTCGACGTGATTTGTGATACTCACCAACTAAATCTTTTCTTCGTCTATTTGCCCTAGAAATAGTCAAAATCAAGCAGCAGTATAGATAAATATTTAAAGATAGACAAAACTTGAAAATGTAACACGTCTATAATAAAAAATTTGACAATGGGACTAAGAACGGTAATTAGATAGGCTAAACTAGTACGAAAATAATAAAAACCGCTTGGGAAAACAAACGCCGAAGGAGAATAACTAATAATCGAGAAAGCGAAACATTCATTGTGAAGATAAACTAAAAAAATACAAATTAAATGAGAAATCAGTACTAGAGGTCAAAAAAAAAATTAAGCCGGATTGACCGAAAAGTGCATTATACTGGACAAGGCCCAGGCTTACAGAAAATGTAATAAAGTTTAAAACAAAAAAACTTTTGCCTAGACTTGTTTCCTTTTTTCCTAGCCTCTCAAATAAAAAAATTATTTGTAAGTAAAAAATAGGTCAGAAGAGATTTAATTTCCAACTGGTTGCACGGACCGGGAAGTTAAGTTTTCGACTTTCAGGTTA
Source organism: Taphrorychus bicolor (assembly GCA_951812265.1). NCBI lineage: Eukaryota > Metazoa > Arthropoda > Insecta > Coleoptera > Curculionidae > Taphrorychus > Taphrorychus bicolor. The sequence goes on from OX638299.1 coordinate 6,631,360, forward strand.
AAAGGTGGACTAGCCTAGTTTATAACTAATTTTAATCATTCTTATCTTACGTCAAAATATATTGGACAGCGCTCACTGTTACTTAATATTCCCAACTAGGTTAAAATGACAACAGTTTAACTTGTAGTATAGCTGAATTTTTCCTTAAATTTTTTTCTCCACTTTGGGGCAAAACTAAAGTAATTTTTAAATAAAAATAGGTCGAAATGGATTTAATTTCCAGCTGTTTGAATAGACCTTGAAGGTAGGTTTTCCTCTTTCAGGTTAAATTGCGGGCGAACTTTATTAAAGTTAGCCTTGGTTTGACCAAATTTCAACCTATAAAATCCCTATGGCGTTACGCATGTTGTCTGACAGAAAGAGAAAGAAAAGGAGCCACACTTCTTTAAACCTGATTTAGTGTAATATCAAAACATAGATTTTAATATATGATTTAGGAAAAATAAGAATAGAAAAATACGGGGGCCAAATGGAGTACCTTATGATCAACAACAAATTGCTGTTAACAAACCAATATAAAAGCAGACTAAATGAGACTGAAGATAACCTACTCAGCTTGGAGCAAAATACACAATTACAGAATACAGCTCAAAGGTTTATTGGGTCTCAAAAAAAATAAAGGAAAAGAGTCTTCAGTTGCTATGAGTTTTATACCTATAGTGTTTGAATGGAGAGTCAAGGGCTTAGACAAAGATGTTTAAAAAAAAGGAGTTCATGAAGATGATGAGTCGTGCCTTCCTGCTGTTGTGGTTTTTGATGTTGAGGGCACACCAAGAGACATGAAATATTCATTCTTATTCGAAACTTTTATCTGACTCTACCAAATATGATACTACAATTTCCTTTTCGTATTTCTGGGGACGTATGGTTTCATAACATTTGTGGTGATATTTTCTGGGGATTTCTGATGTTCATCTTCTTGTGGTTGTGATATTACTAAAATATCGAATTGCTGCATGATTGGCAAGAATATCTTTTAGATGTAGGAGTATCCATTTAGATCCATTTCATTTGGGGAAGTCTCTTTTAGCTATGTAGTAGTCAGCTGTATATAAATAAAATAAATACAATCTAAAGTGTCTTCCGGGTTTTGAAGTCATAGTCCAATGGAATTTCTTCCTAATGTTTCATCTACAGCTGTGGCACAAAATATCAAAGGTGATGAGGCAAAGTGCGAAGTGATCTCTCGTACCTCCTGACGTTGACTGATTTGATGGTGGTCAGCTCCGTGGTATTTATTCCCCCACCGTCGCGCTGCAGTGGTGGGACTGGGGTGGGGGTAGTGATGGGGCGGGGTTTCGACGCACTTGAAGTATGCGTAGAATTCGCTTTCAGTCTGAATTTAGAAACGTAATTTCCTTCTCCCTGTTAAAATTGTTGTCGTGTTTACAGATCTCAATGGCCTCTCTTGTTAGTGTCGAATAGAAACGCTGCGATTAATATAAAATATCCACCTCGTTGAAAAGGATGTCGTGACCTTGTGAAGGAACGTGCTCTGCTACTGCTGACTTTTGTGTTTGTCGCAGCCTGGAACTCCTCTTGTGTTTCGTAATCCTCGTGTTGACACTGCGTTTTGTGGTTCCAACAAGAAGGAGCAAATCACGTTTCTAAATACAGACTGAAGGCGAGTTCTACAACATACTTCACGTGCGCCGAAACCCCGCGCTTTCACTACCCCCACCTGCAGCGCGGCGTCGCCGGCGGAGGAATAAATACAACGAAGCTCACCACAGTCAAATCAGTCAACGTCAGGAAGCACGGCAGATCATTTCGCCTATTGCCTCATCGCCCTTGATAATGTTGTCCGCAGTTGAACGCTACTTTCAGGACCCGTCTTGAAACACGGACCACGAATTCTAGCATATGCGCCTGTCACTGGGAATCACTAAACCGAAAGGCGTAATGAAAGTAAAGGTCTTCCTCGCGAAGACCGAGGGAAAACGGGGGGTTTACCGTTAAACGTGGCTTCCCGCATTTCCGGGGCGTCTCGTTCTCTTCACGAGAAGAGGCTCACTAAGAGCGTACACGCGGTGACCCGAAAGATGGTGAACTCTGCCTAGTCAGGACGAAGTCAAGGGGAACCCTGAAGGAGGTTCGTAGCGATTCTACCGTGCACACCGTTCTTTCTCTTTCAACCATCTAGTAACTGCGGTTACCTCCGAAGTTTCCCTAAGATAGCTGGGGCTCGTTGAGTACGAGTCTCATCCGGTAAGGCGAACGATTAGAGGCATTGGGGTCGAAATGACCTCAACGTATTCTCAAACTTTAAATTGGAAAAATCTCCGGCTTGCTTGAGTCGTTAAAGTCACGTGACACGGATCAGAGTGCCAAATGGGTCATTTTTGGTAAGTAGAACTGGTGCTGTGGGATGAACCAAACGTCGCGTCCGGTTAAAGGGCCTAATTCGACGCTTATGGGATACCATGAAAGGCGTTGGTAACTTGGAGGACGGTGGCCATGGAAGTCGGAATCCGCCAAGGAGTATGTAACAACAAAACATCTTGGTGGCAGTAGGATTTCGTGTCAACAGCCGTTGCATACGAGTCAGTCGATCCTAAGCCCTAGGCGAAAGCCGATGTTGATGCGATGGAGTTTAATTAAACGAATCGTCTCGATTCGAGGGATTGAACACACCCGTCGGGCGGAAGGGAATCCGGTTTCTATTCCGGAACCTGGCAGCGGAACCATAAAAAAGTCGGGCTCTCGCAAGAGAGTTCGTCGGGGTAACCCCAAAAGGACCCGGAGATGACCTCGGGAGATCAGGGAAGAGTTTTCTTTCCTGCACGAGCGTTTGAGTTCCATGGACTCCTTTAGCAGACAGATATGGTCTGAAACGCGCGAAAATCACCGCAGTTGCCGCAGTGTCCAGATCTCCCCCTCGGACCTTGAAAATCCGGGAGAGGGTCACGTGGAAGCATCGCGCCAGTTCGTACCCATATCCGCAGCAGGTCTCCAAGATGAAGAGCCTCTAATCGATAGAATAATGTAGGTAAGGGAAGTCGGCAAATTGGATCCGTAACTTCGGGATAAGGATTGGCTCTGAGGATCGGGGCGTGCCGTCTTGGCGAGGAAGCGGGTCCTGTTTAACGAGCAGGGCCTGGGCGAGGTGAAAGATTCGTTCCTTCGCGGGAACGGATCCGGATCCGAGCTCGGTCCCGTGCCTTTGCCCCCCTCGGAACCGCTTTGCTGCGAGGACCGGAGAGTTTTGCGACCTTTCGGTGTCGTCTTCGGCCGCTATTTAGCGGTCAGCTCAGAACTGGCGTGGACCGGGGAAATCCGACTATCTAATTAAAACAAAACATCGTCATGGTCTTAACGTGATGTCAAAAAAAAGTGAAGAAATTCAATCAAGAAGAGGTAAACGGCGGGAGTACCTGTGACTCTCTTAACTATGAGTCCCTTTTCTATTAAAAAAACTATGCATCATTTTCAACATCATGTTGCATGGCAATCTCATCCCAACAAGTCTGCTGGAGCATAGAACGGTTCTCATACCAAAGGACATACAACTGGCGACCGTTGACTCCCTCTTCGGCGCTGGTTAGACTGCTTTATCGCGTGTTGGGAGTTCGGCTGGCAATGATACCGGTTCACAACAATCAGAGAGGGTTTAGGAGGATAGACGGAGTAACCCTGAATGGCATCACTCTGCAGGCTCTCATAAAGACCTGTAGAAAAGAACGACAATCCCACCACCTTTTGAGTCTCGATCTGAGGAAGGCATTCGACACAGTCTCGCAAAAGTCTGTGTCCCGCGCCTTCTTCTAAGTTGCTTAAGATCTGCAACGAATTTTTCGAAAATAGAGTGATAGCACTTAATACACGGAAGTGCGCCGCCTTGTCCGTCAAGTTAAACAGGGGGAACAAACATATACATTCGATCAGCCGACCCCTGTTCTACGTTGCTGGGGAGCCGCTAAGCCAGCAGAACCCGACTGATTTCTTTAAGTACTTAGGCAAGAAATATAATCAGTTGGGGGTAAACTCTTGCAGCCTCCCGGAGCTACAGCTGAAGTTGAAAAGAGTGCAGGCAGCACCCTTAAGACCACACCAAAAGTTGGAATTTGTTAAAACGTATCTCTTGCCATGGCTGATCGATACTCTACAAAATCCAACGGTGACTATCAAGGTCTTAAGGAGCGCAGATAGGGCGATTAGAGTGGCTATCAGGAAGATTTTGCATCTATCCAAGAGCTCTGCCGACGCGTACATTCATGCACCAGTGCGCGAAAGCGGATTAGATACCCTGTTCATGAGAGCGCACGAACCGATGATCATGAGAAACCGGTTCATAAAGGTGTGTACCCACAAGATCCAGCAGCGTCGGCGATCGGTAGGCTCGAGTACGTGCAGAAGCTCCTTACTAAGCTGGATCAATGGACAGGACAAGATGGCCGCTCTTCAACCCACATAGCGAGAATGTGGTCCTCACAATTGCAGGATGGGTACTCCGGGAATGACTGAACCAAGGCGCTAGCAGCCGTGCCAGTGGATCCTGGGTGGTGCGTCCACCGCCGTAATGGTCTAGTGCGGATTACGTAAAAGCAATACAATTAAGGGAAAACCACGGGTGGGCCGTGGGTTTCCATGGAATCCACCGGGAGAAGCTCGAAGATGCAGAGCTGGATGTGAAAAGAATGAGTCCCTCTCTCATGTCCTGCAGAAATGCCCTGCAGGACACCTACGGCGTATCAACAGACATGATTGCCACGTCAAAAAGATCGCCGACATCCAGCTTAAAAAGGGGAGTCAGGTAGAGGTAAAACCACCGATCCGCTTGCGAGACTTTCAACTCCGAAAGGCAGACCTTCTAATACTAAAAGATATGAAGGCGATTATATGCGACATGACGGTATCCTGGGAAGGAGCCAGACACCTAGACGTCGCACACAGGAACAAGGTGGCGTATTACAGTGAGCCTCAGGTAATGGAAGGATTAAGGGACTGATACCGTGGAAGAACAAAAATAACTGAGACAACGGAGTTCAACATCAGAGAGCTTGTGTGCAAATCCATCATCGGTTCAACCGCGATTCATAGAGACTTTGGCGCGGGCTGCTGCGAGACATTGCAAATATTCTCCCTCGTGCACGTGGAAATGTTGTAATTTTACTTTTGCCGGTTCCACTATATCGGAACAAGTCCTATGTCTTTTGTTAGTCTTAAGCTTCTAGGCTAAGCACTTTATTTTTATGTCGCGTCCAGTGTTGGCTTCGCTGGATCGTGGGGGCATTTTTAAAGGGCTCAATTCTTCTAGCGGGCGGAAACCGCGAGCCCGTTCACGCACGTCACCTGAAGGAGGAGCCGGATATAGTGATGTATTCGGCAAAGTCTTCGAAAATTGAAATCCACTAGAACGTGCCTTCTGAACTCGGCCACACGTATGGCTTCATGGGAACCGACCTGCCTACTACCACCTATCTAATGGAGACTCTTAACAACTTGCACCGGGCACCACTCAAGCCCGACCAGTAAACTCGTCCTTCTCCATGAATGAATGAAATACCTTTATGCGTTGCAAAACCCCAAGGTCACCATGGCTATCCTGGACCGAGCCGACAAAGCTATCCGATGAGCGGTTAAAAAGCTGCTCCACCCTCCAGCTCAGACCGCAAACGCCCTCCTATACGCAAGAAGGAAAGACGGCGATTTGGGCCTTTATAACCTGTCTGAGAGATTCCTGACATTATCCTTGGGCGCCTCGAGAGACTGTCTGACAAGGGCGACCGCTAACTTGTCCCATTGCTGCCCAAGGTGCCCACATTGCTGTAGCCGTTTTCAGTTATACCAAATAGGGGACATCAATGTGGGCCCGTCTAACCAAGTACATTACCACCTGTGGCAGGGGCAATGAGCAGAGCTCCTATTGGCAGACCATTGGAGAACTGCGTCAGCCGGGCAGGCCTGCCGAATCATTGCTCTGTTGCTGCGACCCACCTCTGGATGCGTAGCCCGCCAACGAACTGGACTGAGAGGAACTAAGTCCAGTCTATGCAGCTGCCCACCACCGGAGGCCTCGAAAACGTGCAGCTCGCACCTGAGGCCAAGAAGTGCAGAGCTGGCCCTGTCCCACGTCCTTCAGAGATGTCCTGCCACCCACCTGCAGCGCATCCGGAGACATGACCACGTAATACGTGTCATGGTCAAATGGTGCACCAGCAAGAGCTTCAACGTCCAAATCGAGCCTTCCATCCGCGACTCGACTGGACGGCTTTGCAAGCCCGATCCCATTATCCGAGATAATAGCATGACGAACGTCATCGACGTCTGCGTGTCCTGGGGAAACCCCCCGGCCGTTGAGTGATCATTTTAATAGTAAAGTCGCCACATAATCCATTCCAATCCATCCGAGAAGCCTCGACGACCGAGTCTTCGTATCTGGACTCATAATCGGGGCTAGAGGCCTTCTCCTGGAGCGCCTTAAACCCCCCCCCCCCCCCCGGATTGGCCACCACCCTCATCTTTGGGGCACCCCGGGGCACTCTTCTTGTAAATACTTAGCTTTTAGCACTTCTATATTTACTATTCTACACTTTATATTTACGTCCGTTAACTCCTCTATCTGGACATTGTGGTTTTAGTATTTACAAAAAAAAAACACCATTGCGTTTTTTTTTTAAATTTGTTGACCAGTCACAGGAACTTAAACCTGAAATGTCTGTTGCTGATTTTAATTTGTTACATCTGTTACGTTTATTTTTCTTAGAAATGTATTAGATTTTAAGCAACAGATGGGTTTCTTAGTCAAATGCCTCGTCATCTAATTAGTGACGCGTATTAACGAGATTCCCACTGTCCCTACTCACTATCCAGCGAAACCACTGCCAAGGGAACGGGTTTGGAAAAATTATCGGGGAAAGAAGACCCTTTCGGGTTATGGCAACAGACTCTTCTCCATACCCATTTTTCTTCTGTTGTCCCTCGAAAATCTCGCCTGCGTTAAAGCGATTATTAAGGTCTAAGTGTGTTCTTTTATTTCAACAAATAAAGGAAATTGAGCGTTTCACAACTCCAAGTCGCTTTGTATTTCGTTGCTTCACCCGTCTCTATAACTGCTTTCTTTTCCCATTTTCTGATAACCAGAAAAAAACTTGACAGTTGACAGCTGACACACAACTAGACAGATTGACTTAATTCGTACTCTGCCGACGTAGTTAGTGACTACTGGACTGTGATAGTGATAATGGACTTTGCTATTTCATGTTGTCGACATACTCATAAACAAGGATTCTTAATATGTTCCTTCTTCAGCTTTAATTCAGTTTTTCGGGCTTTAGCTACTAGGATTAGGTAGACGGCTGAATTGGTTCCTTAGTAGAAACTCAACTGGGCAAGTTTCATTCAGCAGTCTCAAAGATCATATCCCGGTTTTAGAGAATTTTACTATAATTTATAAGGTTTTTAATCGGCTACATACTACTTTTGTATTTTTTAATAAGCTTTTCCATCTGTCTGCTCTTGGAGCTCCTAATCAACTGAGGTATAATCACCGCTGTCAGTGTAGAGGAAGGGACGTTAAGATCCACAGGTCCACGCAGTACCCACCACAGTTAAAACAAATCAATAAGTCAAATATATGTCGATTATCTAGCGAGTGAATTTGATTCGATGATGATCGATTGAATGGGGTGTAACGGGGTCACGCCCTAGAGATAGCACCATATTCTAGAATCGGTCATATCAAGCGTCATAGATGGCTCATAGGCTATTCGGCGTCATAGGCTATACGGAGAGCTCTGGCAGGCAACGGTGGATGACGGATGAGGTTCTACTACTTAAGGCGCGTTGGTTAAGAGAAAGGTGCATTGAAATCGAGACACTACAAGATAAGCACCACCTGTTCAATCCGCACAAAAAAAATCAAGTAGTTTACCAACACGCAGCGTAAACAGCAGCAGGGTGTTTTGAGAGATGCCAATAACAGAATTTTGGTGGGGCGCTGAAGAAAAGGGAAAACGATGGGAGGAATATCTGAAGATCCTCTTTAGCGATGTTCGACCCAAAAAACCTCCTAAAGACGACGCTGCTAATAAGTCCAGCCCTGGAATCACGAATGAGGATGTAATACGCGCTATCAGGCTTCTCCACCTCCCCCTGTAAGATCCACAGGTCCACACAGTATCCACCGCAGTTAAAATAAATCAATAAGTCAAATATTTGTCAATTATCTAGCGAGTGAATTTGATTGGTTGAAATTTTTGAATAATAAGGAAAACATATTGAATTTACATCCTAAAAATACCTATTTCGTAACTCTGCTAGTTTCTGAGATCTCTTCACTAAAAATCAAAGAAAAATCATTCTATATAACAGAAAGCAAACACATTCCCTTCAGGTACATATTAAAGGAACACATTATACTGTTATTAAATGGGTACCTACCTACTTCGCATGTATCATATATGTTCAACTATAACAAACAATTTCACAAGCTAGCGATGCCAAACGTTGACAATGATTTCGAAATGAGGAAACCTATTAGAAAAAAAAGATTACAGACGACATAATGCATCGTGATTTAACAATCGACAGCCGAACAACGATTAAGAAAATCGATATTTTTGAACGGATTAAGGCGGATTTCTTATGGTTTTGAAACATCTTTAGCTTTGGCATTCCGATTGGGTGTTGACAAATTTTGTTAGTTCTTATGTAACTAGTATAATATTAACTTATATTTCTTTGTCTCGTTTTTACAACAGTTATTTTTTAGCCTCCTAAAGAGAACATTGCGTAGCACTCGACTGTTGGTAACAAAATGCCTAAAAAATAGTAATTGGTGTTTTTAAATATTGGAACCAAATCGAGCCGCTTGGCAGATAGATAATACAAACTGAAGAATGATGAATGGTCTTACACACCGGCTAAAACGTTACATAATCGAAAAACGAGAAAAGAAATTATGATTAAGTAGCCTACTCACTTTCTTTTTATTGTGTGAAGGATACGAGTAGTCGTTTCCGTACCAAAACTGGTTCTTAATGAAATTATTATTACACTTACGTGAGTTGGAGCTGCTAAATATTTACACCTAATAATTACAGGTCTCGGTTTTGGATTAGAATACTGGGTTTGGATTTACATAAACACTCAATAGGCAGTGTCCATAAAGGATTATTAAATATGGGTAATTAAGGCTGAGCTCATTGCTGCCCTCATTAGATAGAAATTTATTAATTGCCTGTTGATTTGAGTTTGAGATAAGTCATCCTGTGCCCTCGCCAACGTTAAAAAAATAGAACAATTAGTTAAAAATTTCATGTTTATCCTAGATCCTGACTCCAGAGTTAGCAAGATTAGTGAGCTCAAAAATGGTGTCTAATTTTTGTAATTAATTAACAACTAACATGGGATTCATCATGTGATAAGAGGAAGACTGTAAGTTGTGTACAAATAACTTCCTCTTATCTAAGGATGGCGTTCCAAGCATTGCATCGCACCCATAGGAAAAAAATCATTACATAGTATTGGCATTGCTATCCTTTGATTCTAGCTAATTTACGTTTCCTCGTCCGAGTGAAAGGAGTAGCATTGCGACCGTCGTATGTACCAATCATTGATGCACGTATGTCCTCAGGTTTATCAACGCCAATTTATCTCTTGTTGTTGTGCCCAATGGTAATTTGTTTTATGTCTTTCGATTTATTTCCCTGTTTCTTTGGTTTGCCGCAAATTGTCACCTTTATCTGCTGGATTATAACCAGCTGCCCACAGTGTCTAACAAATATAGTAGAAAGCAAAAGTTGAACCTTTTTCGAGTAACTTTATAATCCATAATAATAATAATAATGGTAGATCGTAAAATTTTCAGTTGACTAGGCATTCTCAATTATTATTCATGTTCACCAATACACAAAAGGACTTCCTCTTTAGCATAGGTACTACTGATGCGTAAAATTAGATATTACTTTTTGAGCTAATTCGAAACCGCAGCAGATTGGCGATAGTTCAGATAAATCTACAGATAATGGCAATATCATTCCTTTTTTACATAATAGTGCGAGAATGACCAGAAAGGTTACGTTCTAAAATACGCAATGGGCATAAAACCGCAGAGAATAAGCAGACGAGAGGCTTAATCTTTGGACCTTGAATAGATCCTTTTTGTGTTTGAATGACGTCAAAGGAGATGAATATCTAAACTGACCATGGGTCAAAAATTGACCATTCCAGAATAACGTCATTTGGAATGTACTCATCACCTATGAAAATTCTCCAGACCAATCAAAATATGAAAACAGTAGAAATTTTTTGCAGAGTTGCCATTTTCTCACTACTTTTAATTGATATTAAAAGATATATAAAAAATGTTATTTTATTGTTCCAATAGTACTAAAACATTAATTTATTTAATGCACATCTATCTAAAGGTATAAACAACATCTGCAATATGGATAAACGTTAATTATTTAATTTCCTATCAGTGCGGTTCATTACCATTTCTGTATAAAGGCGAGAGATCCTGTACATACTACTGCGTTCTTTAGTTCAAAAGAAAACGATTTAATTAATTTTTCATTAAGAAAAAGTTTCTGGTTTGGCAGCTGCTGATGATCAAAGTTTCCGGAAGTCTATCTATCTTGCCAAGAGGTAAGTTTTCCTGTCGGGCTTTGAAGCCGTGGTCCAATGGAATTTCTTCCTGACGTTTCATCCAGAGCTGCGGCAGAAATTATCAAAGACGATGAGGCAATGGGCGAAGTGATCTCCCGTGCTTCGCGACGTTGACTGATTTGACTGTGGTAAGCTCCGTGGTATTTATCCCCTCGCTGTCTCGCTCCAGTGGAGGGACTGGGGACCCTTTCGTTAGTCCTGGATAGAAAGCCTAAGATTGATGTAAGATATCCACCTCGTTGAAAAGGATGTCGTGACCTTCGGAGAGAGCGGACTCGCATATTACTAACTTTTGTGCTTGTCCCAGCCTGCAACTCTTCTTTTGTGCCGTAATCCTCGTGTTTTATACCGAGCCACAGCTGCATGGAAATCCGTAAACTCCGGGTGCCGACAGGGGATCTCTGCGGTCCTTGGCCGATCTCAAGCTCTGGTTGAATTGTACGAGTGGGTTTAACTACAGTTTTAATATTGTGCTTGCACATCCTGTCCGTTACTTTGTGGATGCATGGTAGACTAGTCCATCCGTGCTTTTCTTCAACTTCTCCCGTTGTTCCTTCTTTGCGCTCCACATTTGGACGGACGGCCCTATCGAACTCGTGCTTGTTGTATCCATTCAAACCAGAGGCTCTTTCCAGATGTTTCATTGCCCCTTCCAATTCAGCCCAATTCTCTTAGCTCTCAAAAACAAAGTCTTTATGGCTTCCCTTTTCTGTCTGGGATGATGATTTGATCCATTTTTGAGATATCGTTGGGTATCGTTGGGTATGGTAAAGGTTTTTTATAAGCGCTTGCGCAAGCTTCTCATTTGGCCTCCTTGATATCAAAACATCCAAAAACGGTAGACAACCTTCCTTTTCTGCCTCTATAGTAAATTGAATTTTTGGATTGATTGAGTTGAAGTCTAAAAGGAAGTTTTCAAGTTCGCCCTCGCCATGGCTCCAAATTAAAAAGGTGTCGTCCACGTATCGGAACCACCACTTTGGCCTCTTATTTGCCATTGCCAACGCCTTGACCCCGCCAAAACCCAGCGTCACCACTCCAGTCCCTCCAGTGCAGCACGACGGCGGGGGAATATATACCACGGAGCTCACCACAGTTGAATCAGTCAACTTTGGGAAGCACGGGAGATCACTTCGCCTATTGCCTGGTCGCCTTTGATAATATCTGCCGCAGCTGTAGACGAAACTGTATGTTGGTGATCGAAATTTTTAGGTTTTTCCTAGCAATCTCAAGTTTAAACTATGCACAAAGGCAAAATTTACGATTTGGAAATTGAAAACTTATCTGCTTTCTATATTTCCAGCTGTTAAGAAGGAAACAAATAGAAACAACTACTTCGAAGCGATTTTACAAAGAAAAAAAATATATTGAAACTAACTAATAAAATAATAAAAAATCAATGCTTTAAATATTAAGATTTTTGCAAAAAAATAGGAAACTGGGTTTTATTAAAATATGCGAATATTACACATGTAAAATTACTTGAAAACTTTCTACTTTTGGCATTTCCAAAACCTTGTAACCGTACATAAAACAGGAAACAAATAGAAACAACTACTTCGAGGCTAATACCCCTACCGACATTGAATTATACCATTTTTTCAAAGCTTAAGTAGTATAGAGAACATAAGACGAAATACAAGAAGGGGCTCTAGAATTATGCGTTTGGTTTTATTGACTTAAGGCACTTTTTAGTTTCTTTTTTGACGTATTTCTATGCATTTTTTTCTTTGGGTTCAACCTGTTCTTCTGCCTGCTCTTAATTAAACAACTTCTTAATTCTCTTCAAAGGCCTGCGATAGCTAGTTCTGTGAATCTACTTCACTTTCAACAAATTGCTCTTTAACCTGATTTTTACCAACTTTTTCTTGATACGTTTTTTAATTTTATTCCTCTTCTTGCCTCCTGTTACGGTCATTTTTATGAGTACCTCTTCTTCTTCCACGACCTGTTCTGGAGTTTTTCTTTTGACACTTTTGGCTCAACTTGCTCAGTTGTAAGTTCGTTGCGAATCCTTTCTTCGTCCCTTCTTGAGGGACACTTTCCTCGTCTTCATTCATTTAACTTCCAGTTTGTTGCTTTAACTTTTTACCTTTTTTTCTCACATTTTTTCCTTTTTTTTTTATTTTTGCTTTATCAAACTTAATCTCTACTTCGAAGTCTGGTCTCTCGAACTCTTGAACTTACAGTTCGTTTCTATAGAACTTTTATATATACATTTACTAAAAAATAAAAAAATTTTCTGAAAAGATAAAGGAGCAGAAGAAATAAAATTTCTTCATTTTTTAAAGAAATTTTCATATTTTCATAACGCATTTTTCTTTTATTTTTCTGGCAATGTTTTATCTCATTATTTTTAACATTTTTTACATGGTTTTTTACAAGTAGCCATGCTTTTATTCCAAATTTGCTGCAAAATGAAGAACTTTGTCAATATTTTTTAAAAAACAAAAAATGGAGATAAATGAATGATGTTTTAACTAAATTTGATTCGAAGCCATTGGCCCAAAAATTAGTTTGAGGTTGATAAAACTATTAATTTTGTAACTTTTTTTAACTAGTATGCAGAGCTTCATACTTAATATGAATACAAAAATAAAAAAAATATTGAGATTTAGATTTCGCGAGTTATTGTAAGACGTGTTAGTCACTTAATAGTTAATAATTTTCATACCTACTTGCTATTTTAACCGAATTTGTTTCTGTTTTTAATTGACCTCTATTATGTTTCATCTCTTTTTTAAATTATTTCACAATTTACTATATCTTATACCTTTTAGTCTTTTGCCTTAACTTTCCTCTCCTTTACAAAACTGTTTCCTCCATACCATTTTATTACACCTTTCGTACTTCCAGCCAGCTTTTACTCTCTCTTGTGTCTATTACTTCTTTCTCCTCTAAGAAAAAGTTTTCTTTATTGGACTCTCTTAAGAAGTTTTCTTTGTTGAACTTCTTTGTTGAGTTACCCTACACCGAGATGACACAAAAGTGGTAAAAAATTAAAAACCAAAGTTGTTAAAATCTTACAAAATATTTTCTTGTCGTTAAAAAAAAGTTCAAATTCATTAGGATGGTTTTATTTTACACGATAATAACAACTATTAGTTATGATAATTTTATTAAATTTACTGAGTAAAAACCACATCATTTCGACTCCAAGTTCAACTACTAACACAGTGAGGTAATTTATAGATCTATTTAACTTAAAGTCAGCTAAATATATATTCGGCTTGCAGTTTAAGGACAATAAGCTTCATTTACGAGATAAAGAATTACATAATTTTGACCAAAAAATTCTGAAGGACTATGGCATTTGGGCGCATTTGGCGAAATCGTCAACTTTTGTTATTTTTTCCTGATTGGCAGACATTTTTAATTTTGCTGAAGACAATTTACTCTTGAGGCCCGTTATTTCAACTAAATCAGGAAACATTTTAACTTTGAAGTTGTTAAAATTGAAAAATTTAACCATTTTTGGACGTAATTAGGGACACGATGTCGCAAGAAAGTATCGATATATCATCGACTTAAAAAGTATCAATATCCACTACATAAGCTAAGTATCGATACCCACTCTATATCGATACTGATAAAACAAAACCCTAAATTTGGAATCTTAGAGCTTTTTTGTTGCCAGGTTAGTTAGAGTCAGTTAGAGTTATTTCTCAAGGTTTTTATTGTTTTATTGCATTGTTTGCACTTGGCAATCTTATGGTCTATTTTAACAAAACATAATCAAGTTTTACTTTCTACAGTTCCAATCCATGGGTTAAACTTCATTTGTAAGCCATACTTTTTGACCTAATTTTTTCCTATATTTTGAAATCCATTATTCCATATTTTGATTAAATTACGTTACGTTGTAGTCAAAACAACACTAAATCAGGTTTAAAGAAGTGTTTTGTAACTAATAAATTTTACAATTAAGTATGCAAATGATATTTTGAGGTAAGGCTTTTAACAAAAATAATTTAAATGTAAATCCACAACTTTAACATTTTTTTTAAGGTGCATAGTCGTGGTAGTAGTACCCATTGGGGGGGGGGGGAGGGGGCGAAGCTTTGCAACTAGGCCTTTAAGGCCCTTTACACAGTCCCCCGATCCACCCATCCCTACGCCCCCTGGGCCCTCATTTCTTCTACGAGTCGACCAGTCCCTCTAATGAAAAAGGCACCTTAAGGAACTTTTTCGTTTTTCTTAAAGCATTTTCATGCAATTTTTTCATCTGAGTTCAACCTCTTCCTCTGCCTGGCTCTTACTAATCTTCAATTTTTGCCTGCGACGGCCAATTCTGTGGATAATTCTACTTCATCTTCAGCAAGTTGCTCTTTAACCTGAATTTACCTACCTTTTCTTGATCCGTTTTTTTAATTTTATTCCTCTTCTTGCCTCCTTCTGTTACTGTCTTTCTTATGGGTACCTCTTCTTCTTCCGCGACCTGTTCTTCTGCAGCTTCAGCTTCTTGTGTTGTAAGTCCGTTGCGAATCCTTTGGCTGTCACTTTTTGAGGGACAATTTCCTCTCCTTCATTCATTTAACTTCCAGTTTGTTGCCTTAATTTTTTTATCTTTTTCCCACATTTTCACTTTTTCTTTAGTTTTCGCTTGATCAAACTTAATCTCTATTTCGAAGTCTGGTCCTCTCAAAGTAACATTAATACTCTTGAACTTACAGTTCGTTTCTATGGAGCGCAGGAGGAGAAGAAACAAAATTTATTTACAGAAGATAAAGAAGGAGAAAAAATAAAATTTCTTAATTTTTTGGTGGCATTTTCTTTATTTTGTTAACGCATTTTTTTTGCAATATTTTATCTTATTAATTTTAACATTTTTTACACACTTTTTTGTACAAGCCAATTTTAATTCCAAACTTGCTGCAAAATAAAGAACTTTGTCAGCATTTTTTAAAAGATATAAAATAGAGATAAATGAATGACGTTTAAAGAAAGTTGTTCGAAGCCATTGGCTTAGAACTAAAAAGTTCGAGGTTGACAAAATATTAAGTTTGCCGCTTTTTTTACATGAGTATGCAGAGCTTCATACTAAATATAAAAAAAATGAGATTTAGATTTCGCGATTTATTGTAAGACGTTGTAACACTTAATTTTTAGTAATATTCATACCTATTAGTTATTTTTTAGTTGACCTCTTATGTTTCATACATTTTTTTAAATTCTTCAATTTTTTACTATATTTTGCCATAACTTTCATCTCCTTTACAAAACTGTTTCCCCCATACGTTTTTATTACTGTCTTTTGTGTTTTCTCCTCTGAGAAAAAGATTTCTTTATTGGACTCTCTTAAGAAGTCTTCTTTATTGAACTGTTTTGTGAGTTTTAGAGATCCTACACTGAGAAGACACAAAGCTATAGCAAATTATGATAAGGTTTACAAGTGGTAAAAAATTAAAAACCAAAGTTATTAAAATGTTACAAAAAAAAATAAAAAATATTTTCTTGTCGTTAAAAAAAATTCAAATTCATTAGGATGGTTTTATTTTACATGATAATAACAACTATTAGTTATGATAATTTTATTAAATTTACTAAGTAAAAACCACATTATTCGACTCCAAGTTCAACTACTAACACAGTGGGATAATTTATAGATCTATTTAACTTAAAGTCAACTAAATATATATTCGGCTTGCAGTTTAAGGACAACAAGCTTCATTTACGAGGTAAAGAATTACATAATTTTGACCAAAAAAACTCTAAAGAACTATGGCATTTGGGTTCATTTGGCAAAGTAGTCAACTTTTGTTATTTTCTCCTGATTGGCAGACATTTTTAATTTTGCTGAAGACAATTTACTCTTGAGGCCCGTTATTTCAACTAAATCAGGAAACATTTTAACTTTGAAGTTGTTAAAATTGAAAAATGTAACCATTTTTGGACGTAATTAGGGACACGATGTCGCAAGAAAGTATCGATATGTAATCGACTTAAAAAGTATCAATATCCACTACATAAGCTAAGTATCGATACCCACTCGGTATCGATACTGATAAAACAAAACCCTAAATTTGGAATCTTAGAGCTTTTTTGGTTGCCAGGTTAATTAGAGTCAGTTAGTTAAAGTTACTTCTCAAGGTTTTTATTGTTTTATTGCATTGTTTGCACTTGGCAATCTTATGGTATATTTTAACAAAACATAATCAAGTTTTACTTTCTACAGTTCCAATCCATGGGTTAAACTCCATTTGAAAGCCATACTTTTTGACCTAATTTTTTCCTACATTTTGAAATCTATGATTCCATATTTTGATTAAATTAAGTTACGTTGTAGTCAAAACAACACTAAATCAGGTTTAAAGAAGTGTTTCGTAACCAATAAATTTTACAATTAAGTATGCAAATGATATTTTGAGGTTATAATGGCTTTTACCAAAAATAAGTAAAATATAAATCCACAACCTTAACATTTTTTTAAGGTGTATAGTCGTAGTAGTAGTAGACTTTGGGGGGGGGGGGGCAAAGCCTTGCGGTTAGGCCTTCAAGGCCCTTTACACAGTCCTCCGATCCACCCATCACTACTCCCTCTGGGCTCTCATTTCCTCTACGAGTCGACCCGTCCCTCTAATGAAAAAGAGTATCCCGTCCCATCTTAGAGTCCGAGTTGAGGAAGGCGGCTTCCACTGTTCCGTGGCGCAGTCGCACTCACCTATAACACACTCCCAGAAAGCGATATGACGACGCTTCCCCTGCTCCAGAGTGAGTACAGAGTGGACTGTCTACCATTCCTACAACGTGCAGGTGTCTGTTTAGTCTGCAGTGGCCACTGAGGATTCCTATAAGGTCTCCCAAGCACTGCCGACATCTCTCAAGGAGCCATGAGGCCTTAGATCGATACTTGTATGTATAAATATTCCCGACGTTTCAAATTGCGCTTTGCGTCCTATCAATAATTAGAAAGGTGTTGGATCGCAGGTGTAGGACAAATAGACACTTCACTTTCTCGAAATCGCCAACGTTTCGACCTTTATTTTTAGTTCTTCCTCAGGGCTTTTTCAGTCAGTGAAGAACGTCAACAAAGCATATACAGACCGTCATGGCAGTACATAAAACCAAAATTGTCGTTAAAATCCAGATGGTGCACGTAAGCCAAGCAGCTCAAAGGAGTGGCCAATGGACTCGTTGAGCCTGTCTACTTCATTATTTATTTCCTCTGTGGAGAGCAACCGCCGGTCGTTGCAACCCATGCTCTGACCCAAAAGCTCATTGAACTATATTCAGTCTGTGGTCCTCGGGTTCCATTTCAGCGGTGTATCTGTCCAATCTGACCCGACTTAAGGTGCATAAGTTTTACGAAAAACTAAAACTATCCTAAAACCCCGAGCCATACTTCCTTTATAAGTCGCAAAATAAGTGTAAAGTGCTATTACAAAGGAGTGACACACAAGTTTACATCGTTTCTCTTTCTACGAAAATAAGAAAGCAATATATTGCGTGGTTCTTTTTTTCTTTCTCTCTTTTTTAGCCAACATGCGTAACACGGTAGAGATTTTATAGGTTAAAATTTGGTTAAGATTTGGTCAAAACTACGCAAATCTTACTGATTTTCGACCACCTTTCAACCTGAAAGAAGAAAAACTTCTGGTCCAATCAACCAGCTAGAAATTAAATCCCTTTTGATCCATTTTTTACTTTAAGGCTTTTAGCTATTTGCTAAATTTATAGCACAAAATTTTTTTAAACTTTATTACAGGTCGAAATGTGGTCATTTTAAAATATTTTTCCCACGACCCTTTACGAAAGCAAACATAACATTCGGAAATGGAAAACTAATGCTAACACTCAGCCGTGCGTTAGGAAAAACAAATGAAGAACATGGACACTGGGTAGTGAAATTCTCTGTCAGAGCTAAAAATATAGTACAAACGTAGTCTGTGGGACTCAGCAAGTCAAAATATATTCTTGGCCGTAACTGGGCATATCTTATTTGGCTATAAAAAGTGATAAAAGCAGCAAAAACAGGTTATTTAATTCCGACGATGACATTTAGCAAATTGTGACAATCACTCAATTTCATATAATTAAAATAACCGACATTAGTGCTTTGTTTCATGGGCAGAGCGTAGCCTAGGGGCAACATTTTTGCAACTTCAATCACGAAGTCTGGGGTTCAATTCCCAATCTTGCAAAGTTTTTTTAATTTTATTTTCTTTATAGTTTTGTAAATACTTACTCCCATCAAAAATTAAGGTCAAAAAAATATCAGAAGGATATAATATAGTAAATCGTTTTACAAAAAATAGGCTTTGCATTTGCCGATCCTCGAACATATTTAAATAAATCATTAAATTGTATCGAAGTGTGCCATGACAGAGATGACACCTGGAAAATATCGTTGATTGGTTGGCGCTTTCTTTTGTTTCAGGTGTGTATTTCGTACATGTTCAAATATCGAGTGTTTTGATTTAGTGACAAAAAGACAATACCTTTGTAATAATTGTAGTAGATAATGGATAATTTTAGCGATAAATATAACATGGCAAGAATAGCTTAGGTGTTAAAGCTGCATTCAAAAATTCCACTAGGGCCAAGGGTAAAAGTTGTCCTTCCAAATTTCGATAACGTCCTACTTTCGGGTAGAACTGGCAACGCTGAATCAAAAAATATTTTTAAAGCGTTTTTCTTGGTCAATTTCCTTAATTAGATTTTTGTGTTAAGCAGCTACGATTTATAATTTTTGAAGTACAGCCGTGCTACTTTCGTTGCATCCTGTATATGACACCTGGTCGTGGGAAAAACTACTACTGTACACAACTCGCAATAAAGTCCCTTAACACACTCGCGTGATTGCACGCTTGTGTGTTAAGGGCTACTTTCTTAGCTTGTTATGTAAATAACTATTGTACGTTGGGTATTTTCTGTAACACACGCTCTATCTCGTATCTTTTAGTTTGTCCTCCTTGTGGCTTATACATTTATTTTGTTTGACCTTTAAAAGTGACTTCTCCAATAAGGTCTATTTATATCTTAATTTATCTTCAGAATGTTTGTTTTTTTTCCTTCATTGGACAACAGTATTTATTTCCTTTTATCAGCTGTTTTCTTTCTCAAACGGATTGTTTTATAAGACTGTGAAGATTTTCGCTGCCGGTTAAAATACAATCTAAAGTGTTTTTCCGAGCTTTGAAGCCGTGGTCCAATGGAATTTCTTCCTGACGTTTCGCCTATAGCTGCGGCAGACATTATTAAAGGCGATGAGGCAACGAGCGAAGTGATCTCCCGTGCTTCCCGACATTGACTGATTCGACTGTGGTGAGCTCCGTGGTATTTATTTCCTCGCCGGCGTCGTCGCGCTGCAGTGGAGGGACCGGGGTGGGGGTAGTGGTGGCGCGGGGTTTCCTTCTTTTTGTTGAATCTGTGGTCGTGTTTAAAGATCTGAATTGTTTCTCTCGTTAGTCTCGGATAGAAACGCTGCGATTGATATAAGATATCCACCTCGTTGAAAAGGATGTCGTAACCTTTAGAGGGAGCGTGCTCTGCTTTTGCTGACTTTTGTGTTAGCCCCAGCCTGCAACTTCTCTTGTGTTTTGTAATCCTCGTGTTGACACTGCGTTTTGTGGTGCCAATGTATGCCGAGCCGCAGTTGCATGGAACTCGGTAAACTCCGATAGGGGGTACCGATAAGGGATGTCTGCGATCTTTGGCCGATCTCAAGCTCTGTTGTAAAGTACTAGTGGGTTTAAAGACAGTTTTAACATTGTGCTTTTCCAGTAGCCTTCCTTACTTTGTGGATGTATGGTAGACTAGTTCATCCGCGCTTTTCTTCATCTTCTCCCGTTGTTCCTTCCTGGCGCTCTACATTTCTTGGACGAACGGCCCTATCGTGCTTGCTATGTCCATTCCAACCAAAAGCCCTTTCCAGATGCTTCATTTTCCGTACCAAATCAGCCGGCTCACAAATTCTCTTGGCTCTGACAGACAGAGTCTTTATGACTCACCTTCTCTCAATTTCTGTCTGGGATGATGGTTTGATCCTTTATTGAAGTATTGGACAGTGTGTGCGGTTTTCTATAAACGGTGTGCGCAAGCTTTCCATTCGCATTTCCACAATTCCTGGTTAATACGTTCCATGGCTTACTTAATGGGTACCATCGTGAAGAGCGATACAACATAGAAGGTAACGGCAATTTCTCCTGGAGAAAGAGTCAAAGAATGCAGTTTATCGACGAATTGAGTGCAGTCTTTTATAAAGCTGTCAGTATTTCCTATTTTAGTTTGCGGCAGTTTTCTAAGGTGTTTGGCGATTTCGTAGGTCGGGCTTCCTATGATGCTCACGATGGGTCTCAGTGGCACATCCGGTTTGTTGCTCTTTGGCAAACCGTACAGCCTTGGAGGAAAGGCTTTTGATCTTTTAAGCCTAGTCATTTCATCCGAAGCCACGTTCTTGATTAAATTGTTGGTGGGCCACAGAATCCGGGCAATTGGCTTCTTGTAGGTGGTGGGTAACTTTTGTAACAGTGTCTTGATTTTTCCTTGATCCGATGAT
Source organism: Taphrorychus bicolor (assembly GCA_951812265.1). Lineage (NCBI taxonomy): Eukaryota > Metazoa > Arthropoda > Insecta > Coleoptera > Curculionidae > Taphrorychus > Taphrorychus bicolor. The sequence continues at coordinate 6,652,469 of OX638299.1, forward strand.
GACCTTACATACAAGAGGAGTTGCAGGCTGGGACAAACACAAAGCCAGCAATAGCAAAGTACGCTCTCTCCGAAGGTCACCACATCCTTTTCAACGAGGTGTACTTCTTATATCAATCGCAGCGTTTCTATCCGAGACTAACGAGAGGGGCCATTGAGATCTTTAAACACGACAACAATTTCAACAGGAAGAAGGAAGTTACGTTTCTAAATGCAGACGAAGCGAGTTGTACGACATACTTCAAGTGAGCCGAAACTCCGCGGCACCACTACCCCCACCCCAGTCCCTCCACTGCAGCGCAACGGCGCCGGCGGGGTATAAATACCACGGAGATCACCACAGTGTTATCAGTCAACGCCGGGAAGCACGGGAGATCACTTCGCTCATTGCCTCATTGCCTTTGATAAACGAATATTATCCTCACATCGTGAGGAAGAAATTCCATTAGACCACGGCTTCAATGCCCGGAAAGCACTGTAACATCTGGTTTGTTTCATTATCCTATATTTCATTACTTTTTATTAACCCCTGATTGACAGACATTTTTTGTTCCGCTGAAGACAGTTCAGTCTCCAGACATGTTATTTCGACTAAATCAGAGAACAAGTTTCTTCACTTTGAAGTGGTTAAAATCGAAAAACTTAACCATGAGATTAAATTCCGTTTGACTACCTTATTTGCATTAATGTCAGTACGTGTTTAAAAACGAGCATAAAGCAATAAAGAGTCAACCTGCCGCTCTGCTTACCCTTCTGCAACCAAACCAGGAAGAACAGGAAAGACATAATGAAGAATTTGATCCATCTAGCAACTAGAAAACAACAATTGGAGAATCGAATATTGGAAAAAGTGGAGACTGAATTATGGTGAGAAAAAAAGGTGACCCCAACAATCTCTAACACTCTTAAAGTATAAAAAATCGTATAAAGCTTAAAGTACAAATAAAAAAATATAATAATCTCTGACGCACAGTATCTCAAAAACGATGTGTTAAAATAAAAATATTTTTTAATTTCAAAGACAACAATCAATTATGGGGGTTCTTCAAGTCCGTAAAAGAGGACAGAAGAGCACAAAAAACCTTTGTGCTCTTCAAGAAATAAAGCACTCAACTGGGTCTTTATACCTTTTTTTCCTTTTACGAAGCAATGCTCCCATTTTTTCTCACGATAGGATATTATCTTAAACCCATTTGGCATACCTCCTTTTAAACTTCATTGCAATTGCGGCGAGATTCTCATGACTGGTGCACTCCCATAGATTCTATAAATGTCAGCAAAGGTCTACCGATTGAGAAACAATCGATATCCACTGTTTATTTACTAACTTGGTGCTAAGTAACATTGACCTAGGTCTATTAACGCAGACCGCCCGAAGGTGGCAGGATTTACTGCAAATGTTAACTTGCACTTATAAATTGAATAGGTTTTGGGTGGAGAGGTAATGTCGTTGCCTATGATGGATTACCACTTGTGGTAAATACTGTGTAAATGAGTAATTACATGTTTTGTTTATGACAGGTGTTGCGAAATTGTTGCTCTTGGAACGAAATTTTAATGCAATTGTCATTTTCACAGTTCGTGTTAGTTCATAACTGACTATCCCACAAGAAGACCTCTAAACAGCTCGTCGTTCCCTCTGCACCTACCCAAATTGTTTTAGATTGACCTTTCGCAACCCACCTAGGGAGCGTTATTAATAACATTGTAACAATTTTTTTTTTTTTTTTAAGTAGTAATAATGTTCTTCGTTGATGAGTAATTGGGTTTAAACAACTTGCAGAACCAAAACTTTCTGAGCAGAATCAATCTTTGTTATACCGTGTGACCAATAGTAATTACTTAGTAGGTAGGTCTTGTCCTTTAACTGCAGCACCAGCACCTTGCAATTAAATCAAATCGGAGGTAACAATGAAGAAAAATGCAGCAAAACCGGGGAAAGTGTTGTCGTTCGATTACTAACGACTAAGGAAACCTTCATGGTTAAAAGAATCTACATGTTGTAACAATAATTGGGTTGCCTGGTGTTGAGTCGATGTCAGATGTAAATTTCCAACTATTATTTATAAAAAAATCTGCATAAATGTACGGGACGGGAAGGAATAGTAAATATGCTAAGCAAAAATAATTAAAGTATATGGGTTACACTCTTTGACACAAAACTGCAAAGCCCAGCCTGGAATTTTTAAATTCTGTGGGTACCAGCATATAGGCGAAATTTAAAAATTAAACTGCAAATAATTCGACTCAAAGAAATACCCATTAATGTTTCTTTTCAGGTCCAAATACTACCTGATTTTTAGTGGACGGAAATAAATTTCACGGTATTGAAATTTCAAATGCGGATTGCCACAATGTGTGCCACATAGCCAAATTCGTAAACAAGTATCCACTTTTTGTGTGCAATTATTGCAAAAGCTAATAGGTAACTTTACAGGACCTTACAATTCGATGAAACTGTTGCAATGCTACGGTTTAACCAATTAATAGTTTTCATGTCAAAAATGTTCCACTATAGAAACACCCGGTAGCACGCTGCGTACTGCCACTAAGAAAGACGCCACCAGTGGTCACCCCAAGACCTTACCCGGAAGCCACCGTTTTTGGAATGTCACTACTCTAAAGGATTTTTTTTAAAAACGATAAAAACATCGATTCAACAAGTGCCTAAAAATCAACCACCGAAAGGGTCTATCTCCCAAATTATGGTCCCTACGGGACCTTTTTTTGGCGGAAGGATCAAGGGCAACACCCTTGTTTGAGGCCTATAGTGATGTTAAAGCCCTTTGACAGTCTCTGTCCGATCTTGATTCTTGCTGCAGCTTTTTCCTATAGTCCTTTTATCGCCTTAATAAGTGTTACATTGATGTTAGTTCTTTCAAGTGCCTCTCATAGTTTATTTTGTTGGATGTGAGATGCTATCCTATGCTTTCTTCAAGTCGATAAACATTAGGTGTATGTCTTGATTTTAGGCCGTTTTCTTTTTGAATACTTGGGCAACGCAGAAGAGGTGGTCCCATGTTGATCTTCCTGCCCAGCAGCACGCTGCGTACTACCAAAGATGAGGTCGCTACCAGCGGTCTGCTTCCATGTCGGTTCTTCTGCTTCCATATCCCTATACTCTGAATCGATTTTACTTGCCATATACTTTGTACAGACAGAGTACTTGTAACTGCTATCCCTCTGTAATTGTCTCGCAGTTTTGTTTAACTCCTTTCTTGTGTATGGTGGATATTAATGCGGTGTTCCATTCTTCTGGGGTAGGCTTTCCATTCAAGCAGCTCTGGAATAATATTGTAAGTGTTGTACCACATTTGATAAGTTCAGCTGGGATATTTCCTGGTCCTGATGTCCTTCTATTTTTTAACGCTTTACAGGCCTTTATTACGTCTTCTAGGGTTATTCTAATAGGTGATGCAGTTGTAAGTACGTTTTCTTCGTTTTGAGTCTCATGGAATTTAGTTCGGTGTTCTGTTAGTAAGTGTTTAAAATAATCGTTCCATTTCTCTATTGTAATTGGGGATATTAGTAAGGATTTGAACTCTTTCCAGCTTTTGTTACTCTTTTGTCCCAGGTCTTATTTTTCTTCAGGCTTCTCGTCTTCCGAACTTTTGCTTGTGCCTGTTTAAACAATATTTTATATTCTTCTGATTTACAGGTCAGGTATGTTTTGTATTTCTCTCTTTTGTCCCTTATATTCTTTTATATTTCCCGTTCCACCATTATGCCTTCTTCTGTTGTCTGCTCTCTTTGTACTCCAGATTATGGATACATGGGTTATCTAAACTTCGTCTGAAAATTAATCTGCTGCCATTGTTGTTTAGTACATCTTCTTCGTGTTGGCCTACCACTGTATCTTGTTGTCTTTTATCCGTTTTTGCGTTCATGTCTCCCAACCATTTCTCGTGATTTTGCCGGTTTTAATACTTCACAGATTAGTTGTTAGACAGACTTTGAATGTTCCATGTTCCAAAAACCATTTTCCTTTTCCGTAAGTTTTGTCGTTTTTTGGTTACGATCGAGTTCCGAGGCTGTTAACTGGTTCTTTTAACAGTTGAAGGTTTTCCAAGTATCGGGGGTTAACCCGATGCCTTAACCCTCTACCAGGAGGGCCAGGGTTTATTGTTTAGAGTTCGCCTCTTGTAGCTGGGCTGCTTTCTCTACAGCTATAAGAGAAGGGAGGCAGAAGAGGAACCTACGGGGGCCTTTTCTGGCGGCAGGTAGAAGAGGACAACAAAAAGAACAAAAAACCGTTGGATTTTCTTCAAATCGGTATACGTGTTCAGCAGCAAACTTATTAACCTCCCTCCTCCCTCTTGGTCAATAAAAAAAAAGTTTAATAATTTGTTTTGCTGTTTTCGATAATAAATGGTAAAAGAGTAATAGAAATGGTTGGAGTATAAATGGTAAAAATTGCAAGTTGAGAAAAAATGAGCAATAACCCCCCTCCCTGTTTTCCTCTTGGTCAATTTCAAAAAAAAGTTTAAAAATTTGTTTTGCGGTTTTTGATCGGAATGAGATGACTTCAATCTCTTATGAACTCAATTTCACGTTTTGTTGAACACGACAACATTTTAACAAAAAGGAGGAAATTACTTTTCTAAATGCAGACTGGGAGTGAGTTCTACGACATACTTCAAGTGCGATAAAACACCGCGCCAGCACTACCCCCACCCCAGTCCCACCACTGCAGCGCGACAGCGGGGGAATAAATACTACGGAGCTCACCACAGTCGAATCAGTCAACGTTGGGCAGCACGGGAGATCATTTCGCCCATTCTCTCGTCGCCTTTCATAATGTCTGCCGCAGCTGTGTTTGAAAAGTCACAAATAAATTCCAGTAGACTACTGTTTCAAAACCAGCAAAACACTTTCGATTGTACAGGACTTTGATTTGCAGGAGGCAAAAGCGGACATAAAGAATAGTAAAAAACCGTTGGATTCACTCCAATCACTCCACGCGTTCTAAAGCTATGAACTGTGGCAAGGTGACAAAAATGAAGAAACACCCCCAACCCTCTCTTTTGTTCAATTTTAATAATATTTTTTTGATGCTTTTGATCGTAATGAGACGATCTCAACCTCTTCAGAAACGTTACAAACTTAATACGAGCGAAGTAGGTTTTCTAAGGGAGTTTTTTAAAAAATGATAAAAGTCTATTCTAAAAGTGTCTAAAAATCGACCGCCAAAAGGTTCTCACTTTCAAACTGTTGAATCTAGGCGACTTTTGTTTGCCCGGCAGGCCAAAGATGACATTAATGGGAGAAAGAAACAGTTAGCCTTTACTCCGATTGTTCCAAACGTTCTAAATTTAAAAATGGTCAAATTTTCAAGTTGAGAACAAAGAAGGAAAAGATGTTGATTGCAAAAAAATAAAAAAAAAATTTTTTGCCGTTTTTGATTGGCCTGAAACAAGTTCAATTTCCTTAGACCACCGAAAGTGCCTATCTCCCAAAATATTGGACTTACGGGACCTTCGATTGCAGGGAGCTAAAGAGGACATTAAGAAGAGTAGAAAGATGTTAGATATATTCCAATCAGTCCACGCATTCTAAAGTTAGAAATGGTGAAATTTGCAAGTTGAGTAAAAAATTAAACGACAATTTCAAACAATTTTGAAATATTTAATACCCCCCCCCCCCCCCTTTTGTCAATATGAAAACATTTTTGCTCAAATTTGGTTTAAGCTCTGATTCTTCTAACCTGTGAACGAGACAAACTCAAACTTAGTTTGAGCGAAATTGGTCCTATAAGTGAGTTTTTTTTTAAATGGAGGAAAAGTTGAAAAGAGGACATCAAAAGGAGCAAAAAGCGGTTGAACTAAATCCAGTTGGATAATTCGTTCTATGTTACGGGCTGCCAAAGTTGGAAATTAAGAAAAAACAGGAATTATCCCCCTGTGGTAAATCCGGCAAAAGTTTTGCAAAATTTTTAAGCTGTTTTTGAAATGGGACAAACAAAACAATAACAGAAGATACGAATAGAAAATATAAAAGAAAAATTAAAATTAAAAACTACAAAAGCATCGAATTTAGAAACCTAGACACATCAGGAAAGTATAGAAAAAAAAAGTACCACTGAGGTAGGTATCACAAATTTAAAATATTTCTACTTTTGGGACAAATTCGTCTTAAAATTTTAAAATTTGGCTAAAAAAGTAGTTTTCTTTTCCTACCAAACATTTCTCAATAAAAGTCAATTTTTGACTTATTGGAATTAAATAAAAAATTCAATTTTCTTCGTTTAAAAAAATATATAAAAGAACAGCAGTATAAAATATAATGAAAAAATACACTAAATATTAAAAATGAAAAAATTTGGATTAGTTAAGGAAGTATATAAAAAATATGTCCGAAAAAGGAATATACGTAGCGGCATAATTTTAAAATATTTTAAATTATCGAAACAAAATCGTTTAACATCTCAAATTTGCTAAAACAGGTCCCTTTGAGGCTCATAATATTAGTTCAATAGGAATTAATTTTTTGTCTCGTTGGAGAAGTTCTATGTAGGGACAATACCGTATAAAAAATTGAAACATCAAAAATAATTAATTTGAAGAAAAATCACAGTGTGACCAAGAGGACAAAAGTTATCTCAGTGCAAATCAATGTACATTACAAGTGTTCACTTATAGGAAGGGACCAACCTTGGGCGAAAATTGTCTCCAAAGAATGAAAACAGTGGAAAATGCAATATACAGATTAATGAAGAAAAAACCAGAAGAACAACAAATTGACGAAGTAACAAATAATAAAAATATAGAAATGTGTAGAAAAAATCTGCAAAAGCAGAAGTTAAAACTACCAACTTGGTGGTCACCAATTTGTCGATCAATCCATCTGCATACTAGTTTCGGGGTCTACCCCTTATCAGTACAGTCAACTCTTTACACTTCGTTCTGATTCCGATAACCTGCGAGGTACAGAGCAATATGGGCTGCTACTGAGAGCGATTTGTCATGCAGTATTAGATCTAATACGCTGGCGAATGTCTCCTGCTCTGTACAACATCTCACCGCTCTTCCATAGATTTTTGGGTTTAAGCCGCGAACTCACCGTCTCCAATATCCCAACCAACCAAAGTTGTACTGGTGAAGAGTAGACCCCGAAACTAGTATGTAAATGGGTTGATTGACAAATTGGTGACCACCTACTTTATACACTTCGTTCTGGTTCCGATAACCTGCGAAGTTATCGGAACAGAGCAATATAAGCTGCTTGTCGAACTGAGAGCCATCTGCCATGCAGTATTATATCTAATACGCTGGTGGATGTCGCCTGCTTCTGCTCTGTACAACATCTCACCGCTCTTCCGTAGATTTTTGGCTTTAAGCCGAGAACTCACGGTCTCCAATTTGTCTACCAACCAAAGCTGTACTGATGAGGGATAGACCCCGAAAATAGTATGCAGATGGGTTGATCGACAAATTGGTGACCACTTACTCTTTACACTTCGTTCTGGTTCCGCTAACCTGCGACGTACAGAGCAATATGGGCTGCTTTTCGAACTGAGAGCCATCTGCCATGCAATATTAGATCTGATACGTTGGTGGATGTCACCTGCTCCTGCTCTGTACAATATCTCACCGCTCTTCCGCAGATTTTAGTCTTTAAGCTGCGAACTCACGGTCTCCACTTTGTCGATCAACCAAAGCTGTACTGATGAGGGCTAGACCCCGAAACTAGTATGCAGATGGGTTGATCGACAAATTGGTGACCACCTGCTCTTTACACTTCGTTCTGGTTCCGATAACCTGCGAGGTACACAGCAATATAAGACAGGTGCTTGTCGAACTGAGAGCCATCTGCCATGCAGTAATAGATCTAATATGCTGGTGGATGTCGCCTGCTCCTCCTCTGTACAACATCTTCCCTAAAAGGTACATCTCACACACTCTGAATGAGTGGACATGGGAGAGTACAACGACAAACTCGATACAGTTAGGAATTTGTAGACAGACCAAGGAAATCTACCCTGACGCGGTTAGATCCTCCAAGGCCTTGTAGCTTCCTGGGAGAAGCCGGCAGTGCCTGGGAGACGTTATAAGAATCCTTACTGGAAACTGCAGACTAAACAGGCCTCCTAGCAATGGAGTCCACTCTGAAACCAACGTGGGGAGAGGAAGCGTGGTCATACCACTTTCTGGGAGTGTGCCATAGGTGGATGCGACTGCGCCATAGGCCACTTGGAGCCGCTTGGTGTTCAAATGGGACGGGATACTCTCCTTCATTAGGGGGACGGGTCGACGGGTCGAATGTGGGCCCTTGTGTAGTAGGGATTGGTGGGAGAGTGTGAAAAGGGCCTCTAAGGCCTAGTCCCAAAGCTTCGGCCCCCCCATTGTTTACTACTACTACCACTACCTCTTCCCCTTATCTTGCCCCAAGATTACCAGAATTGACAACAATATGATTGTAGATGGAACTGAATTAAAAAAAAGGAGAGAGAAAGAAAGAAAAATGAAATGACTAGATTAGTTGCTTTCAGCTTTTTTTGATAAAGGAAAATATTACGGTGAAATATCTCGCAAGAAAAAGTTTTCGAAACCGTTTTTAAGTAATAATGAATTGGATAGAGAAAGATTTATGGAGAAGAGAGGGTTTAAGAGGGAAATATATAGATCTTTTTATACATTAGTGCGAAAGGCGGGCCCGTAAGGGCCCACGTTTATATAATTGTTAGAACAAGTACATCTAGTTAATACAAGTTAGTTCAGGTTAGTTGCTTTCAGCTCTTTTGATAAAGCCACAAATCGCAGTAAAATATCTCCCAAAAAAGCCGCTTTTAAGTAATAATGAGTGGGGTCGACGGGGGGGTAAGGGGGGAAGTTTAAGGCTGTCTCTTTTTTTGCATATTGCATATTGCAGAGCATAAACAAAACCCACCTTGTTGTGTTAAGTCCTTGCAACTGAGTACAGTTTTGCTATATGTAAATATCAGTTATATTTTTTTTGTGCTACATGTGTGCTACATGAGTTTTCTATGTGCTACATCCGCTAATCACCTCTTATATTTGTAGCACTTTATCTTCACACTTTTTTAAGTAAAATTTTTGTAAAAAACCCTTTGCCTCTAGGTAAGATTGCTCCTGGAACTAGCTATAGCTCTTAGTGCTCCAATTCCGTCATCACATAAATTGGTTTGCCATTTTAACATTTCCGGCTAAACAGAAGTCATTTGATATTTTCCTTAAGGTGCAGAGCAGTTGAAAAATTATTCTTCAGCTCATGTAAGAAACATTGGAATGTATGTATACCATACTGGCCCAAAGTTTTTTTCTAGTTACTAACAAATTCTGTAGACACTTATACAGTGGAAGCAAAAAAATTCTTTTTTTCTTAAAGAAAAATTCTCAACTATTTTTAATAGAACACCCTGTATATTGTGACGCCACAATTAAGAGTCATGATCAAGGTATCCAAGTACCAATAAACTTCGGACTTGAAACTTGAAGTTTTAGCTGTCTTCTTCTTCTCTTCTTCCTCAGACTGCATTCATCCACTCCTGGATGTAGTCCTCTTCCAAATTTCTCCATGTCTCTCTGTTTTCCGCTGTTTTCATCCAGTTTCTCCCTGCTATCCTTTGGATATCGTCTCGCCATCTCTTCTGGGGTCTTCCCGCGCTTCTTCTTGTTTCTCTTGGTCGCCAAGTTTGTATTTTGTGCGTCCATCTATCTGGGGTTTGTCTTGCTATGTGCCCTGCCCATTGCCATTTAAGTTGGGCTGTTCTTTTTAGTACGTCCATTACTTGGGTTCTTCTCCGTATGTCTTCATTTCGTACTTTGTCTCTTATGCTGATTCCAAGCATGGATCTTTCCATGGCTCGTTGCGTGATCTGGAGCCTGTTCGCCATCTTGCGTGTAATAGCCATTGTTTCAAGACCGTATGTGAGAACCGGTGATATGGACGAGTCATAGACCTTTCGCTTCAGATTAATTGGTATTTCTCTAGATTTGAGTATGAATCCCAGTTTCCCAAATGCCGCCCAACCAAGTCCTACTCTTCTAGATATTTCAGCCCCTTGGTTTTCTTTGCCCAATTGAATTTTATGGCCCAGGTATACGTAGTTAGACACGTTTTCTAGAAGTTTGTCGTCTATTTTTATTCTGATGTTTTCAGGGCTCATTATTTTTGTTTTGTCCAGATTCATTTCGAGTCCTTTCAGTCCATTCAGGGATTCTCTCTGTAGTTCTTCTACCATGGTTTTGAGTTCGTCCGCTGAGCTGCCTATGATGACTATATCGTCTGCAAACCGCAGGTGACTCAGATACACTCCATCTATGTTAATGCCCTTGTTATGTCAGTTTAAGTTCTTAAACATATCTTCTAGGGCTAATGTGAATAATTTAGGGGAGATTGTATCTCCTTGTTTTATTCCTCTTTCGACTGGCATTTTATTTGTTGTTGTTTCTTCGTCTATCTTGATTTGGATAAAGGCATTCTCGCAGATATGTTTGATGAGATTTGAATATCTAGAGTCCACCCTCGCGTTATCCAGAGCTTTCAGGATTGACCAGGTTTCGACAGAGTCAAAGGCTTTCCGGTAATCTATGAAGGCCTAGTGTATTGGTAGGTTATATTCCGTGCTCTTTTCTATCAGTGTTCTTATTGTCTGTAGATGGTCGGTTGTGCCAAATCCCTTTCGAAAAGCAGCTTGTTCCACTGGTTGGTAGGAGTCGAGTTTATTGGTAAGTCTGTTGGTTATGATTTTCGTGAGCAGCTTATATAGGTGGGATAGCAGATTAATAGGACGGTAGTTCTCTATGTTATTGATATCTCCTTTTTTATAAAGTAATATGACTTCCGCTGTTTGCCATTTTACTGGGATCCCTCCCTCATCTATACATTTATTTAGCAGTATTCTCACGATTTCTAGTAGGTCGTCTCCTCCCGCCTTCAACATTTCACTCGTGATTCTGTCTTCACCCGGGCATTTTCCGTCTCTCATCTGGCTCAGTGCATTTTTTAACTCGCTCGTGGTTATGTCTGGAATTTCTTCGGATCCTATGTTTTGGATCTCTCTTTTGTGGTATTGGTGGTTTCGATGTTTTGACCTATATAAGTTTTTGTAGAAGTTTTGTACAACGGCTGTGATTTCTTCTCGGTTGTTGACCAGTGTGCCCTGTTCATTCCTTAGTTTGTGTATTTTCCTCCTACCTTGTGATAATTTCGATCTCAAAACTTTCATGTTCTTGTTTTCTTCTATTGTACTCTTTACCAGATCTGTGTTGTATCGTCTTACATCTTTTCTGATGTTTTTATTTATTTCCTTATTCAGTTGTTTGTACGTTTTAGCTGTATAAAATTAAAATAGAAATCGGGTTAATTTTAATAACTAAGAAATTAGAGCTTGATTTTCTTTGTTTAATTAATACTTAAAATTGACAAAAAAATATAAAACTAAAAATAATGTTATATACGGGGTGCTATAGCCCCCTCCTCACTAGTTTTCTTAAGAGGAATATTCGTAACGTAATTGAAGCGATTCCGCAGGATATGTTACAAAATTCTTTTAACCATTTACTTGTCAGACTTCATAAATGCGTGGATAAGAACGGCCAACATATACAGCAATTTTTTTTAGTCTTTATTCTTTCTTTATTAATTTATCAATATCTGCCCATTCGTTTTGTAAATATGTTAATAAAATTTGCATAATTAAAAATACGCCGATATCTATTTTAATTTTTTTCAGCTTGAGCTTCAGCTCAGGAGATTTGAAACTTCAAGTTTCAAATCCAATGTTTATTAGCACTTGGATATTTTGATCATGACTCTTAATTGTGGCGTCACAATATACAGGGTGTTCCATTAAAAATAGTTGAGAATTTTTATTTTGAAAAAAAAAGGAATTTTTTTGTTCCCACTCTATATAGTGTCTACAAAATTTGATGCCAACTAGAAGAAAACTTTAGATCTAGAGAAAAGGAATGGCGTAAACCACAGGTAGCTGTCACATATGGTTGAAAAGTTATAAACATTTAAAATGGGTCACTCTCAGCTGGGACACCCTGCATAATAAGCATACTAAAGTTATCATACAAAACCGATAATTATCGTACGGTTGGCAACGCTGGATTGGATAGAGATGATTTCAATCTCCTATGAACGTTACAAACTTAATACAAGCGCAGTAGGTAGCGTGTATTAAGTAGGGAGTTTTTTTTAAATTAAAAAATTTTCGAATCTAAAGATGCTTAAAAATCGACCACCGAAGGATCTGATGTCTCCCAACTTATTGATCCTACGGGTCTTTCGTTTGAGCCCAGCAAAATAAGGCATTAAGATGAGCAAAAAAAAACGTTGGATTTAATTCAATCGGTCTACGTGTTCTTAAGTTATAAGCGGTCACATTTGCAAGTTGACAAAAAAGAAGGAGAATATTGACTCCTAGTCAATTTAAAAAAATAAATAAATACATATTTTTTTTCACTTCAATCTCCTATGGGCGTAACGAACTTAATACGAGCGCAGTAGGTTTCCTAAGGGAGTTTTGCTGACCTGGATTTTATATTATGTAATTTAGTGAATTTTGCATAATATGTACTATATTATTTCAGTAGCAGCAACACATATATTTCAACTCATACTTGTAAACTCATATATAACATTGTATTGCTCATATATGCCAATTAAAATAACATAAACCCCTTGCTGCCCGATATTTTATCACTGAAACGAGGCGTTGCAGGACGTCTTAACGATAACGTCAATTATTGCTACTGCTTGCAAATCAGCTAATGGCTTAAGGAGATTAAAATCTACTTGAAACTAAAGTTATTTAGCTATTATATTTTAATCGACGCAATAAACTTCAATAAAATACGTATACAACTTTTCCCTTAACCACTTTCGAGTGGGTTACTGGCATGTTTTAGCATAACTAACAAGGAGGAAACCGAGAGGCGATGGGTGTTCTTTCACGATTGGCCTCTAGTTCTTAACTTTCGTAATGAACACAGTTTAGATCTGTTGTCAGATCGTTTCCTTAATTACCTCTACCTATAGTGTCTTTTCCCCCTTGACGTGACCAAAGTTCAAGACCCATTATCGGATTTAAAAGAAATGTTGGTACTTACAGTACGCACCTACTACACTACTGTTCCGGAACTACCAAACACTTCCGAATACAAGCTTGACATTAATAATGCATTAAAGCCGCCGATTTCTCTTTAAACGTCAGCAGCTGATGGAAGATAGATAAACTACATATGGAAAACAATTAATTTATTGATCAGGGTTTGTTGCTATACAAGGGCAGGGCGGTAAGGTTGGTTGACAGCACGTTATAGGTCAGTCAATTGTCTTTAGAAGGACGTGTGAATGCATTTATGCTCGACAAAAAAAATCTTACAAGCATTATAAATAATATATCACCCAAGACAATTTTCTCTTATGAGTTGTTTTTTTTTGTATGTAAACAGTGGTAATCAGTTTGCAAAACCGTAAAACCTCTATTTGTGACTTATGTTATTTAGGGAAAAATTCTTGAAAAACAATCAGAGTGAAATCAATATTTTTTTTTATGATCCCAGGTAGCAAGGTGATAATTCATGGAATATTCCAGTAAGGCTGTAGGGGTTGCCAAAGATCCACAAACCGGATGTACCACTGAGATTCATAGTGAGCACCATAGGACGACCGACCTAAATGAAATCGCGAAACACGTTACAAAACTAATACAACTTAAAATAGGAAATACGGATAGCTTTATAAAAGACTCACTCATTTCGTCGAAAAACTGCATTCTTTGACCCTTTCTCAAGGAGAAATTCTCGTTAGCTTCGATGTTGTTCCGCTCTTCACGATGGTACCCATTAAGAAAGCCATGGAACATATTAACCAAGAATTTCCACAAGATATTGCCAAGTTGTGCCAACACTACCTAACCTAGTCCACAAATAGCCAACTATTTTATGGAAATTGTCTAGGCTAAGGCTTTGGCAACTACAAATAAGAGGCCAAAGTGCTAGTTCCGATACGTGGACGACACTTTTGTTGTTTGGAGCAATGGCGAGGGCGAACTTCAAAACTTCCTCTTACACTTCAACTCTATCAACCCAAAAATTTAATTCACTGTGGAGATAGAAAAGGAAGGACGCTTACCGTTTTTGGGTGTTTTAGTGTCAAGGAGGCCGAATGGGAAGCTTGCACACACCGTCTATAGATAACCAACTCACACTGACCGATAAAGAGAGAAAGAGAATTGATACAGCAAGCACGAGTTCGATAGAGCGGTCCGTCCAAGAAATGTAGAGGAAGGAACAACCGGAGAAGATGAAGAAAAGCGCGGATGGACTAGTCTACCATACATCTACAAAGTAATGGACAGGAACGGCAGGTTACTGGAAAAGCACAATGTTAAAACTATATTTAAACCCACTCCTACAATACAACAGAGCTTGAGATCGGCCAAAGACCGCAGTGATCCCCTATCTACACCCGGAGTGAACCGAGTTCCATGCAGCTGTGGCTCGGTATACATTAGCTCCACAAACCGCAGTGTCAACACGAGGATTACGGAACACAAGAAGAGTTGCAAGCTGGGACAAGCACAAAAGTCAGCAGTAGCAGAGCACGCTCTTTCCGAAGGTTACGACATCCTTTTCAACGAGGTAGATATCTTTTATAAATCAAACGCAGCGCTTCTATCCGAGACTAACGAGAGAGGCCATTGAGATCTCTAAACACGACAAACATTGTTAATAGGAAGGAGGAAATTACGTTTCTAAATGCAGAATGGAGGCAAGTTCTACGACATACTTCAAGTGCATCAAAACCCCGTGCCACCACTACCCCCACCCCAGTCAATCCACTGCAACGCGACGGCGGGGGAATAAATACTACGGAGCTCACCACAGTCGAAACAGTCAACGTCTGTAAGCACGGGAGATCACTTCAACCAGTGTCTCATCACCTTTAATAAAGACTGCCGTAGCTGTAGACCAAACATCAGGATTCCATTGGACCACATCTTCAAAGCCCGCAAAGCAATTTAGATTGTATTATTTATTGTTTTAGCTATCAAATGACATACCGTCATAGATACTTTATCAATACTTCAGAGGAATTCACAGGAACTACGTTTTTATGATGGAGCCCCGGTCTACCATACAATTTAATTATTAATGTTTAAACGAAGCATACCACGACCGCTGGTTTGGAAAAGGAGGACCTATCGCTAGGCCGCCTAGGAGGCCATATTTAACCAAAAATTTTCTATGTCCGAATTTGTTAAGAAACAAGGATACCAATTATTGTTTTCGCAGTATAACCGTGAAAATGTGTCAAGTTTAAAGAATATTTTTTTTGCAAATACATAAAAAATATAAGAATTCAGCTAAAACTAAGGGTAATGACACATTAACAAAAGTGGAACAGGACTAAAATCTAAACAATCTATATTGGTTGCAACGTATTCTAAACGATTTCAAACAGTAAACATCCCAAATAAATCCTCTGTTTCTATGCAGACAAAGTGGCAATAAATCGTGCTGAATGTCTTCATATTGAGAGAAAAGCGGTCGTAATAAAATCTAAAAACAGCCCACACCACTGTTTTATGAACCTAAATAGCGAAGACGTCGGTGTGCGACTGCTGATTTCCCCATTCGCTGAGCAGTGTTAAGGCGGATTAATGCCGGTCCCCCCCGGCGAGCGGACAGGATAAATGCATTCGTTCACAGGGATGAATGAGAGTTTAAGTTCAGTTTCGTAGGCGAAACATCGCCGTCTCTCTCGCGAAAAATATCGATCAAAATCTATCTGTGTTAGTAGATCAGCGGTAGCCAACCCGCTTCAGGGGGTTCATAGGGTTCAATGAAGCAACCGTTTCGTGTTCGTTCGGGCTTAATCGCAGTATCGTGTACTGCATTAAGTGTGTTTCTGTTATCTGTACAATATCGAGTGTGTGCAGATTGGTTCCTCATGGTTTGCACAACTTATTCAGTCAAACTTTACCGCTGACAAAAATAGAACACTTTTTACCGTCTTGTATCGTGTTTTTATTTCTTAACAGCAAAAAAATCAAAATTTAGTTTTACATAAACCCGAGCATAAATGCATTAACAAAAATCATCCTCAACAACTGTCTTATTTCCCTCCTTGTTTCCCAATGAAAACTGAGAACTGACGCGACAGGTGACAGACATTACCATAGATCATTCCAGAACAGCCGTTTTTGATTAGGTCTGCCATACGTTATTGTGGGACAAACAAACCATGTAGCCAAACATACGAAACTTTCTGTATTTATACAGAAATGGTCAACACGGATCCTGACAATTCAGATGTTGTTGGTATTTTGAGAGTGATAAATCTTTTGTTAAAATAATATTTTCCTGTTGATATTCACATTTTTCGACATTATTTTTCCCCTTACCGATTTTAGAACAACATAAATAAATTTAAGTATATAAAGAATAGTAAGAATGGCAACACCGCCGCCGGTTTATTAATTTGTTTAGAAGTGAATATTACTTTAAGCTTACTTGTGATGTCAAGTATCCTTATCACCACAAAGTGGAAATTATAAACAATATTGAACCTTACTGCCTTACTCGCTTTCGCCACAGGATTTGAGTTTCCCAATTTGTGATTTGCCAAATGGGACTTTACTGGATATTGCAGACTATTTTATTTTAAAAGCATTTTATATTATACGTAGGTACTAAGCAGCAGTTGAAAGCATATAAAAGTCTACAAGCTTCTAAATTGTATGAATCAGGTGCAGTTCTTTCGATCCATGCAAAACAAGTCACCAAGGATGTAATGTAATGTGAAGATATATAATTTTAAGTAACGTAAGATCAATTTAAATTAAGCTATTGCTTTAGCCAAAGTTATAGCTTATGCGGTTTTTTTTATAGTTTTTGCTACAGGCTTAACTTCAAAACCCATATGCATCAAAAATGGTTTGAATAGCTATATGTTTCTGAATTCCCATATATCAGTTTAGGGCCTGCTGTTTTTTTTTTCACAAAACGAACCAAATTGAGTTTAACCATACAGGCAGAAATTCAACCAATTGTCAGCTGTGTTTTCTCCTTATATTTAGTATGTACTTAGAACAGGCCAACTTGACTTTGTAAAACTGGGCATTAGCACAACCACATAACTTTTCAATTCCATCAGAAATCTCAATAAAGTAAAGTTCTTATTAAAGGTGCTTATCAAGATTATGTTAGGTTCAAGGAGGAATTACTCGGTGTACACATTTTGCAGATTTAGTTGTAGGTATTCAGAAGAATTTATGGTGAATTAAATTATTTTTTTTAATAATTTCCTCAAAAGTCGACAGTCATTTACCCCAGAGGTATAATTACTGGTGAGATTTATTGTGGGCACATAGGATATTTAGTGAAATTTAATTGAATTTAGTAATATTTAGTGAAATTTAAGAAAATTTTACTTGACACTTAGTGAAATGAATTTGAATATATTTTATGAAGTGATTTACCTCTCGTGATAGGTGCCGTGTAAACATGTGATAAGACAAGATATCAATTTACCTACACAATTAGCCTCATTTGCAAGATTGTGGTTTAACAGAATCAAGTGGGCTGTGAATCAAGGAATGTTTCACCAAGTTAAAAAATGTACATATCGATGGTTGAAAGGCAAAAAGTGATAACCGACAAATTAATAACTTTACAGTAGACCGAGTTAAAGTTTCAATTACTCTTTAAAACATCTACTATATATAGCCCATTGTTTAGTTGGCTTAAGTGACAAATAATTTACCAGAAAAAGTTAGAAGTTCAATGGTGCTTAAAACCTAAATTTGCAAAATTTGTCGTGTATGCCCTTTTTCTTTTCTACCATCAATATATTGGTCAAATGGAGACAATTTGTTTCAAAGAAGGCAGAAACACTCATAAAATTACCATGACTGCCATAAAAGTACATAGGTAACTCCAGATATAACTGCAGATATAAGAAAGTGCATGAATACAAAATGCAAATTATTTTCGTTTTGTATTTTAATGTGAGAGATCTCTTTCTTTGAGTTGTGAAAGAAAATGGTGGGGTGACAACTCGAATGAAATTAACTTTATCTAAATGCTTTTATTACTCCAACTTTTTAGGTCGAAAGTTCATACCCAACTTGAGAACTTCTTCCTGAACTTTTCAGTTGAACTCCTACTGTTACATCTAAGTCATTCACTTGTTATTGACATCAGGTAAGCATTGGAAATTAGACTTTGACATTTTTATTGTATTTTCTCAACATGTGCAGAAAGGAGATACTTAGGTTTAAAAAAAAATGAGGATTTCAAAGATAATGAGATGACAAAAATAAGTGAATGACTTGTATTTACCTATTCACAAAAGTATCTTAGAAATTCACAATTTTCAAACTTTCCCTTCACAAATCAAAATTTACATATTCACAAAGAGTATCTCATTATCCTTGGAAATTTGTTTTTGATATTGTTTGCCAATCTTTTTGACATAAGCAAGGAAAGATGGATGGACAAAAAATGAGTATTCCATAGGCACTGAAATACCTTAAAATCCTGAATGCCAAATATACAATGCATTTGTTCACTTTAAAAAGCTGGTGAAATTAGCATCATTGCTTCATGAGGTGTAAAGCACAAAGACAAGTATTTGAAATATGATATCTTATTTCTGTCTAACTAAATTTGATAAATTTTATCAAAAAACTTTCTTGATCATCTCATTTATTGCTTGTTACAGTATATTGCATAAACAGTTCATAAACTTGCTATGGAGTGTCTCTCAGACATCTTGCAAAAGTAACTACTTAATAAGTATCTATGTATTTTAGTCAAGTCACTTAGAGATTTTGACACTAAGGCTTGAGATAAGGCTTATACCAAGCTTATAATCCAAAGTATATAAGTTATAATATGTACCTTATAAGTAGATTCAAATTATCATTATTATGTCAAATGCTTTTATTTTATTAGGTATGATAAGAGTTTGTTTACTTAGGTAGGTACATTTATCTTTGAAATTTTCCCTATATTTTTGATAAGTCTATTCAGTCAAAACATGTCTTAATTATATATGCTTGTAGAGTAAGTTGACTGCTCTATAATGTATTATCGGCTTTACTTAAGTTTTTTTTATTTCAATAATTTTATGTATTTACTATTATTTTTTTATAGAGCAGAACGATTACATTACAATAATCATACAAGTTTTCCAACAAAAGTAATGACATGACATGATCCAACAGAAGTAATGACATAAGACATGAAAGCCTTGTAAAAGGATTCTACGTGGTTGGTCTAATGACCACTTTAGAGAAGTATTTAAGTGGTAAGTTTGACAGGACTTTTATAAAAGGATAGTATGTATTAAAATAGTGGTATTAAGCGAAACATCTTGGACTTCCATTGTCTATATTGAGTTTTTTTAAACGACGTTTTGAGCAGTGGAATTTCTGCTCGTTTTCAAGTGAAACTGAAGCAAGCAGAGATTTCAGTCTCACTTGAAAACGAGCAGGGATTCCACTGCTCAAAACGTCGTGTATAAAAACTCAATAAAGACAATGGAAGTCCAAGATGTTTCACTTAATAGTACATCATTGTCTACCACCTTTAAACAAAAATAGTGGTATGTTTAAAAGCAGATAGTATGTTTAAAAGTGGCTAGACATTCTTACAATGAAAAATTATAAACAAACTGTACTGTATGGATTAGAACCAACTACATACCTACAACTTTTTGGAGGGCCTGAAAAAGGCATGATTTTGGTTAACTAATTATTTCTAAAATGCTCATTGTTAATATAAGATTTTGTGTGTTTAAGTTTAAATTAAAATTAAACTACCTCATTATCAAAGTATGTATTTGTCTTGCTGACACAACTTTTGACTGGAAGCTCTTAAAATTATTGTATAAAACTTCCTTTGCCTAAAAGAAGCAACGTAGGGATATACTTATTACCTCAGGTCTATTTACAAATTATACCTGTGTTTGGATCACACTTAGCTCTTCTAAAATTCCTTTCAAGAACCGAAATTCTAGCTGAACAACCAGCCTGGGTTTGTCTTTCAGGATAATGCAGGTTTTCCTACAATTTTAAACATAAATAAGTAGGTAGGTATGCTCCAGTATACCTGCACATACAGGGTGTTTTTTTTTTTTAAGATGGGCCATAGGAATTTTTATACAATGAATAGGAATTTCCATACAATGAACATTCGATGTATTTTTGTAAATGAGCCATAGAAAATTTTATAGTCAAATAACCTGAAAGGTAGACCATTATTGAGTATGCTGGTATTTTTCTATTGACATTTATTATTTTCTTCAGCAAACTGTACACATTAGAAGAAAAGAAATTTATGTTTTCGCTGTACTCCTCTGAGTCGAGTAGCAGGCCTAAAACGAGATAATAAAAGAATACCAAAGCTCTTCATTCTGCAAAATTCATGTCAGACAGCAGCGTCAATTTAAAAACACTACCCACCATTCTCAATAATTGTCTACCTTTCAGGTTATTTTGCTGTAGTATTTTTTATGGCTCATTTAAAAAAAACATTGAACTTCATTGCATGGAAATTCCTATGGCCCATCTTCAAAAAAAATACCCTGTATACCTATCTAAATACTTATCAAGAATAATTACTGTTGAACTTACCAGTTATGAAATATCAGGTAATACGTCTTTTGCTAAGGGTGACTTTTTACAACTAGCAGTAAAACTTCAGTTTGAAGTTGAAGCACCAGTAATGACGTAGATTGCATTGTTACCTGACACAACAAAACAATGCAATATACGCCATTACTGGTATTTTATCTTCAAACTGAAGTTTTACTGATAGTTGTAAAAGTCACCCTAAGTCATTTTTGCTTCCTTTAAGGCTTGAAAATCAAACCCGAGCATTTCCATTTCCATGTTCAGCGTTCACTATCCAGGCAGATCAGGAAATCGAAAGAATGAAACGGTATTTCAATTATCTCATTCAGTACGCATTTGAAGATAAACAACATTACAAGAATAAGACATTTCCAATAAGGGATAAGGGCATAATTCAAAGCAACACTTCAGGTGATGATTAGGCCGCTTAGAGACTTTAGGGGATACTTGTAGTTAAAGATTAAAGATATCTTAAATCAAACATGATGGTAAAGATCGATTTTGAAGTTTCGTTTGACAGTGACATTTTATAAGGTTAATCCGCCATATTGCCTTGAGGGGCAAACATGTCAAATGACGTAATCTTGGAATCGTCTATTCTGAAATTTAGCATAAACTTCAAATTAAAAAAAAAAAATGACGCGTAATACTACAGTATCAAAGTAAAGTTTGTTTATTGCCACACAACTGCACAGTTTCCTGTTCTCGACTAATTCAGGCTCAATAATCCAAGAAGACTTTAAGTGCTTTAATCAGACATTTACTCTCTAAGCAAAGTGGATAAGTACAAAACAATTTCTGCGTTGTTTTGTTACTGTTTGCGTATCGTGTGTTTTCTATTGTTCGTTTGGATGAATCCGTTTTGGAGTGTTTATATCTGCATAAACCGTATATTCTGTTTAAACAGTACCTACTGCTAGTGTTTTTATTTGCTTAACTGGGACATATTTCTTTATATCTAGTTGCATAGACGGCATCAGAATTTAGTTTTAACATTTTTTGTTAGTTTTAGTATTACTGACTTGTGTCAAGTCGTTCCTGTGGTAATGAATTACAACTATTAGCAGTGCAGTCTATCCATGTGGTCCTTCGAAACACAATAATAACCTTCCAGCGTCATATGCTTTATATCTCTAGGAAATCAACCTTGTGAAACCTTTTTTAAAGAGGTGTTTCCGCCAATCAGAGTATAATAACTACATGTAGGGTATCCCATCTAAAATTTGCAAGAAAAATTTATTTAAATATTCAAGTGGCAGGACCTGTGGAAAGCATCCTGTAGGTGTGTCCGGCTTATGCGTCCAATGAAGCACTTAAGCAACCTTTTTGCCTTCTGTTGTATCAGTTTTAGACAATTTTTGAATGATTTTGATTTAATGTTTGTTGAAAGTTATAGCAAATGTTGTGGAACCATGTTATTCTTCCAACTTGAAAATTTTTCGACATGAGCTGACAATGTCTATCTCTTCTATATCAATTTTTTATAACTCTAGATGAAGAGATTATCACCAGGAATTATGATAATATGAAATGATGAATAGATATGAAAATATGCAATAAAATACAGTATTACATAAAATAAAAAATTAAAAAATATTTTGGCCCTTGTTTATGCTACATACGAATGTTAAAAAAAGTTATTTTTTTGAATTTTTTTATCGAATTTTCTTTTGAAGAGTTTATTTAATATTATGTAAAATGAAAAAAATATGGTACTTTGCCACATCATGACATTTGTCACCTGTCGCCACGGAGGTCATGAAGATCTTAGAAAATAATTGAATAAACGTAGTTATTTTTACGCGTTTTCTAGGCAGTGATTTAAAAAGAATGAATATAGCGTCAAACCAAATAAAGAAAGCTATAGGGACATTTTAATGAAAGTTGAGCAAGATTGATAGGAGAATAAGTTGCAATGCTCAGACACATGATGTTGTAGTTCGTAGAAAACACCTTATATGACGTCATGTCTTTTGCGCCCATTTCAACTTTTAGTTACAGCTTTGACTTCTTTTAGGCCGATTTTGCTTACTTTATTACAAATAGTTTTTGTATGCTTTGGCGCTAATTTAAAGATTCCGTTAAATATGCTTTCAGTCGCAATTTATTGCAAAACTGAAATTTGATCCACATCCCGACTTTTACGATTAATCCAGTTATGTAAATTTATACAATATTGAAATTACAATCTCAAGTATTTTCCGGGCTTTGAAACCGTGGTCCAATAAATATTCTTCTTCACGTTTTGTTTACAGCTGCGGCGAACATTATCAAAGGTGATGAGGCAATGGGCGAAGTGATCTTCTATGCTTCCCGGCCTTGACTGATACCAATGTGGTGAGCTCCGTGGTATTTATTCCCCCGCCGGCGCCGTCGCTGTCGCGCTGCAGTGAAGGGACTGGGGTGGGGGTAGTGGTGCCGCAAAGTTTCGGCGCACTTGAAGCATGTCATAGAAGTTTTTATCTGCATTTAGAAACGTAATTTCCTTCTTCCTTTTGAAATTTTTGTCGTGTTTAAAGATATCAATGGCCTCTCTCGTCGTCTCGGATAGAAATGCTACTTATAGAAATTGATACTCCAATTCTTCAGGTATTTCTCCAGCAACAACTTTAGTGAGTAGCTCTTTTGCATTCTTCTCCAGTGTAACAAGTTGTCCTCATTCTTCTCTCACGTCGTTTTTCTTCCTTAGAAATCGTTTTGTGAATATTACTTTCGTAGTAATCTTTTCTACACTTTCCTCAATTTTTCGTTCAACCTACAAGTTCCTAAATAATATCGGTCTCCTGTCTGCTCTCGGTGATTTCCTCGAGAGCATATTCTAATGCCTTGCCTTTCTATATATACTATCTTACTATCTTTACTATCTATGGCCGTAATTTCAGTTTCTTCCACTTTATTGCATTTCTATTTCTTTATTACAAGTTGTTTTGACAACTCGTTTTAGCTACTTCATATTCTATTATAAGTATTAATTTCTTCTATTTGCTTGGTAGTTCTTTAACATGAAATTATGGTAATTTACCTATTTTTTCCCTCTTGTAAGTAGCTAACCAATAAAATACCAAAACAAAATTTACTGTTGTCGGCTATCCTCTTCTACTCTGAATCTCTCAGTCTTCTCTTCGTGTGTTTTATCTTCTTCTTGCTCATTGCATTTTCACTTTTTATATTTTTCTATTATTCTCAATAATACAATCTAAAATGTTTTCCGGGCATTGAAGCCATGGTCCAATGAAATTTCTTCCTGATGTTTCGTCTACCTCTGCGGCAGACACTACCAAATTTGATGAGGCAATGGGCGAAGTGATCTCCAGTGCTTCCCTACGTTGACTGATTCGACTGTGGTGAGCTCCGTATTATTTATTCCCCCGCTGCTGAGTTGCAGTGGAGGGACTGGGGTGGGGGTAGTGGTGGCGCGGGGTTTCGGCGCACTTGAAGTATGTCGTAAAACTCGCTTCCAGTCTGCATTTAGAAACGTAATTTAATCCTTCCTGTTGAAATAGTTGTCGTATTTAAGATCTCGTGGAAAAGGACGTCGTGACCCTCGAGAGAGCGTGCTCTGCAACTGCTCCCTTTTGCGTTTGTCCCGGCCTGCAACTCCTCTTTTATTCCGTAATTCTCGTGATGATCATGTGCTGACCAAAACGGAGATCGGCACAGTGGAATCAGTCAAGATCGGCAAGCACTGGAGATCACTTCGCCCATTACCTCATCGCCTTTGATAATGTCTGCCGCAGCTGTAGACGGAACGTCGGGAAGAAATTCCATTGGGCCACGGCTTCAAACACTTATGATTGTAATTTGACCGGCCCTGAAAGTTTTCACAGTCTTATAATATTGAAATTACAAACAAATTTTCTGCTCCGCATTTACAAAACACCCTGTATAGCCGAAAGCATTTTTAGATTAAAGAGCTAATCATCGTAAATAACTTTAATAAAAAAGTTTTTTTTAATAAAAAATAACATTCAATATGAGACTGTCAACCATTGCACCCTATATATAATTTTGTGTTTAACGTTTCAAATATCTCTTATCCTCAAATACTTTATCGATGTTAAAATTGTTAATGTCATTTGATTTTTTTTAAATTTTATGCTACACTTTTTAATAGCACTACAGTACATAGATATAATATAAAGTACTTTTGAAAGTCTTTAATATTAACAACTTTTTTTTGTTTTTGAACAATTTCTCCACTTTTCTGAATCCGGTCTGCAAGACTTCTCAGAATTTGAGAGACCATTGAAGGAATAACTCATTGACATCTCGTTACTTTCGAAATTTTTTGCAGCACTACCTCTTTGCAGCACTTGTTGTGTCAATACGAAAAAAATGTCAGTTTTCTAATGTCATGATGTCAATAATAAGTGCATGATTTATAAAGGGCAGTACCAAAGAAGTAATAACGTCACTGGCGTCTTCAGTAACAATGCCTGCGATTGTGAGGGTTCTCATCACAATTGAATATTCAAGGATTTGAGGGTAGATTTTTTTTTACTCCCTACATTAAATTCCAACATGGTGCATTTTGGAAATTACTAATACTTTTGGAAATTAAAGAGAATTAGTAATTTCTTTAGAAAATCAAGCTCGCAAACTGAGCAATAAACCAGCTATTTTATTGTCAAGTGCTATTGGATTCTTCTCTGCACCAAATTACCTCAGAATTGGTTTTTTGGTTTTCTGATACCAATTTTTCGGTTTCTAGTGGGCTTTTCTTTTCAAGAATACCCTCTTGGTCATTCATCACGATTGGAAATAACTTTTAGTTGAGTGTACAACGGTCTTCAGCACTCTTTTTGATGTTGCCTTTAATGGTACAAAATTTATTGTTAAATGTAAGCTATTAATATCTTGGTTTGCTAATAAAACTTCTACAGTATCAAAATCTCAAAAAAAGAATTAATATTCTATCAAGTTTCTTATTTAAGTCTCATTGAATTTTACATTTTACTTACCACTTAACAAGCAATTTGCAGTTTCCAAACTATACACCTCTTCTATAACCACCTTTTCGCCTAAACTTTACAGATATTTGAATGCGCTCCATTCCAAACGTTTAACAGTAAGGCAAATGGTAGATGAGAGTTATAAGTAAATTATATAAACCAAATTAAATATTTTTTTTCTGCAACGTTACTATTTTTAACATTTCTCCTTCCTAACCACCTAAAAACATAAAAAAATTACCTTACAAACCGCGTAAATATCCTGGTTAATCAACTGTCAGAAATAACAAAATGATGACGTTACCAAGGGGCAGTTTATGACATCATAATCTTGAAACCACAAATTACCAAAGTCGCTCGAATAAATTTGGTTAATCCCAAAAGCATCAGCTATTTACCAATCAAGAGTTATTATTCGCTCGAATAGGTCTAATATTTAACTTAATAATTAAGTCGTACTGATGCTATTCCATTCTGATTTTGCCTTAAACGTTGATCATTAGCTTTACCTAACAAATAATTCCATGTACACAACTTCACCTTGGATAACAACGACATTATCAGAAGAATTACTTCTAAACTGCTCTTAGAGGTCATTCTTGTAGCACTTATCTGGTTTACAGATTTTGTTAGCGTCATTAAGAGCTTCTTTTAAGGACATTCTACATTTAAAAAAAAAAATACAATACGTATTGTGTTCGTTCGTAAGTTAACGTGAAACACGAGACCGTAACGAAGTTAAAGATTAAAAGACCGGATTTTGCAAAAAGCTTTCAAAATCCAACGATTTCTGCATCTGCCCCGACGGTTTTGGTTTTGGTGGTAATTGCGGAAAATCTAATTATTTTACATTGACCTCCTTAGCAATGCGCAATTTCAGTCTTAATTTCAAACGCATAGATACGATCATTTTTCTGCCTGTTTTGTTACACTGGATGCCTTCTTTAATAAGCTTTGATACAAGTTCGACGTTTTAATTACCGCTGCCAACAAAGCGGTAATCTGGCGAACAAGATTAGGAGTGTGTGTGGGATTGGTGATATCGAGTCAAATTACATTTTAACAGAGAATGATTTTAATTAACGCACACCAATAGGGTAAATGGTGTCAAAGGTAATGAATAATGATGATGAGTTATCATCTTCTTTACAGTAATCGACAAAACTAACAATTTATCTTTATATGTAATTATTATCTGATGCAATCTTTAGTGTCGGTAATCAATTTAATTACTACTGACTACATATTGTCACAGAAAATTACATTTATACAATTTACTTTTGCTTTAACCTATAATGTTGCCTCTCGTCGAAACAGTAATTGGTAATATATAGTTTTTTAGAGAATATTTCGTTTCTCAACCGCTGACAAAAAAATATATATTACCAAGACATAGAAGCTCTGGATACTTTGCTCAACTTTGCAGTTTTCCTGCTTCAAAAGTATCAAGCATTCTTTCAGACGAATATCTCTTCTTTGTCGATATTCGAAGAAAAAGGGTGAAAAATTTCAATAAGCATATATCTTCTATGTTTAGTCAAATTTGGAGTGTAACAGCAGAGTTTGTGGGGCAAGTAAACATGAGATGGTATCGTATTTAAGACATATTTTTGATAAAAGCTAGAATATTTATCAAGTAATAATAACTACTCAGTGAACTGAAACTGAAAGTTACAGCATAATGGTTTGTAAAAAATCTCCCAGTGTTATCATCTTTTTACTATAACCCTCTGGAAAAAGAGTGATATAGAAACCACCTGCAGTTACAATTGGTGTACTTGCCCCTCTGACTACAACCGTCATAAGGCCATCTTTTCATCAGTATCATTCAGGTTTCATTGGTACCCATCGCATCTATAGCTCTTCTTCAATATTGTACCAGGGTTTGCAAAGCACTCGGCAAGTTATTGGTTTTAGCAGCAAGTTCTTTTGCTGCATTTATAATCAGTTCTTTCATAAATTTGCTAATAACTAAGCAGTGATCGAAATTTTTAGCTTTTTCGCAGAAAAATTTCGTTACAATATGCAAAAAGGCAATATTTATAATTTGGGAATTGAACATTTGAGAAAAAAGTTTTCAGTTTCCAAATTGTAAATATTCCCTTTTTGCATATTTTAAACTAGAGTTTTCTGCGAAAGGCTAACATTTCGATCACTAACATACCTCACAGAAAATAAATTACTTTCAAATTTTCTGGCATAGAAAATATCAAAAATGTGCTGTAGGAGTTGTCACGAGTCCATCTAGACAGGTTATTACCACATTATTTATTACAGGAAACCTCGAAAAGAAAGCACTAGAAGGCGCCATCATCAAGACGAAAGTGAAGTTTTGCTTATACTGCAACAAACGAAGAATATTTAGAATTAGACGGTCAATTATTTCTCCTGGTGCTAACAAATAATAACATATACATTCAATATAAAATATGATAAAATTGGAGTATACAGGGTGTTACGGGACGAAACGTACATACTAATATGGGAGATAGGTTTTGGTCATGCCAACACATATTCAGTATTCGGAACTCATTTCTTACTGATATACAGGGTTTTGTATAAATTTTGCCCAAAATAAAATCAATCATATTTCCCAGAATTTTTCTAGATATGCAAAAATTCTGGGAAAGGCAACTACTACATCAGGCAACTAGATAAATGTGTAATATTCTTGGGGTTTTGGTCACTAATAAATAAACAAAATAAGTAGTAAGATTTATTTGTATTTGAAATTATTCATCTATTATGCTTGTTTATTATTATTCTCTCATCTCTGATATGTTTTCTGTCATTTTTTTGTCATAAATATCAAGAAATGCTACAATAAATAATAAGGAGTTACGCAAGTTTAAACCTAATAAGTAATTTGTAACACAAAACGCAGTTTAGAACTTTTTGTTACCTTCTTGGGTTCCTGACTTCCAACGTCTCACGCACGTGCAATTTGAATTCATTTCTGCAAAAATTCTGAGAAATAGATGTAATGGTTTTGCAGGTTTAGGACAAATATATCTCCCTTGTCGGTTGAATAAAGGCCAACGTTTCGACGTTTAATTTACGTCTTTTTCAGGGCCAGAAGCAAATACAAAAAAACACAATAAACAATTGAAGAGTGGCCCACAAAAATATATAAAATAAAAAAACGTTTAAAAAATATTTAAAATGTTTTGCTTGAAGCTTTGCGGGAAAAAAAAGAAAAAATAATAAATTGTAATATAGAACGGAAGTTTTATATACTTATATTAGGGTAGACCACATGTTTTTCGAAGCAAAACATTTTAAATATTTTTTAAACGTTTTTTGATTTTATGTATTTTTGTGGGCCACTCTTCAATGGTTTATTGTGTTTTTTGTATTTGCTTCTAACCCTGAAGAAGACGTAAATTAAATGTCGAAACGTTGGCCTTTATTCAAACGACAAGGGAGTTTTATTTGTGCTAAACCTGCAAAACCATTACATCTGTTAATTGAGGGGACGCTATACATTATCATCATTCTGAGAAATATGATTGATTCTTGTTTTGGGCAAAATGTATACAAAACCCTGTATATCAGTAAGAAATGAGTTCCAAACTTTTTTAATACTAATTATGTGTTGGCATGGTCGAAACCTATCTCCCACATTTGTATGTACATTTCGTCCCATAACACTTTGTATAACGAATAAGTTGCCTTTAGAGCCTTGATAATTCTGAAATAAAAACAAACCAGGAACTCGAATCAGGAGACGCCGCTCTTGTAAAACAGCATTACCATAAATACATAACTTGCAAACCAACAAAGAACTTTTTGCTACCACACACAAACATGGCCATACGTCGTAGACCAGACTCTGTTTCCAAATGTCCAACATTCTTTGGTTTACGCACCTTTTTATACATTACCACATCTGATAAGGTTATCTCTCTTGAGGCATTTTTTCCTTTCATCAAAACAAAGATCCAAGAATGGACATACATTTGGTGTAATGCTTTCTTATGACGTCGTTAATGTCGTTGCAATGCCCTGGTGTCAATGATACAGATAAAATAGCAGAGTCCTAAAAGTCGACAGAGAGAGGTTAAACGAATTACGTCCTTGATATTTTGGCGACAAGTTGAATCGCCATATTGGCGTCTACTATTAGAAGGTCTCTGTAACCTCGGTTTGAGAGTTCGGTTTGCCAGGCCTTCGTGTGCCCAGCAAGTCCTGTAAGATTAAATCATCAACACCACATCAACTTAAAACGGTTGTCACCTTATCACAAAAACAGTTAACCACTCTAGAAGTAATATCCTGCAGGAACCAGAAAAGTGGGTTTTGAGCTATGGTACAATGAAACAATTCAAGGATTCATCTTTTTTGGTTAACATACCCCCAGCTCAAGTCAAAAAAAAGTTTTGGATTTCTTAGAATATAATTACAGTATTCTTTGAACTTAACAAACTTAATTCTAGTTAAACCTTTTTAAACTGTCAAAAAATCTTCGGTAGTTGAATTTTGACAGATTGTGGGGAGAGAAAGAAGACATCAAGAGGAGAAAAAAACAGTTGGATTCACTCTGACTGATCCATTTATGCTAAAGTTGTAGATGTTCAAATTGGAAATTGAGCAAAAAGAAGGTAAATTTTATATATTTTGGTTATCTAAAAAAAAATATGCTGATTGTGATCGAAATGTGACGTTTTCAATCCAGTATGAACGTAACAAACTTACCACGAATCAGAGTACACCTGTAAGTGAGTTTTTTTGAAGTAGTAAAAAACAGAAAAGTAGGTTCTAAAAGTACCCAAGAATGGACCACCAAAGGAAGTGGAAGAGGACATCAAGAAGAGCAAAAAAACTGTTGCATTCACTTAGATCGATCAACTTGTTCTAAAGTTATTATAAGTCGATCAAATTTGAATTTTGATAGAAATGAAGCATTTTTAATCCTCTATGAGCGTAAGACACTTAATACGAGTCAATGTAATCCCGTAAATGAGTCTTTTAAAAGCAGTTAAAAGAGTTATAGTGGTCCCGTGAGGTTTTTTAAAAGAAGTAAAAAAGTTGATTCTAAAAGCGCTCCAAAACCGACCACCGAAGGGGTCTATCTCTGAAATTATTGAACCAATGGGACTCTCGTAGATGGAAGATGATATCGAGAACAACCAAAAGCTGTTGGACTCACTTCAATCGGTCCACTCGTTCTGAGGTTACAAAACATCAAAGTTGGAAATTGAAAGAAAAGATATTTTTGTTTCGGTTATTTTCAAAAAAATGTTGGGTTTTATATGCAGTTTTTGATCAATCCCCTATGAATATAATAAACTTACTACGAGTCAAGGCATGCTATGTGCTGAGGTTGGCCAGACTGCAGAGAACAGTCTGCCTAGCCATAACGGGTGCATTCAGAGCAATACCGGGAGCAGCACTCAATGCCTTACTGGGCCTGCCGGAGCTTCCAATCTGGGTTAAGAGCGAGGCGAAGGCGTCCTGCAGGAGGATGGATTGCTGCGGCAGGAGGATGGATTGATGCGGTCAGTGGAAGAACACAGCTATGGGAACACGCAGATCGCCAGCCTCATTCAGCAGCGATTGCAATGTCGCAGGAGGTGCGCCCACGCGATCAGCTGAGACTGCAACAGCTATTTGGGTTAAACATCCCAACAAGGGACGAATTCAAGGAAGAGCTGCTTCAGCAACGTTCTGAGAATAACCAGGTATGGTATACAGACCGACCAAGAATGGCTAACACACAGTCGTCAGGAACCGGAATATACGAAACAGGCCATGTAAAGGGCGAGGGCTTTGCCTTGGGAAGCCACACGACGGTTCTTCAGGTGGAGGTGTTTGCAATTCTCGAGGTGGCCACACGAACGGATGTCAAACAGGGAGCAGAGAAGGATATCTACATATACTTCGACAGTCAGGCGGCTCTGCGAACCATCTGCAAGAGCAGAACGAGCTTAAAACTCGTTCAGGACTGCTCGGATGCTCTAGAGTCACTGGCAGAAACAAAAAGGGTAACTCTGGGATGGGTTCTTAGACATAAGGGGCATCGCGGGGAACGAGCGTGCCGACGAATCGGCCAAGCGTGTTTCTCAATCATGCTTTACTGGACCAGAGCCATGTCTAGGAGTAAGTAAAATGTACGTCTCTCACACTCTGAATGAGTGGGCATGGGAGAATACAAGAACAAACTGGATACAGTCCGAAATATGTAGACAGACCAAGGAAATCTACCCTAACCCGGATAGATCCAAGGTCTCCTCGCTTCTTGGGAGAAACCGGCAGTGCCTGGGAGAACTTATAGAAATCCTTGCTGGACACTCCAGACTAAATAGGCACATGCACCTCCTAGGAATTATTGACAGTCCGCTCTGCCCCCACTGTGGGGCAGGGAAGAGTCGTCATACCACTTTCTGGGAGTGTGCCATAGGGAAAAGCGAATACGCCATAGGACATTTGAGGCGCTTTTCTTCATCGAGAGGAACTTCCGACTCGGAAATGGGACGGGATACTCTCCTTCATTAGAGGGACGGGTCGACTTGTGGAGGGAATGAGGGCCTTGGTGGAGTAGGAATGGGTGAACCGGGGGACTGTGAAAAGGGCCTCTAAGGCCTAGTCGCAAGGCTTCGCCCCCCCCCTCCCCATTGTTTACTGCCATTACTATTTCTACGAGTTAGAGTAGACCTGTAAGTCAGTTTTTTTCAAGTGGTCAATGCTAAAAAACCAAAGAAATCTACCCTAACCCGGATAGATCTAAGGGCTCGTGAAACCTTATAGGAATCCTTACTGGACACTGCATACTAAACAGTCACATGCACCTTTTATGAATGGCTGACAGTCGACTCTGCACCCACTGTGGGGCAGGGGAAAAGTCGTCATACCACTTTCTGGGAGTGTGCCATAAAGAAAAGAGACTGCGCCATAGGACACTTGGAGCTGCTTTTCTTCATCGAAGGGAGCTTTCGACTATGAAATGGGACGAGATACTTTCCTTCATTAGAGTGACGGCTCAACTCGTGGAGGGAATGAGGGCCCTGGTTGAGTAGAGATTGGTGAACCGAGGGATTGTGAAAAGGGCCTCTAAGACCTAGTCTCAAGGCTTCAGCCCTCCCATTGTTTACTACCACTACTACAACGAGTCAAATTAGACCTGTAAGTGAGTTTTTTCAAGTGGTAAAACAGTCGATTTTAAAATGCAGACTAAACAGGCACATACACCTCATAGCAATGGTTGACAGTCCACTTTGCACCCAGTGTGGGGCAGGGAAAGAGTCGTCATACCACTTTCTGGGAGTGTGCCACAGGGAAAAGCGACTGCGCCATAGAACACTTGGAGTCGCTTTTCTTTATCGTGAGGAGCTTCTTACCCAAAAATGGGACCGGATACTCTCCTTCATTAGAGTGATGGGTCGACTCGTGGAGGAAACGAGGGCCCTGGTGGAGTAGGGATGGGTGAACCGGGGGACTGTGAAAAAGGCCTTGAAGGCCTAGTCGCAAGGCTTCGCCCCCCCCCCCCCATTGTTTACTACCACGACTACTACTACGAGTCAGAGTAAGTGAGTTTTTTCCAAGTGGTAAAAAATTCGATTCTAAAAGTGATCAAAAATCGACCACCGAAGGGGTCTATCTGCGAAATTTTTGAACTATTGGGGCTTTTGGACCTGTGGAGACTTTCGTTGATAGAAAGTGGAAGAGCACATCATGAAGAACAAAAAACTTTTGGATTTTCCCCAATCGGTCCACTCGTTCTAAAGTTATATGTCGTCAAAGTTGGAAACTGAGAAAAAGATGGCCTTTTTCCGAAATTTTTCTTTCAAAGAAACTCTAAAGTTCCAGAGAAATTGCGGACCACCCAAGGAGTTTATCTCGAAAATCATTGAATCCGTGGAACTTCCGTTGATGGGATGTTGGAAAGGACATCAAAAAGAACAAAAAACCGTCGGACACACTCTCGTTCGAAAGTGATGTCAAATTTAAGAAGTGAGAAAAAGACGAAATACTAATTCACTTTTGTGAAAGAGCAAACGACCTTTTTTGAGGTGTTTCTCAGGGCTTTTTTAATAAGCATACGACACCGTACATTTCGTTTGTTCACTAAAAGACTAAATTTCAACCTACATGTAGCTGAGCAATCACTACGTGTGTCATCCTGTTATGGTTCTCGTTTGCTCGCTTTTTCGTGAGACTGGGGATGTCTTAATTTCAGTGGAATGTTGTTCCTAGGTGACAAATTTCGCTTATTGAAAAAGCCTTTAGGAAGACTTCAATAAAGGTCGAAACGTTGGCTCTTTGACAAATGTAAAGTGGTTATTTCTGTCATACTCCCGCTATTTTCATTTCTATCGACCTGATATAAAGGACACAAATCAAATATGACGAAATAATACTTTATTTGGTCATTTTCAAAACAGGTTTGGAACATTTTTTATGCTGTTTTTGATCAAAATGAGACCATTTTAATTCCCTAAAAACGTAATAAAGTATTAGAGTAAAAATAAATCAGTTTTTAAAAAATTGCAAAATCTTGATGCTCAAAGCGCCTAAAAATGGACCACCGAAGACAGACCCCATCTCCGAAATGCAACTTTTATTTGCAGGAGTAGAAATAAGTCATCCGGAAGAAGAAAAAATAGTTGGATTCACTCTGATTGAACCATTCGTGCAAAAATTGTAGGAGGTCTAATTGGAAATTGAGAAAAAAGAGGAAATACTTTCACTTTGGTCATTTTCAGAAGATTTTCGCAGAATTTTTATGTTGAAGCTGAGCCAAATGAGAGCATTTTAGTGCTCAAATAATGTAGGAAACTTAAATCGAGTAAAATTAATCATTTACACATGTAAATAAAATGGAACTATAGATAGCGGGTGTAGGACAAATAAAAAGCTACTTCACAGTTGCGAATGCACCAACGTTTCGATCTTTATTTAGATCTTCTTCAGTGCTAGAAAATTACTACACTTAATGCAGAAACAAATCAATAAAGACACAACTATAAACACCGATAAAAAATTGCATAAAAATATGTTGCAACAATTAAAAATAGATTTAGTAATTAACAAATACATATAAACCATATACAGTAAAACCATAAACCGTGCATCTGTATGTGTCTATTATCAAAGTGTAAGATGGTATGGTCAGATAATTAGTGGATTTGCTTACCTTAATTCAGTTTGAGAAGTATGTCATCTAAGCTATATGTATGTCTTCTATCGGACATAACTCAAAAATAAAAACAATGAATCCACATTTATTTTTATTTTTATTTTTTATTTTTGAGTTATGTCCGATAGAAGACATACATATAGCTTAGAAACAATGAATCCACATTTATTTTTATTTTAATTTTTTATTTTTGAGTTATGTCCGATAGAAAACATACATATAGCTTAGATGACATACTTCTCAAACTGAATTAAGGTAAGCAAATCCACTAATTATCTGAGCACACCATCTTACACTTTGACATTAGACACATACAGATGCACGGTTTATGGTTTTACTGCATATGGTTTTTATGTATTTGTTAATTACTAAATATACTTTTAATTGTTGCAACATATTTTTATGCAATTTTTTTATCGGTGTTTAAAGTTGTGTCTTTATTGATTTGTTTGTGCATTAAGTGTGTTGTAGAGTTTTTCATTGAGCATATTTTCTAGCCCTGAAAAAGATCTAAATAAAGATCGAAACGTTGGCGTATTCGCAACTGTGAAGTGGCTTCTTATTTGTCCTACACCCGCTATCTACAGTTTGATTACATTAGAAAGGACACAAAGCACATATAATGTAAATAAAATGTTTGTAGAATATTAGAAAAAGGTTTGATTCTAAAGATTTGAGATTAATGTATATTAAAAATAAGAAACAAAACTAAAAAAATCCACAACTTTGTTCCAAGACCCTTCAATTTTTTCCAAGTTCGAAGAGTTTCGATTAGAGCGCATTGTGTTGTTGGTCTCAATTTGAAAGACAATCGTCCCAAGACAATGAGGTCGCAGTTTTATTTAAAACTAAATTCGCAGAAGAAAAAGACATTTTCTGTATGGAAATGGAAACAGCAAACAAAGCCAAAAATCTATTTTTTTTTTGCAACTAATTTTTCTGCTGTTTTTCTTTTGGGTGTCAAGCTGTCTTCAAAATATTTATATCTACAATAGTATATTCTGTTGTTGGTGAAATTTTGGGACCACTATTGTCTAAAAATAGTGAACTAGGATATTTTTTAATAAATACCAATTAATTATATAATAAACCCGATAAATAAACTTTATTCTAAAACAGGATTAAATTATCTATCATAAACTTACCTTGTGCCTCTTTCTTCGTCTGTCCATAACACAGAACCACACAGAACAACAATCCAGACGCCACCCTTAAATCCACCATTTTACCGCGCAACTTTTACCCGAAATCTAATCAACAACAATTTAACAGCAATTATTGTTATTGTTCAAAACACCGATTGTCGCATCGAGCAGTACTACTTGCAAGAAGTCTACCACTCGGTACCAACACTTAAGACAGACTCCCGACGTCGAAGCGCTTTCTACCAGATATAAAATATTGGCGGTGGTACGGCTGCAAGAAGTGCAAGAAGTAGGTACTTCGTCCGATTGCAGATGCATTGAAGTAAGTACAATCAAGCAATGATTGATCCTGGTGGGCAAGCTTAGGGGAAAGGGAGCGGGGATTTTAAGCATAAACTAAGAACTTTCAGAAAATCTAGGAAAAGGTTTTTCTTGGGGGGGGGGAGGGGGGGGGGCAAATTTCAATTGACCAATTCCGTGACAGGCAAATAATAGCATTAAGATAAAAAATTGACATAAAGCTCTTGCTTACATTTCATTACTTGGCAGATAATAGTCGCTTGATTACGTTTATGTAACTGCCATGTCAAAGCAACACATTTTTTCCTTGGTGCATCCGCCGGCACAAAGAAAGAAGAATGTGTGTTATACAACACGTTACCCAAATTTGGAGCTGTCAAATTTGTTTACGGTACCAGCAAATGGGTTATACAACTTTCTTCGCGTATCGTATTGTAAGCGATACCATCGTGAATTTCACTTGGAGGTCAAATGTTATGTAAATTATGTAACAATTAGTACCTATTGGATAAACGAGGATTGTTTGTATACATAATATGCAGTTGTTGAATTTATAAAAAGTGATTGAAAATATTCCTCTATTTACCTATCAGGGTCAAAGCAGTTTAATTTGCTTTTTTACCATATTGAAATTTAGTAAATTGGGGAAACATCCAACATAAAAACACCCAAACTCGAGTTTGGCCAATTTTATATGAATACAAAATACATAGAAATAATACAAACTTACATAACAAAAATAAGTTGATTAACTGTATACTAGACGTCTTTCGCAAGTTTCGATTACCGAAACTATACGATCACATTAAATTTTTTGGGTTAATCCTTTTTAATCGTCGATTGAGCATGCAGAAGCATCTTCTTCTAAACATTTCCTTATGCTAATTCAGACTAAATGAATTCTGTATCGTCTAAATAATTAATTAATCTTTTGAGCATATTCTTACCACATGACTCCTGCATTGTCCTGCCATACATAGAATTAAGAAATGTTTTAAAGTTTTTTACGTGTGTGACCAAGTTCTTTTTCCTTCAGAAGCAGAAGTGCAAATTCCTGCGAGTCAAGCGACCTGCCCACGGAGTTCGTGCATCGGGGTTTACGAACTCATCCTGCAAGCTGCAGGAGATGCTGATACTGGCGGATGTCGATAAATCAGTGTAAATTGCTTCGTTGTCAAAGGCGAAACCGATGCCAGTTGGTATAGAAAGCGTTTCGGTACAGCATACTCTAGGAAGAACCTCAATAATGAAGACGTGACGAATTTTGTTTAATAGCTTCAGTGTATAAGTTGTTTCTTGATATTACACACAATTTATTTTTTAAATATTCTCTCATTATTATAAATTACATAATAAATTTTACACACTACGGCAAATTGTAATAAGCCAAGATGGGGAGCTGATAACATGAAGAAAGAAGCAGTTTACGTAAATGCATGGGAGGTTTAGATTAGGTAAAGAAGTGCCACTAAAAGATGATCAGGATCCACTTCTGGGCACTTTGCAGCTGCTTCAACATTTTTAGGATTCTAAAATTGTCTCCCGCACTTTTTAGAACTTTTACTAGATAAGAAGAGAAAAGAGACAAAGCCAAGCTAGTCTGGTTCCAATTTTCACTATAAAACAAATACGAAACAGGGATGCCACTGAAATTATTTCTAATAAAAAATTTATAATGTAAGGAAACAAAAAAAAACTATTCTTTTTTTTACATAATTTCAACAAGCATTGACCGGCCCTATATTTCTGGCGCTTTAAAGGATTGAAATTAGATAGTGTTTCGCCCGACCGTCGGTCCACAGAGATTCGGGCCGAAGCGGCAACACCGAGCGCCGACTGCGACCCCTGCAACCCATCTAGATTAAACGAGAACCGGGAACAGTCGCCTCGGTTCTCGAAAGTTCGAGAACGTGTTTAGGCCGGCTATATAAACCAGTGAGCCGCGCTAGAGGGAATCGAATAGATAGTGCAGTGTAGTAAATAAGCGAATTAAGCGGACAGGCGTAGAGTGCGAATTGTTAGTAAAGAGTAATTGTGTTTTAATCGTGTTGTAATAGTTAAAAGTAAATAAAAGTGTGTAGTACGAACAAAGGAGTCGTCGGGCGGATGGAATTTTGCGAGGTAAGGAGAGTGTAAGAACTTTGGTGCTTTCTACATGCCATATACTCGATCTACGACAAAAATCATGGATGAACAACTGGTAGCACTTATGGAAATGCTGAAGAAGGACAAAGAGGAACCAAGGAATTTTCTGGAAGAACAACGAAAGCAAAGGCAAGTTGAGAAAAAGGAACAAGAAAAACAAAGGCAGCTCGACAAAGAGAAACAAAGAAATTTTCTGGAAGAACAAGAAAAACAAAGGCAATTTGAGAAAAAGGAACGAGAAAAACAAAGGCAACTTGAGATAAAGGAACAAAAAAAAATCAAGCTGCTCTGTTTCAAACATTAACGGATGGTCATCGCGAGTTGCAAGAACTTGTCTCAACCAAAATCGGTGAAGTCAAGCAAGACGTAGATCAAGTCAAACAAGATGTGGATTAAGTCAAACAAGACGTGAATCAGGTCAAACATGATGCAGAGATGAAAATGATGGAGTTAGAAGAACGGTGGCGGATCTGGGAAACAGGTCGCAGTGGGCCAACTTCAACCGCTGAGCGACTAAACATTACTAGGCCGCCATTTTTCACGGCACTACTTCTTGAAGCATTTATAAAGACCAATTTGAGGCGACAAATTGAGGTTTGGTAATGCTCATCGCGAAATAATCTACCAGATAGAAATACGTATGAGGTAGCAGAAGCCAGGCGAAAACCTACAGGAATTTGGAGGAGACATTAAGCGTTTGACAAGATTAACGGATCCTGCTTCTCTTTCTAATTTCCTTGACGAGCTATCAGTCCAGCAATTTATCGAACGAGTTCGCGACAGTAAAATGAAATGCCATTTGAGGTTGACTCGTCCTTCCAGTGCAAATGAGGCAATTAATTCGGGCATTGGAGTATGAGGCCTCGAGAATAATAAGAGCCGCAGCTTTACTCAATCTTAAAGCAATTGTTGGACGAGCAGTGTGAATTGAGGAAGCAAAGGACTTCACATTTCGACCAATCAAGGAGCAGGGCACACGATATTGACAGAATGGACCATTTTAAAAGGGACTGTCGCGTTCAACGGGAAAGGAATCAGACCCCACGACGATAATCTGGCGGACTGACACATCAGCCGAAAAACTAAGACCGTCAGTGTGAAAAGGCGAACGTTGACTGGCCCCACGGAAGCCCTCAGGATCATTAGGATAGGACATCTTGAAAGAAGCCTCACCATCCCTGGCAAAATTGAAGATCGTCCAGGTAGATCTCATGGTAACGCAGATTCACCATCACGCAGGTCTTGTAAAGGGGAATGTCGACACTGCCGACGAGTAGAACAACGAGAAGGTCCAAGCATTCTTAGGAGAACCAGGATTGACGTCGACGAACATTGGACCACTGAACAAATGAAGGTCGAACCAAGAACCGATAATGCTTTGGGGTTAATAAGTCAATAGGAGGGAAGGACGGAATGTCAATAGGACGGAAGTTGGAAAATGAAAGACCTGATTGGAAGGACGTAGCAGATAAGAGACCGGAAGGAAAAGCTATGTAGGCTCAATGGAATCTTTGACGATTCAGAATGGTTTACTGAAAAGGACTTGGGAAAGCCCCGACGGAAAAGTGCCAGCTTGTCGCACCAGAAAGTAGAAGTAAAGATGACTTGCGAGAAACGCACAACGGAATGTCTGGAGGCCATTTTAGAGTGCACAAAAGCCTGAATAGCATTCGAGAAAGGTACTACTGGGTGAATTGCCGTGATGACGTCGAAGAGTGGTGCAGGAATTGTGATACTTGCTGTTCCGCAAAAAGACCCCAAAGAAAGACTAGGGGGCAAATGGATCAATACGATGTTGGCTCCCTATTTGAAAGAAATGCGATCGATATGGCAGGTCTTTTTCCAGAAAGAGACGATGGCAAAAAATACATCATAGTTGTCATGGATTAATTCAGTAAATGGTCTGAAGCTTATGCACGACCAAATCAGGAAACTACCACCGTGGCAAGGGTCTTGGTTGACAAATCCTTCGGTAGATTCGGCGTACCTTTAGAGCTTCATTCGGATTCATGAACGACGGAGCTTTCAATCGAAACTTTTCAAAAAGGTCATGGAACTTCTGAGAATCTGCAAAACAAAGACAACTCTGCTCCATTCACAATCAGATGGCATGATCGAGCGTTTCAATCGAACCTCGGCAGAAGGGATATCGGACCACCAGAAAGATTGGGACAAATTTCTGCCTCTTCTAATGATGGCTTACAGAAGTGCAATGTATAACACGAGAGGACATAACCCTGCCAAGGATTTATTTGGAAAAGAACTTCGTTTTCCGGTAGACTTGGTGTACGGATCACCAGAAGAACCGGTGCAAGATGTCCAGAATTATGCTGATGAACTTCCAGAAAGATTAAAGGTGATTCATCGAAACGTGAGGACGAAGATAAAGATTGCCAGCGATCGGATGAAAGCCAGATATGTCCTAAGGGGAAATTCTGCAGGATTTAAGGCAGGTGACTTAGTTTGACTGTATAATCCACAGAGGAATAAAGTGTCCCAAGTTGTCTCCAAGTTCGGAGGTTCCATATACATTCATCGAACGGATTAACGTCGTGATATAAAGTGGTTCATCTTGAACGGTTATAGACTTACAGTCGTGGAGATGTCTCTGATCGAGACGATCAGAGCTAAGAGGAGGCAATGTTACGCCCGACCGTCGGTCCACAGAGATTCGGGTCAAGGCGGCAACACCGAGCGCCGACCGCGACCCCGGGAACCTATCTAGAATAAACGAGAACCGGGAACAGTCGCCTCCGTGCTTCAAAGT
Organism: Taphrorychus bicolor; assembly: GCA_951812265.1. Classification (NCBI taxonomy): domain Eukaryota; kingdom Metazoa; phylum Arthropoda; class Insecta; order Coleoptera; family Curculionidae; genus Taphrorychus; species Taphrorychus bicolor. The sequence goes on from OX638299.1 coordinate 6,693,530, forward strand.
ACAAGAGTGTGTTCAGGGCGGGTATATAAACCAGCGAGTGGCGCGAAAAGGAATCGAATAGAGAGTGCAGTGTAGTAAATAAGCGAAACAAGCGGACAAGCGAACAGTGCGAATTGTTCGTAAAGAGTAATTGTGTTTTAGTCGTGTTATAATAGAAAACTAAATAAAAGTGTGTAGATAATTGATGATAAATTATTGGAGCCCGTATCCCGTAACAATATATTGATTTCAGGTTTGAAATTAGATGTCTCCAAGTCAACAGTCTCAAGTTTATTGTAGTTGTACGGCTACATGTTTCGCCTAAAAAGGCATCATCAGGCCTAAAATATAATTATAAAACAATTGCAACGCAAGAAAACCAGAATCAAACTCACCACAATCACAACACACGTTAAAATAGTTAAAAACTCTAAAACATTTTTGACTGGTGGGTTTGATTCTGGTTCTTGCGTTGCAATTGTTTTATAATTATATTTTAAGCCTGATGATGCCTTTTTAGGCAAAAGATGTAGCCGTACAACTACAATAAACTTGAGACTGTTGACTTGGAGATATCTAATTTCAAACCTGAATTTCTACCAGTCTCTTAGAGAAAAAATTGATTTTTTCTACGATATTATATATTGATTTACTCACAATCAGCCTTTACCCTCTTTTGGGTACCCAAAACGCATTCATCTCCTTACTTAGTGTCACAAGAATAATGAAATACTAGACCGAACAGCGGTAAATGGATTTCTAAGAACGAAATGTTAAAATGGACGTCCTGTAGATGCGACAGGTAGACGTCCAAGGCACCAGCCGATTGACGAAATAACTAATCATCAGACTCAGAAGAACTATCATGGTCTCTTGGTTCCTTCGCTTCCTTTCGGTTTAAGAACAGTCATAACTTCAACATGCTGTTTTTTTGAGGTAAGCCATGACCCTATTGCACTCTTCTCGTCTCTCCCCCATATCTTTCTTTTGAAGTTCTATTAAGTTGGAAACCATTTGGTTTTAGTCAAGCCAGGAACTTTTTCAAATTTATTTCTTGGTTTTGCTTCGCCATTATTTGAAGCAGCACCTTTTGATGTTAAAGGTCGTTCATCGTCGACATTAAAATTACTTTCCACTTCTTATTGATTTGGTGAGATTTTTTCAAAATTCATGCTGTCAATCATGATTGGTGGAGTAGCTTTATTTTTGTGCCCTAAAATTTTAGTAATTTCATCTAAAAATGCCGACTTTGTAACCTTTAATTGGCCAGTTTGATTTTTAGTGTCTTTATACTTCACATAACCTGCTTGTAAATTTGCAATTTTTTTTTGCACTTTTGCAATTCTATACCATTCCTATGAAAAACATTTGCTCATTTAGCGTTTTGGAAATTTGTTGCCGTAAAAAATTTTTTGAGGTCTTTTTGCTATCAATTTCTGCAGCAAACATTTTCCTTTCTTGCAACATGTGACATGTTAAATTGCAATCTTTTTGGTTCAATTTCATGTCGTCATCTGGACGTCCATACGACGTAGTGTGCTAATCAAGAAGAAAGATCGTGTTTGAATTGTGGATTGCAGAGCTGTACAAAGTTTGAACCTCGAGTACAACATTGTCAAAGAGAGAAACTCATGAACTCAAGGAACGTAATTGTTGAAATAACTGAGATGCTTTTCTCTGAGAAAGAACATTAAGAAGAGCAAAAACCAGTTGGATTCCCTTCAATCGGTCAAACTCTTACAGGCGGTCAAAGTTGAAAATTGAGAAAAAAAATCTGCTCAATTTGGTTAATTTCTCAAAAAAATTATTTATTTTTTCTATTTTTTCATCGTAATAGGACGCCTGCATTCCGCTAAAAACGCAACAGACTTAATTGGAATGAAATTATTACCAAAAGTGAATTTCTAAAAAACTGCAAAAAAGGAAATTTTTAAAGCCAAAAAATCTAGAATCAAGTATGTCTATTTAGAGAAACAATGGTTGGCACGCAGGCTTCTAGATTCTTGGACCCTTGTGGTTGTATGGCTGGTTGTTTTCTTGGGTTCTGGTCCTTTTTTTGATTAAATAAGGTACAGCGGGTGATTATAACTTCGTTGTTTATTTTGACGTTTCGACACAAATTGGTGCTTTCATCAGAGTACTACAACATACGGAATACTTAATTTAAAGTTATATTTGTATACTAGTAGGAAGGAACGGTATAAAAGAAATAAATGAAAAAAATTTAAATATTACTACAAGTACATGAGATCTTTAATCATCTCTCAATACGTTTGTGTTTCAATATTTTATTTTGCACTTGTAGTAATCTTTATATTTTTTTCATTTATTCCTTTTATACCGTTCCTTCCTGCTAGTATACAAATATAACTTTAAATTAAGTATTCCGTATGTTGTAGTACTCTGATGAAGGCACCAATTTGTGTCGAAACGTCAAAGTAAACAACGAAGTTGGAAGCATCCGCACCTATTTAATCAAAAAAGGACCAGAACCCAAGAAAACAACCAGCCATTTAGAAAAACATTGTACCTACGGAACTTCTGTTATGGTATCTGGAGGAGGACATCCAGAAGAGCAAGAAACAGTCAGTGTCCAATCAGTGATATCTTTTTAAAGATACAGGGGGTCAAATTTTAAAGTTATAGAAAAGAAGTAATATCCCAATTTTGGTCTATTTCACAAAAAAATTTGGATTTTTTTGTTCGAAATGGGACGTATGAAACCTCCCAAGGACAAAACAAACTCAATTTGAATTAAATTAGCCCCAAAAGTTCCAAGAACCTGTGCGGGAAATCATGGGGGACGGGATCCCAACAAACCATGCGGCTATATGTGAGTTGACTGTATATATGTGTGAGATACTATATATGTGTTGATAAAGAGAAACATGTATATGCATCACGGGGGCAATGAGAACGACGCCCACGGCAGCCATGGAGCGCATGTTTGACTTGCTTCCACTTCCAATATTCCTGGAACGAGAGGCAATGAAGGCGACATACTGGCTGCAACAAGTGACGCACATAGTAGCGCAGCCATTCGATGGTGAGACCAATAATGCCCAGGCTGGCTTGAAAGACCTTGAGGTATTGACCTCTCTCCATGGTCTCGATGGTCTCCGACCTAACGGCATCAATACGTACATTACAGGGTTCCCTCACAGGCAGACTGTGACAAACAAGGCAAAGATCTGCAACTGGCAGGAAGCATCTGGTATACGGACGGATCCAAAACCAACAAAGGGGCTGGCTCCGGAGTAAACGGGAGATCGGATTGCATCTGCATAGCAGAGGGCTTGTGCCGATTTACCACAGTGTTTCAGGCAGAGACACGTGCGCTTGAATTGTGTGCCTGACACCTATTAGAGGAGGGAGGACAATAGATCAATAAAGATAGACTCGGATAGACGGGCAGCATTTCTAACGACGACAATTCCAAAACTGTTTGGAACTGCCACTGAACTCTGAACACCGTTCGAAGGAGGCAATAAGAGGGTCGACTCCCTAGCCAGGAGGGCGGCGGGCTCTGCATTCGTAGTCTTGGAGCCGGCACTGGGAGTCCCATACTCTCTGGTCCAGGCTGAACTCCAGAATGCCAAGTCCCAGGACTGATGGGAGAACCTACTTGGACTCTCACACTCCAAAAAAATTATCAAGGGAACATTTTTTTACTCTTCCCGATGTCCTCTTCTCCCTCCCGTTCCAAACAAGAAAAAAGACCCCTTCGATGGTCCATTTTTAGGCTCTTTCACAATCGACTCTTCCGTCATTTTTGAACAATTTACTTTTTGAATTAATTTCATTCGAGTTAAGTTTGTTTTGTTCTTAGGGGACTGCGAACATCCTATTTCTGTCGAAAACAGGAAAAAAAAACAAAACTTTCGTAAAATTGACCAAAGGGGGTAATTACGACTTTTTTTTTATTTTCAACTTAGACCCTCTGTAACTTTAAAAACTGTAGGAAACCACCTGTAACTTTAAAATGGTTTCACCGTTGGAGTGAGTCCAACTGGTTTTTGTTCTTTTTTAGGTAGGTACAATATTTCTGTAAATAGAATCCTTCTTAAAACTATTAAAATCGCCTTTCTCGTCATATTAAGAAAATCATACCTACTTACCGGATTGCAAGCTTTCCATTCCGATAAAAAAACAGAAAAGAAAAATTCAAAAAAATATTTCTACAAGTGTCAAAATATGACACGGTTTGCGCATTACTGACAGTATGCAAACTGACACATATTTTCACGGTTATCTTTCTCGCACGTCGCCCATAGCAGCGTAAAAAAAGTTACTGGTTGCCATAGGATACGTGAAAAATAGTTGATTATGTCACTAGGAGTAAAAGTGGGACTTTTACTCCTAGTGACGAAGCACAAAAAGACCTTTTACTTCGAGTAACATATACTTTTTTTTTTCAAGCATGCAGGAAATAAAAAGTCTATTTCAGAGTGATTAAGTTTTGCAATTTTCTGTCATCCTCTTCAAGCGGGTCTAGGTACTTACCCAATTTATGGTGTATATCATTTTAGCCAATGGTTTAGGTGGTTTAGGAAAATGATGGTAAACTAAAAATTTGTAGCATTATTATCAATACAAAATTAATAAAAGTCACATTGATAGATAAATATGATGACGCGCATGACATTTGACAACCAATGACATTCAACAGAATTCGAAAACCTATGCGATTTCGACTTATGACGGTTTCGGGTGGTGCTCTCGAGCGATCTGAGAGTAATCCTATCCTTTTTTTTCAATAAGAATGTAAAGATGGCAGTACACTCAGATCGGTCTCTCTGGTATCATCTAGTGAATGAAAATCGTTTATATACATATGTACTTTTGACTTTACTTTTACTGCCTAGGACTTTTTTGCTACTTTTTTGGTCTCAGGATTAGAAAGCCCACTTTAGGTGTGCGTATGGAGAAAACAAATGACGTACTCTTAGTCCGCTTGAAAAAAAAAGTCTTTCGCGCACGCCGTCAATACAGGGGTAGCAGAAAAGAACTATGAAGCTTAAAAATTTATAAAATCGTTAAAGATGTCCCATATTAGTAGCAGGTGGACTTTTATACAGTTGTAGAAAAAATGTTGCTTCTAATTCTTGCGCAAAGTGTCTTTCGCGCACTTGACTGCTGCCCGAACTCCGCTTCGCGTCGGCGTCGTTCGGGCAATGGCAGTCGCGTGCGCAAAAGTGTTACTTTGCGCACTTGTTAGGAAAATAACTATTCTGCAATTGTCCAAAGCACCTCAAATATTTCAACAATTACGTACCTCGAGTTCACGAGTTGCTCTCCTTGACAATGTTAATGGGTACTCGAGTTTCGAACTTGCACGGTTGTTGCAACAATGAGCACCAGTTAGCACACTATGACGTACGGACGTCCAAAGGACGACATGAACTTGAGCCAAAAGACGTCAATAAGCTGGTCGTTCGGACGCCTACCTGGCACATCTACAGGACGTCCATTATAGAATTTCGTTCTTAGAAATCCACTTGCCTCCGGTCTAGTATATCATTATGCTTCTGATGCTACGTACCTAGAACCGCAATAGTAAATACTGAAGCAAACAATGAAGCAAGGGGGCAATTGCGTGTTCCATTGCTCACTCTGTATTTGGTTAAATTTGAATCCAGTGGATAGAGTCTTTTTCTTGCTTATCAACAATACTATAAGGTACCTCCTTACACCAGGTAGTTATCTTGGCCGCTTTACGGCCTTGAATTGTGTTGAGTTGCCAGAATTCTTCTGGTGATTTGTCATCAATTCGTTATTTATAATTAAGTTTAACCATTGTATATGAATCCCGAGTAAATCAGTGAATGGATAGTTCGGTCCCTTTCTGTCAGAGGGCCATGGGGGACCCTGTCAATCCTATCAACTTCATCGGGGACCATAAACTTGGCAACGGTGGAAATGTCACGGCAAAAATAAAAATAACCACAGCTGTATACTCTATACAAATAAAAACAAAATTTCTACTTCTCTACTGCATTGGGTGAACAAGGATGGATATATTCTATAAATATAGTCATTATAAAAACTAGTAATTTTTGCAGACGTAGAGAAAAAGATATGCCATTTCGTTTCTCATTATTATTTATTAAAGTTTTGTTATGTAGTGTAGTTTAGTTAAGTATTTGTGATATTATGTTATTTTACTTTCTTTTTTTGGCAAATGCCGGCCACAAAGAACAATGAGAAAGGATGACCCTTATTACGTACTGTCGCCCATATCCATTTAAGTTATCCTATACCCAGAGCCCAGAGCCGTAGTGACAATGGGGCAGCCAGGGAATCCAGGCTTCAGAGCCCAGCATGAAGGACCTCAATGGATTGTGAATATTGTGATTGTATAGTAGTAAGAATGCGATACACTCTTTGGTACCGAAGCTATCAGTATATATCTCAGTACTACGTGTGCAATATGCTCACAGGGCATGCAAGTCCAAGTGCAAACCATCTGGAGAAAGATACTATCCTTGATTAAAAACTGTGGTAGTACGAATGCGATACACTGCTTGGTACCGGAGGTATCAGTATATAAATCTCAGCACTACGTGTGCATTATGGGATGCTGGATATGCACCGTCATTGCTGAGCTCACAGGGAATGCAAGTCCAAGTGCGAACCATCTGGAGAAAGGTGTTCCATGAGTATGTGACAATTTATCAGAAGTATATATGGCAGGTCAAAATAATGTTAATTTCTCATATAACTTTTTTTTCATAACATCACTCCTAAGGGAGATATAGGGTCTTAAAGACGTACATTAGAATCATCTTTCTTGGCTATAAATTTTGAACCACTTTGTATATTGGGATCTGTCAAAATTTAAGAAAATTATATGTTAGGAGTTAGTCGGTTCTGTTAAGAATAAAAGTCTGGTTTCTTTGGTTTCGAATAATGGGTATTTGCCAATAAAACATTATACTAAAAAAACCGTCTCAATATACAAAGTGGTTCAAAATTTACAGCCATAAAGGTTCACTCTCACAAACATACTCTTAGGAATGACGTTAATAAAAAAAGTTTATATGACAAACTAATGTTTTTTTTTACCTGCCTTGTAGGCTCCCGAAATATTGTCACCTAGGTACACCTTGTATATGTATCATGTAATATAGAGGACCCTGTATCTCTTAGAGTTTCCTAAAGTACAACGGTCACTTTCCAGGTCACCCCTGAATTTGTTACAACCTGTATGAAAACAAACTCTTTTCAAATTTGTGAACTCTGTGTACTCAATATCCACATTTTATATTCAATGTGTTTTTATAGGTAAAATTATAATATTAGGTAGGTTACTTCTGGTTAAAATGCATTATTTTATAATAAGTTAAGTTTTAAATAAAGAAAAAGTGTTTATTTAATCTAAATATTAAAAGTATTTTTAATAATAGTAATAATATCATATTAGTGAATAATATCTAATCCTAATAATATCCATAATACACTATGAATTATTAATAATACACATAATACACATATTATATAATATGGGACACAATTTTAAGGAGTGTCACACCCTTCGTTAATTATATAATTATGTATATAATATATATTATCACATTAATATAGGTACTATTACCTCCATCAATTGTTATTGTAAAACATAAATTATTAAGACATTTAAATAGGTAGCCTCACATATAAATAAAATTATTGGACCATGACTACTATATTAACACATTTATTTTATGTGAATTGTTACTTGATGTTTTTTCAAAAACTTCAACTATTTACTGGGTTTAATAAAATTTTCATTTAAAAGTTAATGTTGTGTTTTCTTTTAACTATAAAAGGTAAGAGTAATGAAGGCATAAAATTCAAAATTTTGCGAAAATTTAATGCTTTATTTAATGATTTTAAATAATTATTACCTACACTTATTTCCAAATTAAACTTATGTTGGGTTATAAATAATTGATTTCTCACTGCTCAGAAAACAACTCGGAAAAAAATAAGTGCATTCATGTATAAAATCAACCTATTACTGAAGCAGTACAATGTTTGCTTGGCCGGATAAAGTATCTCTCCTGCATCCAGATAGACTCTTCATAGATATAATGGCTTGACTATCTCCCTTCATAGAAGATAGCCTTGAGGAAGACTAAATTTAGTCGAAACGTCGGCATTCTTCACTAGAAGATAGAGTTTTTTGTCCTCTACCTGTTGTACTATTCCAGTGTATATTTATTGGGCATAGAGCTCAAAACTGGTGATGAGGCATAGAGTTCAAAATTCAAAACAAAATGAAAATTCCTGGATGAAAGACATTTTTTTGTTGCAGTGTTACATCTTGTATTCGGGGTTTTAATAAATAACAGAAAGTTATTGGTGTTTAGCTTGAAGTATGTGTGACACTGTAGTTGTAAGGTCAATCTTAAGGGTACCTACCTCCCCAACGCTAATATAAACAATGGTTGTCTATTGATCCTCCAAACCTCCATAGGTCTAGTTCCCTAGTGAAACCATTTGGAAAACCAGTGATTGCTTTTGTTTCATACTATCATGAATTTAGCCTATAATAACTGAAATTACAAGGATTTGTCTTACTAGTCTTTAACATTATAATATCTTAATTTTGTGTTGATTTGCTTGTAAAAAACTCCCTGCTTTGTAAGAAGTAAGGGACATCCTGAAACTTGTCACATATGATTAATTTGGTTTCCGCGCCATTAGGTTCACTCAGTTCACTGTTCACCATTGTTCTAAGTTACGGCAGCGGCTTCTTTAGTTATTTATCGGCTGCCTCATTAACTAGCCGAAATATCCAGCTTTTTTGCTCCAATATCCACAAGATTTCCTGGGTTTTTGCGCCATTAGATTCACTCACTTTTCTGTTCACCACTGTTTTAAGTAACGGCAGCAGGCGAAGGCATTTCGGTACTTATTGAGTTATTTATCGGCTGCTTCATTAATTAGCCCAAATATTGAGCTTTTTTTGCTCCAATATCCATAGAAATGTAGAAATTATGAATTGTAGATAAAAAAATTAAACTGTGACATACCACGACAAATATGACTGCAGGCAAAGAGAGCATGGAGCATTTCGGAGATCTTTGTCTAGCTGACGTGAAGTCAGTATTACGTAAATTACAATTGCAACAACGCCGGAAATTAAACAGCCTTGAAATATTTGTCTAAAATGATGATGTCAATAGGCTCCAGTGACATCTAGTGAACACCATCATAAGTGCCATTGACTTACTATTAGATTTAAATACAATGGTTTAACTAACAAACCAGAATTTTACGAACAGGTTAAACACGTTATATTTTTATAATTAAAACTTTTTAATTGCCTTTAACTGACGCACATTTGTTACGGTTTGTGTTTGAAAGGCATTCAGGCTGTTGTGGGTATTGCAGGCTGTTTCTGGATATTGGATAAAGTTTCTAAAAGTTCTAACCACCTTGTTTCTCCATTCAATTTTACGACTCTCTCAGACCTATCGCCAATACTTGCATTCTGGTATATTCTTCTTCTTAAGGTACCGTATCCATTAATGAATGTTGGCGACTATTCTGGCATACTCGCTACGATCTTGTGCGATTCTAAAAAGTGCGTGGGCATCGAGGTTTGTCCAGTCTCTTATGTTCCTCTGCCACGAAAATTTCTTTCTCCCGATGCCTCTCCTTCCTTCGATTTTTCCCTCCATAATCAACTGTAGGAACTGGTACTTGGAATTTCTGAATATATGACCGAGGTATGCGGCCTTTCTTCTTTTTACTGTCTGCAGCAGTTCTCTTTCTATACCCATTCTGTTTAGTACTTCCTCGTTCGTTGCGTGTTCCGTCCACGGAATCTTCAACATTCTTCTCAGCACCCACATTTCAAACGCCTCTAGTCGGTTCATGACATTGGCCTTTATTGTCCATGTCTCTACTCCGTACAACAGTACAGAGTAAATGTAGCATTTTACAAAACGGTACCGTAATGCCAAATTAAGGCTGTTGTTGCTGAGAAGTGCTCTCATATTCATAAATGTTACCCTGGCTTGTTCAATTCTGCTTTGTATCTCTACGTCTGGGTCCAAGTCTTCAGTTAACCAGCTTCCCAGATATCTAAATTTTGATACTTGTTGGATTTTCTTACCGTTCACTGTGATGTTCAGGTTCACATTTGATGTTCTGCTAACCATCATCACCTTCGTTTTGTCTATGTTAATTCTTAGGCCGAGTCGTTCACCTTCGGTAGATATCTTTATGATGAGACGTTGTAGTGCTTCCTGGCTATCCGCTATTATAACTGTGTCGTCAGCATAGCGTAAGTTGTTAACGGCCTGTCCGTTAATCTTAATGCCGTCCTCTGTATCTGTCAAGGCTCTTTCGAAGATTTACTAAGAAGCCTACTCCATTGTAATAGTGCGGGTGGTTGTTTCCTGAGTAATAAAGCGTCGCCTTTTCTTTTGTACATTTTCCGCTGTCTGGCCATCTGATCTCGCTTAGGCCTGCAATGTCTATGTTACATCTTTCCATCTCTTTTATCAAGTTGTCCACTTTTCCGGTGGCGTATAAGCTTCTTACGTTCCATGTACCAATTCCCAGTCTTGGAATCGTTTCCACTTTCGGGTGGGTCCTAGCATTGTTTTTCCTCGCGGGGATTCTTAGCACCCCCCGACCATTCAAGGTCTGCCACGGACTAGGGGCCATTGATTGTTGAACCTGTGCCATACTCGTCTTTCTTGGGATGTCCTTGTGGATCCTTACTATGGTGGTTTCCCGTTGCCTTCCATATCCTTATACCGTTGACATTGCTGTTCCTCCGCCCTCTAAGAAAGAGGCCGTTGACAGCTTAAGGGGGGATAGCTTATTCCGGCTATCGTTCGGTCGTCAGAGCCTCGTCAGTTATCTAGCAGGGTGTGCCGGATAACGATAGTTATCGCACTTGCAGGTGAGGTTGACATTTGGGCTGGAGTTTCTGTTACCTTCGCCCCTCTGGTATATTAAAGCCATAAAAGTCCCATATTTTGCTGGTCTTTTTGAGTACCTATATCGGAACTATAAACACTGAATCGAACAATTAAATAATGGGGCAATTGCGCAATATTTCGCTGCTCACTCTTCACCTAGTTAAACTTGGATCGAGAGCCCTTTATCTGCTCGACACTGTTCATTCTTAAAAACGTAGGCCAAAAAGACAAATAATAATGACGGTTTATTTGACAAACGCCCGAAATAAACTCCTCCGGATGAATAATGCGCTCGATTAAGTGACGAGGGCTTTATTCAACCCAATTTACTCGGCCTGCTCGGAAGGACCATAAAACCATAAAACGCGATTTATTCCTTTATTGCGGGAACGGGCAGGAATAACTGGGGGGATCTCCTGCTGAAAATTCCTGCCGCCTCGTTCCTTGAAATCTTGATGAAACTTTGTTTTACATACTTTTATGTTTAGAAACACGGGAGGAGTGCGCGATAAGTTGTATAATTTTTGAAGTTGTGTGCCTGCCAGGAAAATAGTGAATTGCTATGTAAATAGGACTTTGAACTTTTAGTTAGAGCACAGTTTATGTGTTTAATGACCAATTTTTGAATCGTATTAGGATCAGGTTTACCATTATATTGTGGAGGTGTATCTTGTTAGATTGATGATATGTGTGGAGTTCTACAAACATACTGCTAATAAATAGGGAATTTTCAATAAATGATCCTCGAGGTTAATTTTCTTTTAGAGACCTCATAGAATCAAGTTTTCGACAAAAGAACAGTAAATATTGTTTCTTAGAGAAAGCCAAGTGTAAAAGTGAGAATTTTTGTCTGCAATATTTCTACGATGATCTATTTGCTGCGATTCGTAGAGATAACAGAACGTACATAACCTGCGTGAGAGGCAAAAAAATCGCTACCACTATAGACCTTTTCAAACTCGCGCACTTACACTCTGACAATCCTGACGACCAGATAGTTCTCATCCGTGCTAGGCCAAAGACATCCTCGAGATACTAAATCTGATCCAGTGATTTTATTTCATTTTGCAAATCCTCATTTATACTTATACACAAGTAACAACTTGCCAAATCTAAATCCGTCATCATAAACTTGCCTATGGGTTAGCAAAGAACCATATCCAGTGCCATGACTTTTGCCATCAAGAAAACAACTAAATAAACCTCATAATTTCCAAGAGAAAGGCAGCGGGAGAAAGACCCAAAATAGAAATTCTACGCTTCCGCAGAAATTGCCGACGTTTCGACGTTTATTTTACGTCTTTTTCAAGGCTATTCCACTTAAATTGCAGAAGTTTTTTGTCAGATAGTAAAGATGTTTATTGTCCATCAGAATAACCACGGGGAGTGACGGTCTGATGGACAATAAACATCTTTACTATCTGACAAAAAAAAACTTCTGCAATTTAAGTGGGATAGCTTTGAAAAAGACGTGAAATAAACGTCGAAACGTCGGCAATATCTGCGGAAGCCTAGAAGCTTTATTTTGGGTCCTTCTCCCGCTATCCTTCCCTTGGAAATTAAAATCTTGAGGACGCTATACCTAAACCACTAAACATCATAATTTTTATTTATAAAGTAACACAAACACTGGCCTGACTAAGTTTGAGTAAATTTTTGACTGAATATAAAACCATTGAAACTGTCCAGTAATCCAATGGTCAAATACCACCACGTGCCATTCTTCAAGCCATGAAAAGCTTTTTGTTGCTGGCAAATTTTCTCTTCAGGCAATTTAAAATTGCTTAGCAAGGTTATATAAACCCCATCGTTAATTGAGCCGTTCAAGAATGCAGACATCCAAATGGTAACCTGACCATTTATTTGTATTACTAAGAGCTATTAACATCTTCGTGTCTTAACATAGTTATTACTTTGTAGCCATTTTAACAACAGTAGAATAAAGTTCATATTCTATACAAAACCGTCATCAACTAGTCTAGACCCTTTTTAAGAGATTGGAAAATGGTTTTTTACGCACCCGAGGTCTTGGGTGGACGGTTTTTTGAGGTGCGGGACTCAACCGCGGTGATACGTTGGGAACTACCCCCTAAAACCGTTCCCTCTCTTGTTCCTATTCAAGTCTGGTACCGTCGTCAGACATTTCTCAAGGTGGGGGTGGAAAATATTAATGATCGTGTTTGTTATAACTTTTATCTACATGCGTGTGGTAAAGTGTACTTTATCGCACTTAAAAGAGTGCGGGATGTAGTACTTCGCCGCCGTAATATAAAGTGCGGTACATGGTTACATTGAATCTACAAGTGGAGTATGTAGAGTTAATATAACTTGTCACTGTTGTAACTTTTGAATTTGAATTGAAAGAATATTATTAAAATGAGATCTTTTATATCATGCTAAAGTGTCATTTTGGGACTTTGAATGGCATGTTGAAGTTAAAGATTCTTTTAGTATTTCATCGGATATGTTACAAATCACTTTCTTTGCAACCGGAATTTTGTTCTCAACTGAATCTTCAATATACTCTTCAGCTACTGTAGCTGACTTCCACCCATCGTGCCTCTTTAAACTGGTAAAGTCACCTCCTGCATCCACAAGTAATTAAATTTAATGTTCTTAGTCAGCAATTTGGCCATCCCGTTGAATCTGTCCCTCCGTTCCTGCCACGCATAAAGTAGTTCTCATCTCGCTTCTACTCTACTGACAGCTCCCTCTTGATGCACTTTAATCCTTTCTTTCACTGCAAGTCAATTGGAGGAACCCTGCAATAGCCTTCAAGGCCTCCAACGGTGTCGTCCGATGTATCGTCCGATACGCAGCCGAAGTGCCCAAACCCAGTCTCCTATTAACGCCATTTAACAAGTTTAGGGCTCTTTCCTAAATTGGTGCTGAGTATAATACTGCCGATAGGAGAGAGCTTGCAAGCAGCCTTCTCTTTCTTGTTCTTGGGCCTCCCGTGCCAAGAGAACTATCATCGTTTTCCTAACTGCGACTTTTAACTTCAACTCTTCCAGCTTTTGAAGGATTATGTGAGTCGCGAATGTTGTCTTGTCTTCCAGCTCATCTGCCATCTTTGCTTTGACCATAACAGTCAGGTCGTCCGCGTAGGCAATAAAAGTGACACCTCCGTCCCTGCCGAACTAGGGCACTTAATCATAGAATAAGTTCCATAGAGTAGGGCCGAGTATTGTAGTACGCACGCACGTTCTGACAAATATGATTTAATCATGCTGTATTGTGGATGTGATATTTTTGCGTATTGTTTCTGATACACAGGTAATGTCGATTATCGATGTTCCTTGTGATCCCACAAAGGTGGGATCACACTCCTCTATTCAGAACCAGCAGGTTGTTAGCTGTCAGCCAATCCTCCAGCAACCTTCCTCTTGCGCACGTATGATTGGGTCCTATCATGTCGTTCTTGGTGTTTAGATCTCCGCCAAGGAAGACTCCGCCAAGGCAGACCTTGTACTTGTGTCTTAGACAGCAATGTTTTCCAGGTACGCTACGAAGAGTTCTATTTCTACTAATACAGTCACACAGTTCAGCACTTACGAATCCGTCTCCTTTGGTGGTTTCTATCACAGACCTGTTTTGGTTTACAAATATCACATCGATTATCACATAGGAAGTTTCCAGACTTGACGATGTTAGGATCTTGTCCTATGACTATGTGAATTTTTTGCTTGTTAATGTGGTTCAGCAGCAACTCGGTCGCTTCTCGGCACTTGTATAAGGTGATTTGCATGACTTTCATTGGTATGTTGCGAACTCAGGGTTCAATAATTCCAGTGTAACGATTAAATACGAAAGCACTATTTATTTGTCCCACAAATACATACAGGCACAATTCGACTTCTAAATAACTCACTACTTAACACTTTATAGCCTTCTATTATCGTTTGGTAAAAACACGACTTCTACTATGGCGGCGCTATTCGCCTTTTATACAAAATCCTAAAAATACAGAAAAGCCTAGAATATCTTAGAAGATAAATAATTAATACGAGACACATGAAAAAGGTCGCAAACAACTACGTTCTAAATAAACAGAGCAATAAATCACTCGTGACAGTCCCATGCCGAAGCGCCCAGACAGGCGCGAGACGCGAAGGTTCTACCTCCTTTGTCGAGGAGCGTAACGCTCACCGTAACATTGCCCTCCTCATAAGGCTGTTCCGACAGATAGAGTTCAATGGTATCGCGTTAATCGATCCAGATGAACAACCGTCATCTTTGACCTGGGGGTCCCCTGGATCCTATACACCAATCACCTTCTCAATGATTGTATAGGGCCCTTTACAACTTTGTCTAAGTTTGGGCGACGTCCTCACCTTTCACCTCGGATTGTACAGCCGCACCAAATCACCATCCTGGAAGCCGCGGGAGTTAGCCAGTAAGTCATATTTTGCTTTGGCTTGATCACTGGAGATCCGCAATTTATTCCTGACTTGTTCATGAACATTACTAAGCCTCTCTTTGAGCTCCTCCACAAAATTCTCAGAGTTGAGCGAATCTTTTTCTGGTGTTCCACACATCAAATCCGCAGGAAGCCTCATTTCCCTTCCGAACATTACTGTCGCCGGAGTATAACCAGTGGCTTCATGCGTAGAGCCTCGATATGCTATCAATATGAGAGGTAGATGTTGGTCCCGATCACGCTGATCATCTCCCACCATTTTAGACGGGTAATGTTCCACGGTGCGATTAAATCTCCATCCCATCCCACTGTGGATGCAAAGGAGTTGTCCTGGTCTTGCAAATTCCGAGAAGTTTCATGATCTTCTGGAAAACAGCCGATGCAAAATTTCGGCCCTGATCAGAATGAAGTTCGAGAGGAACTCCAAATCTGTAGAATATTTCATTTACTAGCACCTTTGCCACAGTCGTTGCTTCCTGATTAGGCAGGGCGTACGCTTCAGGCCATTTAGTGAAATAATCCATGGCGACCAAGATGTATTTGTTGCCTGACTCAGTCTCAGGAAATGATCCCGCGACATCAATTGCTATCCTCTCAAATGGAGCACTTACAGTGTACTGCAGCATTTGGCCGCGTGATCTTGTTCGAGGTCCTTTTGTGGCACAACAAACTTCGCACTTGCGGCACCAAGATTCGACGTTTTCATGACAATTCACCCAGTAGAACCGCTGTTTAATTTTGGCCAAGGTTTTATTGACCCCAAAATGACCTCCACTTGTTCCGTCGTGCATTTCCTGTATTACATCCGATTTTCTGCTAACAGGAACAACCAACTGACTGACTACGGTCTTGCCATCTGGACTCTCTCACGCTCTCTTCAGTAATCCATTTTCTATTCTAAGAGATTGCCACTAGGCCCATAGCGCCTTCAGGTTTGGACTTTTGACCAGCAATTTTTTGCCACTCTGGTCTCTTGTCGTCAGTTTTTGCTAAGAGTATGGGTCCAATATCTGGATCATTCACTTGTTCGTCTCGAAGCGTCTGTGTGGTCTAGCCATCGTCTATTTCTAACGACGATTTCCTTACAGACAGAAGTCTCTCACGCTGCTCAGTTCTTTGACAATGCTGACTATTTTCTTTACATGCCCGTATAGTAATGCATCGCCATTTCCGTGCGACTTTCTTGGTCGATGTTCAATTTGGATCTTCTGTCCCTTAATGCGTCCGGCCTCGGTAAGACTTTTGCCACGCAAATTATTGACTTGACTTGATCGATTGACTTAACTGATCCTGGGGGTCTTAACGCGCTCGGTCAATTGCCCTCTTACATTTACCGGAATTTTACATTTACCGGTTTTTCCTGGAATCTAGATCGTTCTTGGTTGCCGCTCGGTCTTCTAAACCACGGCGACGGACTTTTTGGCCTATTACGGCAGTTACTCTTGACGTGACCCAGTTTACCGCGGACGTCGTTGACCTATTGCATTATTCTTTCTTCCAACTGTTGCTCCCTAGCTGCGAGAAGGTTCACTAATTCTTCTTTGAATTTCGCGTTTTTCTTGTTCCTCTTTTTGTTCTAGATGATTTTTTTTTCTGTTCTTCCTTCTGTTCTTGCATAAGGGAGAGCAGGGTGGCAAGTTGGTACTCCATTGCTTTCACACAGGCACAATTCGACTACTAAATAACTCACTACTTAACACTTTATAGCCTTCTATTATCGTTTGGTACAGATACAGAGAAGCCTAGAATATCTTAGAAGAAAAATAAATAATACGAGACACATAAAAAAGGTCGCAAACAACTACGCTCTAAATAAACAGAGCAACAAATCATTCGTTACAGTCCCATGCTGAAGCGCCCGGACAGGCGCGAGACGCGAAGGTTCTACCTCCTTTGTCGCGGAGCGTAACCCTCACCGTAACAGTTCTTAATCAGAGTAGTATATTTATTGTAATTTTTTCCCCCACGGCGAGACATTTTTCATTCAAATCTTCGTGGGCAGTTATTTCTCTTCCAGGTCCTTTCAGCGCCCTCCATGCTTCTGTTAAAGCTTTCCTGAAAGCTTCACATTTTCCGGAGCTTGCTCGATGCCCCGCCTCTTTGCATGTCGGCAGCAGAACTCGACCTCGGAGCACTCCGTCATTGACCATCTTTCCTATATTTGTAGCAGCAGATACTCCTATCCTGGAACTTCCATGGTTATAGCCCCAGCACTTCTGGCAGCGCTTAATCACGATTCTAGTCTCCGCTCGGCATCTGACTAAGCCTATTTTTATACATCTCCCTGCGGAGTTTTTCCGCGTCTCCTTTACGCTTACGTTAATCTTTACGTCTTTCTACGCCTACGTCTACTTTACGCTTACGTTTATCGTAAGCGTCACCGCTTGCGTTTTGTTGGCGAAAGGTCGTGGTTCGCTCATCCGATACCATTTATCTAAGTTGGGAATATAATTCATAATTCATTGTCTAACTTCCTCCTTACTCGCTATGCAATCTAAGTCTCGTATGTGCGTTTTATTTGACGAGCTTTCGGTGAGTCAAAAAGTTTTGCCACCGTCAGGTATGTTTAAGCACTGCAATGCCTTTTGAACGTTATTGATTGCCTTGTCCCCCTTCTCCATTGTAATGAGCACCTTACCTTACCTGGTGCTCCTTATGAAGTGTATTCCTTCTGCTATATCGGGATGTTTCATCAGGTCCTTGATCTGTTTCAAGGTACCATTGAAATTGCAGCTTTGTCCCTCGACTACCAGGTCATAAGTCTTTCTGTCCCGTTTCTGCTTTTTAGCATCTGGATTGAACGAGTTTACGGATTTTTTTTTCGTGTATATAATGATTTTGTTTCCAGATCTTCCTCACTCTATCAGTAGGCACATCCGAAACCTGATGCAAAGCAATCGCTCCTTCTTCCTTCGCCTACTCCCGCAGCTCCACAAGGCTGCTGAACAAAAATTTCTCTGATTGTAAGTAATATGAACGGCCTTCATTACCATAGGTAGGTTGACGCTCTTCGTTCTGGTTAGATGACACTGAAATCTTCCTGGATTTCGCCCAGTTCTGGATAGCGGTCCCTGAAGTACTTCCAGATACGTGCGACCGTGTTGAGTGCGTTGACTGGATTTCCCACGATTATTCGTGTGTTAGAGTAGATAGCAACATACCACTCTTTATCTGCGTACGACATACAGTCCTTATACGTTGCAACCGACACAATTTCCGTCAGGACTCCGTCTTCGATAGTCTGTGTAGCTGCATCTGCGGTTTGTGCGAAAGCTTGACACTCAGTGTCGATTAACATTTTGTTGTTTTGCTCGTATTTGTGGTCTTCGAGCCATTTCTTACTATCATTATCTTGATGACATCGATCTGTCGTTTAAGTTTACCTCTGATTTCCTTTATGTCCCTCTTTGTATTTTGCTTTATGTTCTTTGGTAATATTGCCCCGAGTTTGGCAATTTTCCCTATTGCTTCTATCAACACGAACACTTCTGGGCTCTCTTTGTTCGTCTGCAATATAAGAGGTGTCTCCTATTTTTCTTTTTCTAACCTGCTCGAACAAGATCTCGTTGAAAGATGATCGATGATCGCAACCACACTTTTTCCTGCTTGCTGCTCGGATCCCTCCAATTCATGGAATCTTTTGCCTTTTCTCCTGTTTCCCGTGAAGATATTTTCCATTGGTTTTTGCGTACAGCGCATCGTGCGACAAGACGCAGGCCGGATTACATAAAAACGGGTATACCCTCGGGAAATCCCCTATCTCAGTTTCCCGGGGCCCGGTCTCCGTTTTCCCAGTCCCGGAATTCTCGGGCAGACTGGGCTCGCCAAGCGCAATGAGGAGTCCGACCTCAACATCTATTTCCCACTCTCTGATGAGGGAGTCATCAGCCACTCAGGGCACTAATGTCTCGTCCGCGTGCAGACCAATCTTGCCTTCCGCGTTTGTTACCCTCCGACCCCTTTCCACCAGGGGTCGGTGATATCCAGGGAGGAGGTGCGGATAGGGCTTGATCGCCAGGAAAACCAGTACTGGACTATCCTAAACTAACATAACCAGGAAAACAAGGACTAGATTAATCTGAAGTAACCAGACCTAATCTAAGCTAATTGAAGTGCGATAACACTAGTATCTTATTTATAAGTTTTCCTTAATTCTCCCTTTTTCCTTAATCCTCCCGAGATCTGTGACAAATCTGACACTCCGAATTGCGATAACATTAGCATCCTATTCATAGTTTTTAATTTTCTTCAACCTTTAAGACGGTGAAGCATATTATGGGGTTTATACTAGAACATTCCTTAATACTCCCCAAATAGAAATATGGATGTTTAGTTTTGGAACGCGGACACTAAAAGTATCCAGGTCGCCTTGAACTGCGATAACGCAAGCATCTCATTTATAGCTTTTAATTCTTTCAACCTCTCAGATGGTAAAGCATTCTATGAGCTGTGTATGAGAACATCCCTTGATCTTTTCCTACTCGATCTGTATATTTATAATTTTGATACTCGAAAAGTAAAAAGGTCTGGACACTCTTAATTAAGATGGATATAAGGCCTTATAGACAGTCTTTACTTTTTTTCATCCCCTCGAATAGCAAAACATTCTATAGGCTTGGTAGTATAATGTCTCTCAACTACCCTAATTGAGCATTACCAGTTTAACACCGAAACTAACGACTGATATTTGTATAAATTACTTTCATCGTTATCTGAACTGCAGCCTATAACTTTACTAGGCCATGGGTTACTACGATATTTAAAAAGTTTATGGCTGAATGTTTATGGCTAACTTTACGCAAGCTCATTAACGAAGGTGTCGTTTGAGCCCACGAGCGCGGCGAGTGGTGCAATTCTTCTGAGGTAATGATGGCTATTATATGCCAGTTGGATACTATACTTTGTCCACGCTTTAATTTACAACTTTTACATAATAATCAATTAGAAAACTCAGTCGTCAACACACGTTTAGTTTTGATTGACAAAGTCGAAACATCTTATTCATTTTGTAGCTAAATTTTTAATAGTTTTAGGAAATTGACCGCGTGATCCTTGGCCTTCAAAGATCCATTAATCTAATTTTTCCCAATATTTGGGGTTAAGAACGAGATTTTGAAAAACGGTTTTCACTAGTCTACGTGGATGTTATTTGGCTAATTTTTCATAAAGAAAAAGTCATAGTATTCCATTTTATAGTTTTTTTTACTTTTTTTTTTTTGGAATTTGGGTCATGGTATCAAACTGGGCCCCTGGCGGAGAACAATTTTGAAATAAATTAACTACCTTTTGGTTGATTCTTGTTTTCCAATTAGTGCTCTTTTCAACGATACCAAATTTGTTAAAATCGGACAAACCGTTAAGAAGTTAAAGCAGGTTATTGCAAAAACATGAACACCTCCACTATCTTTGTTTTTGAAATAACTGATTTTTTTTACGAAAATGATAGATGACCTGATTCTCTTTAAAAAATGGTTCATTATGCAAAATTTATAGAAAATGCAGTTTAAAAATTTAAAATGGCAGTTACGCCCTCTGGCCGATTTACCCAATAATTCTTTTAACCCCAAAGTCATACGACGTACGGTTTTCGAGATATAGCCGAGGAACATGGTCTTATTGGGTCACCCGGTACAGTCGTGGACAAAATAAATAAACCGCCTCAAAGATGTAAGAGTGTGTCCTGCATTGTTTCTCTTCCATATATGCATGTAACAGATTTGGTACGACAATTATATAAATCACAATCGTTTTTACAATATGTAGATACCTGATATTTCTGTTACCATCGCATTTGTATCTTTTGTATTAAAAAATGTTAAAAGTTTAGGGGTGGCGCCAAAAATGTGTTGGCTCACCTGATGGAAATTTGCCCCCACTCCCCACGCCCCTAACACTGCCCTATAACCTATATTTAAGTTTAAATATTCAGATATTTGACTTTTTCTTAGACTTTTTATGCGAAGGGGGGGGGGGGGGCGGGACTTGGAA
Organism: Taphrorychus bicolor; assembly: GCA_951812265.1. NCBI lineage: Eukaryota > Metazoa > Arthropoda > Insecta > Coleoptera > Curculionidae > Taphrorychus > Taphrorychus bicolor. The sequence continues at coordinate 6,714,839 of OX638299.1, forward strand.
TTAATACGACATCAATGAAGATGATCTTCACATCCAAACACGTGCAGCCAACCATACTTATTAAATGGCTAAATGTGCATCACTGTTTGTTCTGTATTTAACTCGTAGCATGACTCATAATTTGTCTACACGTTTCATCTATTTTCATTTATTACGCATGTTTTCTAGTGCTGCCAAACAAAAGCATCCCAGTTGCTAGCAAGTAATTAATGCTAACTGTAACTTTATCTATTTAAGACAAAAAATATTGAAAGGCTGTTTAAGTTCATTGTCTTGCAAAGCACAGGAATTGCGTTGCAAGCGATAAGTGACCATTTCATTAACGTATCTCGATGAGTTCACCATAACAAGCTATTAACTAGGGTCAAGCAATAAGACTCGTATTTAGTTATTAACAGAAAACATGTCGGCTCCTGGTGTAACAAAAAGCGTCTTCTTCGATGGAATATTTCTCCTTTGGTGGCAAGTGCAGGTAAGTGCAAGTGCAGTATTCATATTACGTCAGTTCAATAATGGGCTACTACTGGTTTTCTAGTGCTAGAAGGAATGCTTTAAATAGTTACCGCACAGCAAAGGAAGTGAATAGCTTAATAACTATTAGGAGAAATAGTATATTACATACCTGGGTGGGAAGTCGTTCATTACTGTCGAGAGATTATGATAGTTTATCGAGACGCGCAGCGTCGAGATGAACTATAAAATCTCGAGATGGTAAGGAAACTTCTTACCGAGGTGTGTATACTATGTTATTTACAACCTACATAACATGAATTTATATTTTGCGTATAATTTATTTATAGTATTTTTTACTATCTTTTTTAAAAATTACCAGTTAACTATCTTATCTAGTTCGATGCTACTAGGGACACCTTTTTAATTCTATAAAGACAATAAATTTTAGGGGCCAAGAAATAAGCATGGAAAATGAGGGTTAAAAGAGAGATAGGTAAAAAGCTATTACCGCCCTTGGGTGGTAATGAACCCATTACCTACGTCTTTAGAAATAGGAAATAGGTATTTTTCCACCCTCCTATGATGATTGTAATGATAGCATTACATATATGGTTGTAAATAAAATTACTTTCTATAAACTTATTAGATAATGGAAAAGATGCCACCCTAGAACAACAAGAAAGGACGTAGGTATTCTTGACATGACATTCAACATTAGGGACTTTGAATAAAGTGGAAATGGGAGTCTATTAATTAATATTTTATCCATTGATCTGAACCAAAGAACCACTTGTTGGATCATCAAAACTTGAATCAGAAACTTTGATATAAGATAAATTTACGTAGGACTTCTTTCAATCATTAAGTAGTTTTTTGTGGAAATTCATGTCATAACTTAAACTTGGTTGGATTGTAAGCTTCCACATAATATGAAGTCAATATATATATATATTCCTCGTTAAGAATTAAAC